>JAVSCE010009342.1:600000-932819 GCA_032199065.1 Smutsia gigantea
TATGGAGGTTCCTCCAAAAACTGAAAAAGAAATACCATTTGACCCAGGAATCCCACTCCTAGGAATTTACCCTTAGAATTCAGCAGCACAGTTTGAAAAAGACATATGCACCCCTATGTTTATTGCAGCATTATTTACAATAGCCAAAAAATGGAAGCAACCTAAGTGTCCATCTGTAGATGAATGGATAAAGAAGATGTGGTATATATACACAATGGAATATTATTCAGCCATAAGAAGAAAACAAATCCTACCATTTGCAACAACATGGATGGAGCTAGGGGGTATAATGCTCAGTGAAATAAGCCAAGCAGAAAAAGACAAGTATCAAATGATTTCACTCATCTGTGGAGTATCAGAACAAAGAAAAAACTGAAGGAACAAAACAGCAGAACCCAAGAATGGACTAACAGTTACCAAAGGGAAAGGGACTGGGGACAGTGGGTCGGAAGGGAGGGACAGGTTGAAAAGGGGCATTATGATTAGCACACATAATGTAGCGGGGATGGGGGACACCAGAAAGGCAGTATTTACAGAGAAGACAAGTAGTGATTCTATAGCATCTTACTATACTGATGGACAGTGACTGTAATGGGGTATGTGGGGGGGGGAATTGATAATAGGGGGTCTAGTAACCATAATGTTGTTCAAGTAATTGTACATTAACAATACCAAAATAAAAAAACTCTTTATCTGACACTGTGTTCACTTGGAAAGTTGTTCAGAGTATTTAAGGCATCACTGCTCCTGAAATGGGAGTCCTCTCATAGACATTTTAGACAAAATTATAAAGCACTCTTGTCTTAAAGCTAGACTAATGAAATTTGAGCTGCTGGTAAATGTTTTTTTAAAATAGCACTCCTCCTTCTTCTTTTCATTAATTCTCCCCAACCCTTAAATTACCTAATTCTCATTGTTGCTCTCTCCCTCTCCTTGATAGAAAGAAAAGAATAAACTAATTCATGCTAAAGTATCAATGACTGAAAACAGCTTACCGTCATTCCCCAGCATAAGTTACATATTATACTTGGTAGGTTACATACCATACTTAGTATGTTACATATCAGGAAGCTTCTTAAATTTTTTCCTCCTTAAAGGTTTACATTTTGAAAGGATCTGGGAGAGGACAGAGTTTGACCTCAGTAGTCACTCTATGATTTTAAATTCCAGGATATCTGTCAGTTAGGGACTCCCCTCCCATTGACCACAGGCCAGACTGCATAGGGACCATTCTCTTGTGAGAGCCCTCTCTGTATTCTAGAGATCATAATATGTATGTATAAGTGATGTACAAGGTGGAACAAGGAATTAATATATTCAGTCATGAGCTAGCCAACCACACCCACATAGTTCCTGGGAGCATCCAGACCCCTGACCTAGCAGACCCACCCTAGAACTGTACACACTAGATATGGCCAAACCTGCCAGCATGGTGGATGCTGGGCTCACATCAAATGGCCATTTACAATCCAAACAGCTTACTCTCCTTCCCCAACTCTCACCAGCATCTCATCCTTTTCCCCCTGCAAGGGAAAGGGCCTTTGGGTATGTTGAGACACTGATGGATGCAGGAATAAAAATGGATTCTAGTGTTCTTAGTACAGAGAAATTTTAACTCTAGCTTCTGAGTAATGCTTAAAGTGCATGTGTATACATGAGATCCTGAGAAAGTGCAAAGGCCCTCACATAGCCTCTGGCCCACACAGTGATGAGAGCCTCAAACACCCTCTGCCCATCCTGGGGAGTGCTGCCTTCTCTTCCATCCTTGCTACCTATACCAAGCAAACTTGGGGTCCTGAGCAGCTACCCTATCTGCTCCTTTCCCTGCTAGCACCAGCACTTGCAGATGCCATTTTTGTACCCTCTCTCTAACTTGCTAGCACTGGTGGACATGCCTTGCTACAGTGAATCCCTCCCTGTATAACCTCCAAAGGGGGATGACACATGTAGCCACACAGGGGAGGTCCCTTGAGCACTCTGGTGGACAAGGTGGCCTGTGTTGCTGGGCTCTACAGGTCTGAAACAATTGGGAGAGACTGTTCTTGGCAGGCTACCACACCCAGGGCACTGCACAGACTGAAGAATGAAACACACCCTATCTTCCTGTGAGAAGGCCTATCTACTTGACCTAGAGCTTCAGTCTGAGGGGCACGCTTCAGATTTATCATCCATCTAGAGGCCATGGAAGTGTTCTCAGGGAATGTAGGCTGGAGGACACCATCTTTGAGCCCTCACTTGGCCTTGATGCAGCTCACCAATACCTCCCAGAAAGGAGCTCATACATTTGTCTGAAGTCCAAAATTTTTGTGACTGTCACTAACAGGACACTTCTAGATCACTTGGCGGGAGGCTATCAGGGTCTATGCTGTGGTCCCACAGGACTATATATATTTGCATGCCTTGAAATCTGCTGCCTGAGGGTCTAGCTTCCAATCAGCCTGAAACTAGATGCTCAGTCCGACACCTCCCTCTGGAAAATTCATAGGTCTTGGCATACTCTTAGCAACTGAGACCTACCAAGAAAAAATCACGCTTCTTAAACAATAACAAAGGTTTGAGAGAAAACAAAGTTAAACAATAGCAAATTTAAATGATAAGGTTCATAGCCTACCCAAGGCCACTCCTGCAACACTTGGAGAAAGGGTCATTATGCCTAATATTTAGAAACAAACAGAGGCAATAAAAGTGAGGAGACAGAGGCATATGTTCCAAATAAAAGAACAAGATAAAACCCTAGAAAAAATGTTAGTAAGACAGTAAGTAATTTACCTGGTTAAGAGTTCAAAGTAATGGTCATAAATATGCTCACTTAACTCAGAAGAATGAATGTACATAGTAAAAACTTCAACAAAGAGGCAAAAAATGTAAGGAAGTATCAGACTGAAGTCCACAGAGCTGAATACAATAACCAAACTGAAAAATGCACTTAGAAGTGTTTGACATCAGACTAACTGAAGTAGGAGGTAAAATCAGTGAGCTGAAAGACAGGGAAACGCAGCAAAAGGAAGAATTTAAAAAGGTAAAGCCAACTTAAGGAACCTCTAGGACAACATCAAGTGTACAGACATTCACATTTTAGGCCTCCCAGAGGAAGAAGACACAGAGAAAGGGTCATAAAATGTACTTGAAGAAATAGTGCCTGAACCAACATCCAAAACACAAACAACAACAAATGTTGGCGAGGATGTGGAGAAAGGGGAACCCTCCTACACTGCTGGTGGGAATGTAAATTAGTTCAACCATTGTGGAAAGCAGTATGGAGGTTCCTCAAAAAACTCAAAATAGAAATACCATTTGACCCAGGAATTCCACTCCTAGGAATTTACCCTAAGAATGCAGCAGCTCAGTTTGAAAAAGACATATGCACCCCTATGTTTATTGCAGCACTATTTACAATAGCCAAGAAATGGAAGCAACCTAAGTGTCCATCAGTAGATGAATGGATAAAGAAGATGTGGTACATATACACAATGGAATATTATTCAGCCATAAGAAGAAAACAAATCCTACCATTTGCAACAACATGGATGGAGCTAGAGGGTATTATGCTCAGTGAAATAATCCAAGCCGAAAAAGACAAGTATCAAATGATTTCACTCATATGTGGAGTATAAGAACAAAGAAAAAAACTGAAGGAACAAAACAGCAGCAGACTCACAGAACCCAAGAACGGACTAATAGTTACCAAAGGGAAAGGGACTGGGGAAAATGGGCGGGAAGGGAGGGATAAGAGGGAAAAAGGGGCATTACAATTAGCAGATGTAATGTTGGGGGGGCACGGGGAGGGCAGTACAACTCAGAGAAGACAAGTAGTGATTCTATAGCATCTCACTACGCTGATGGACAGTGACTGTAATGGGGTTGATGGGGGGGACCTGATGAAGGGGTAGTTTAATAACCATAATATTGCACATGTAATTGTAGATTAATGATACCAAAATAAATTATTTTTTTAAAAAGGTAAAAAAAAAAAAAAGAAATAGTGCCTGAAACCTTCCCTAACCTGGTAAAGGAAACAAACCTCCAGATCCAGGAAGCCTAAAAAGATGAAAATAAGATGAATCCAAAGCCACCCACACCAAGACACAATGTAATTAAAATATCAAAGTTAAGGAGGAGAGAGTCTTAAAACAACTTGTTATCAGCAGATTTCTCAGAAGAAATTTTGCCCCCAGAAGGGAGTGGCATGATATATTCAGAGTGCTGAAAAGGAAAAACTTCCAACCAAGAATACAAAAGATTATGATTCAGAATTGAAGGAGAGATATAGAGCTTTCCAAACAAAGAAAAGCTAAAGGAGTTCACCAACACTAAACCCTCCTTATAAGAAACATTAAAGGGACTTCTTTAAGATGAAGAGAGCACTAATGAGTAACATGAAAAAATAAGAAATTAAAAATCTCACTGGTATAAATGGATTAATCACTTGCAAAACCAGTATGACTGTTAAAAGACACTAGTAGTAAAACTATAAATACAATAATTAATTAAGGGATATACAAAATAAAAAGATGTAAAATGTGACATTGAAACATAAAATGGGGAGGTGAAAATGTAGAGTTTTAGAATGAGTTCAAACTTAACTTGCTGTGAACTTAAAACAGATTATTATACATAGGCTGTTACAAGTGACCCCCATGGTAACCACAAAGCAAAACCTGACAGTACATACACAAAAGATAATGCAAACGGAATCTAAGCATAACACTCCAGAAAGTCATCGAACCACAAGGGAAGAAACCAAGAGCAGAAGAAATGCAAAATGCAGTAAGTATATAACTATCAATAATTACTTATAAATATAAATAGATGACACTGTCAATTGGAACAGTAAGAAAGATGTGGCCATCTTTAATTTACTATACAAATCTGGGCAGATGGGAATGTTTCAAAATTTTAGAGTGTGTGTGTGTGTGTGTGTGTGTGTGTGTGTGTATGCACTGCAGAAAGCAGTCATTTATCCGTTCGTTCAGTGAGCACTTTTGAGCACCTCCACAGGGTCATTCATGACAAGTCCCCATTCTCAGGAAGCTTCAAATCATGTAGGGGAAGGAGACATCAATGGATGACTGTATATTTATTTATCCATTCATCATACATTGTTTGAGCATCTGTAAGTACCAGGCCTGATGCTGGGGCACAGGGTGGCCAAGCTGGACTGGACTTGTCCTTATGAAGGTCACAGTTTGTCAGAGAAGACAGACATCAAAGCAGTCTGAGCTGGGCTGAGGGCTCAGAGTGGATTATGTGGGGATGGGAGGACCTCTGGCAGGCATATGTGACATAGCCTGCCTGGAAAAGAGGTGTTTATAAACAGTAACCTGCATTAGGAGTTTGTGCAGCTGGAGGGGAAGGAAGAAGTGCACTACTGGTGGAGGGAACAGCCCATGTGAAAGCTCAGTGGCAAGAAAATGTAAGAAGCTCTTGAGGGTATCAGAGATGTTCAGTGTGGTGTGTGCTTGCATATGTGCATGAGTGTATGTGTCTGGGTGTGTACATCCATGAGTGTGTACATTGAAGGAATGTGCAAGTCCCTGTCGCCATGAACATATGAGTACATGTGTGCATGCATCTATGTAGGTCTGTGTGTACCTCACCTAAGCGGATGAAGTGTCCCTACCCTGCAATCCTCCAGAGGTCTGAGGAACAGTAACCCTCCCCTGCTGCCACACATGTCAAGGGCACACATAACCTACCCTTTTTGCACTCTGGGCTAGAGCATCCACATGCCACTGGTTTCCCATATAGCTGCATGTTGACATGGCCGATGACTGGCATGTAGCACTGAAAAGAGGAGGCAAGCTCTGGGCCCAGCCTCAAAGTAGTCATTCCACCTCCTCCTCAGGCCTGCTGGAGTATCCTTGGCAGCTCGCACCTCCCCTGTTGGAGCTGTATATGACCCAAGCTTTTTGTTGTTGTTGTTGTTAAAAATACATTTATCATTAAAATATATTACACATATGAGAAAAAGGATGCATCATATACAGTTTGAAGGATTTGCTGGCCCAGAAAATCCCACTTGTTTCTTCAGAAACGCAATTTCTTGGGTATTTTCATGTTCAAGCCACTGTATTGCCCTCAGAGGCTGAATGGCCAGTCGCAGAGTCCTTCAGCCATATCTGAGTAGGAGGAGGGTAAGGTTTGCATATAGGGGGAAGGGTGCCACTGACTGGACTGCTGACTGCAGTCTGGACCAGCCCTTGCCCATCTCTGAGCTTCAGACTTCTCACCTGTAAGAAGGGGGCTCATCCTATGAGAACACACTCCCTCCTCATGTAAGGCAGGCAACCCCACCCCAAAGATTTGTGCATAAAAGTTCTCCAAGATCCACTCTCTAGTTTCAGGTCCATCTCCTCCTTTTCATGGTGTCAGGAGCTGCAAGAAGTAGGCAGAGGAGGCGGGCGGTGAGCAACAAGGCTGGGCCTTCCCTGGGTTCAGTCTGTCCGAGGGTCCCCCAAAAAACCTGTCCTGGTCTCAAGTCTCCACTTTACCTGCTATCTGTTCCTCAGCAGCACACCAGAGAGAGAAACAAGAGGGGACATATAATAATCGGAGGAGCAATAACAGTCTCAGGACTATACTAATCATTCCCTTTTGGCCCTCCTGTTGCCCTGGGCATTTTCCTTGTTATGACTTGGTTCAACTGCACATAGTCAACAGCAAAAGCTAACGGTGTCTTTAACAAGATAAACATTTCTCTCTTGCATGGAAGTAGTCCAGAGGCAGGCAGTTTAGGCCTGGTATGGTGACTCCACAGTCTATACGGACCCGGCTCCCTCTAGTTCACTGCTCTGCAATTGTTGGGGCCTAGCCTGCATCTTCATGTCCTAAGACAGCTCCAGAGCCAGCCATCACATCTGTGGACAAGGCAATTCTTTGTCATTTTTTAAAAAGTTTATTGCAGTATAATTTACCTAAAATAAAATGCACATATTTTAAGTATAGAATTTGATGATTTTTGACAAATTTAAACACCTGTGTGACCACCATTAAGATACAGAACATTTTCATCTCCCTAGAACATTCATTCTCTCATGTCCCTTTATAGTCAATGCCTCTCTTTGACATTATTATAGATGTTTTCCTATTCTAGAACTTCTCATAAATAAATGTATTTACCCTTTTGTCTGGATTCTTTCACTCAGAATAATGCTTTTGAGACATATGCATGTTTTTGTGCATATCAGCAACTTGTTTCTCTTTATTGCTGAATAATATTCCATAGTATGGATAGGCCAATGTTTTTCACACACTGATAGACATTCATTTATCATCTCTTCTCTTTCAGGAGACTTTCTAGAAGTTCCACGTAACATTTCCTCTTGGATTTCATTGACCTATAAAAATAGTCAATGGCCACACCTAGCTGTAAGGAAGTTGGGAAGTGTGGCTCTTTAATTGGGTGGCAGTTAGGATTTTTTTCTAGGAGGATGGAGAGAGTGAATACAGGGAACAACTAGCAGTCTCATCTGGCAAACCAAGACCCAAAGAAGCAGTGAGTTCCCTAAAGTCACCCAGGTCCTCCTAACAGAGGTGGGTCAAGGTTCCAGATTTAGAGCTTTTTCAATCTTTCTGCATTTCACTGCAGACCATTTCACACCCAATGGGAATCACCATTGGCCAATATCCACAGAGTCTGGGGTACTAGGAGAGAGCACCATGAAGGAGCTGGCTGGCATCGAGAAGGAAGGACAACACTGACAGCAGGAGCATTTGACTGAGCATTCACAGAGTACCAGGCCCTTTACCCAACATGCCAGCTAATCTGTAAAGCCATCCAGTGGGCCTTCCTGTGAGCCTCATTTCTCAGATGAGAAAATCAACATTTAGGGAGGTTAAGAACCGTCTCTGAACTCACCCAGCTAGCAAATGGTGACTATGGGGTTCCAGACCTTCAGTTCTGCTGAAGGCAAACCACAGAAACAGGCTTCAGGGTTTCTCAACATCCTTTCCAACAGGTAGCAGAGGTTCTATCTTGAGACTCATAAATAAACAGTCCTTTAAGAGCCCCGCCTGTCGACCTGGGGGCCACCACAGACTCTACACTCTTAATTCACTCAGGGCTTCTTCTCGTAACTCTACTTTCCTCCATTTCATGCCTATAACATATTAACATAAACAACGGTGCTGACAGCAGCTCAGCTCTAACTGGCTCATGCTGGAATCTGACTGATGATTTTCATCAGGGAAAAAGACTAAACAGGTTAAGATGATTAAATTTTCTTAAACCTACAGCTAAGCCTAATCAAAGCCATTTGTGCAGAGGTGTGTGTGTGTGTTTTCCTTTGCTGGAAGGTTGATTGGCAGTTTCAAATAGATGAGTATAACTTCTTGGGGGAACAGAGTTAAAATAAAGCATTTCCCACAACTTCCAGACATTAGCATAGTCCATTTACACATCCCTGTCTAGGCTGGACCTGTAATTTTCCCTGAGAAACATATGATGAGAAAAATGAAATTCAGAGCATCTACATTTCATCTTTTCCGTTTTTTCCCGCAAAGTTGAGCCCTTTTATAATTAGAATTGTCTGTACTGAATGAAAAGAGAAGTGTCATAGCTTCCTAATTTCCGGGAGTTTGAGGGCTCGGGGGCCTCACACGGCCTGCCCATATTACCTTGAGCAAAGCCTTTCCCCTCTCTGGGCCCTAGCTGCCCTGTCTGTACTGTGGAAGCTGGCCTTGAGGACCACCTGTGTATCACTCTCAGTCAGGGGAGCAGAGGCAAGTAAATGGGGCGCAGTGGGCACCAACCTCCATGTGTGTGACGTTCTTTGTCACACAGACCTCATAAGAGGACTTGCTGATCATGTCATGTAACCTACTTGGATAATGAGGGGCTGAATGCGATGGAGGGCTCACACAGGTGACGAGAGAAAGGAAGAGGAAACTCCTGTCCAGTAAGACATTACTGGCTGACTGTTTTGCCCTCTAACAGCACACATCAAAATGATGACCAACCAATCCTCCCATTAGGTGGTGGCATTTGTAGGTGCTTACAGACACCTGCTCACTGCACAGTCCAGCTAATGGCTATGCATCCCCCTTGCTGATCTCTTTGCCACCTTCTGAACATACCCTCTAAGTGGTCCTCCTCACAGCGTCTTACTGCTGAGGTTCCCTCTTCCCAACAGGCCGATCTTACCAAGACAGCTTAAGCCTTAGTACCTCCTATGGTGTCCACAGGACGTACAGGAAACACTCATGTGAGGCTGCTCTCCTGCCACGGCCCTTGCCCCTCTCCTCTGCCACCCTGGGCCACTCCAGCCAACCCTTCAAGCCCTTGGAAAGAAGCAGGTGGCAGTCTTCATGTTCACAATCAACCTCAAACTCCAAGTAATATACGCCATAATCACTGTCCCTGTCCTTCCCTCTACTTCATGCAGCAGGACAGCGCCTGGGTTTCTAAGCTCAACAAATACCCTGTGAGGCGCCAGTGCCAGACTTCCCTTCTGACAGCCCAATTCTGCAAGTACTTTTGAAGTCCTATTAACCTGTTTAGCAGGAGCATCCTCTCTCTTTCCTACGGAGCAGCCGTTATGGGAAGACACAACAAATCTCTATTTTCTTCTACACAGGCTGGAGATAGATGATGGGAGTGAGTAGTCACTGGACCATTTCTGTTGCCTTTTAGTAATCTGCATAGATGTGGCTGGCATCTTGTTTTGTAGTGCATTTTTTTCAGCTTTGGGGTTTCAGCCAATCTCCTAAATCATCAATATTGTATTACATAATTTTTAGGGTCTTTCCCAGTACTTTCTCCTAGAAAAAGAAGAGCAAACTAAGCCCAAAGCAAGCAGAAGAAAGGAAATAAAGATGAGAGGGCAAATAAATGAAATAGAATAGAAAAAACAAATAAAAAAATTTTTAAAGTCACTCTTTGAAATGCTCCACTTCACTAATTATCAGGGAAATACAAATTAAAACCACAATGAGGTATCACTTCACACCAGAGAGGATGGCCAACATCAAAAAGACTAGGAACAACAAATGCTGGTGAGGATGCGGACAAAGGGGAACCCTCCTACACTGCTGGTGGAATGTAAACTAGTTCAACCATTGTGGAAAGCAATCTGGAAGTTCCTCAAAAAACTCAAAATAGAAATACCATTTGACCCAGGAATTCCACTCCTAGGAATTTACCCAAAGAAAACAAGATCTCAGATTCAAAAAGACATATGCACCCCTATGTTTATCGCAGCACTATTTACAATAGCCAAGAAATGGAAGCAACCTAAGTGTCCATCAGCAGATGAATGGATAAAGAAGATGTGGTACATATACACAATGGAATATTATTCAGCAATAAAAAGAAAAAAATCCTACCATTTGCAACAACATGGGTGGAGCTGGATGGTATTATGCTCAGTGAAATAAGTCAGGCGGAGAAAGACAAATACCAAATGACTTCCCTCATTTGTGGAGTATAACTACAAAACAAAACTGAAGGAACAAAACAGCAGCAGACTCACAGACTCCAAGAAGGGACTGGCAGTTATCAAAGAGGAGGGGTTGGAGAGGGTCAGTGGGGAGGGAGGGAGAAGGGGATTGAGGGGCATTATGATTGGCACACATGGTGTGTGTGGGGGTCACGGGGAAGATAGTGTAACACAGAGAAGACAAGTAGTGACTCTGTGGCATCTTGCTACACTGATGGACAGTGACTGTGATGGGGTGGGGGGGACTCAATAATATGGATGAATGTAGTGAACACAATGTTGCTTATGTGAAATCTTCATAAGATTGTATATCAATAATACCTTAATAAAAAAAATTAATAAAATAAAAAATAAAGTCACTCTTTGAAAAGATCAACAAAACTGACAAACTTTTAGTTATACTGGTCAAGAAAAAAGAGAAGTCTCAATAACTAAAATCAGAAATGAGAGAAGAGCCATTACAAACCTTACAGAAACAAAAAGGATTGCGGGAGAATACTATAAGCAACTGTATGTCAACAAATTAGGTAACTTAGTTGAAATGGACAAATTCTGAGAAAGACACAAACTATCCAAACTATCAGAACTGACTCAAGAAGGAATAGAAAATCGAACAGACCTATAGCAAGAGAAGTAGTAATTTTAAAACTTCCCACAAAGAAAATCCTAGCCTCAGATGACTTCACTGGTGAATTCTACCAAACACTTAAGAATAATTAATAGCAGTCTTTCACAAGTTCTTCCAAAAAAAAAAAAAACAGAAAAGCATCACAAGAAAACTGTAGATCACTGTGTCTTATGAATATAGATACAAAACTCCTCAAAAAAATAGTAGCAAACTGAATCCAGCAACTAAAAAAAGGATTATACACTATGATCAAGTGGGATTTATCCCAGGAATTCAAGGTTGGGTTAACATCTGAATATCAATTAATGTAATACACCATATTAATATAATTTTAAAAAATGATCATGTCAACAGACACAGAAGTATTTGGCCAAATCCAAAGTAGAGGCAGGGGGACACAATAAAAAGGGTGCTGTGGGTAGAGGAAACAACCTAAACAAAGTCAGAAAGGGAAAAGTTTTATTTGGGGGATGTATGGGGAAGAAAGAAGGTATTCTCAGAAAGGAGATGTGGGGGGAGCAGCCCTGTCACCATGCAGATGAGATGAGAACATTTCAGATCAGAACTGAATGTGAGCTTTTTACTAGGCCTCATAGGGGCAAGGAGACAGGATCTCAGAGGAGAGAGACTCCCGAGGGTACTGGCCTTGGAGCCCTCCAGAATAACAACCCTAAAGTTGAAGCTATGCCCTGAACCAGCCCAATGACTAGCTGGCCCTATGCCTTAGATGAATTGTGTCTCCTAGATTAGGTGCCATTTCCAGCCTTCGGGACTCTCAGAGGAGTAAGGCCCTAAGTCTCCTCCCTGGAGCCCATTTCTCCTGTCATTTTCTTTAAATATGCTCACCTCCATAGTTCTAAGGAGCCCCTGATACCAATATGATAGCTAGGGGAGGAATCCGTGCTCCTCTCCCTGTGTTCTCCAGAGTTCACAGGCTTTGGTCCTCTCCTTACTCTCCCTTCCTTTTCCAGAGGGAGGCTGCCTCAGGTTTTAGAGGGATTCCACAGAGCCAGCCTTCTCCACCCTCTCCCTGGACCTGTAGGCCCATTTCACAGAAAAGCAAACTGAGACTTAGAAATCAGGAGTCACACTGAGGCCTAACTCCAATATCCATGCCTTTCTCATTCCACTGTTGCCTCTTGGATAGGTGTGGATTCTGTCTCCCACCAGCAGGTCCCCATATAGAATTTATCCCAATCCTCCACATAGTGTCCAGAATGCACAGAATTCTTGGCTTTAGGTCTTTGGATGAAGAGGTGGGAAGCAGGCAGGATAAAGACAAGGAAGGGATTGGGTGCTATAGGACAGTGTCCTGGAGTTATGTCCTGAGGACATAAGTGAATAGTACTTAGTGGACCATAGCTGGTTCCTGCCCATCTCTGGGGATGCTCACGTCTAGGTGTGAATAGCATCCACCAACTAGTGTCCTGACTATAAGGACACCTGCCCAGGCTCTACATGAGGACCCTTTGAGATTAAGTACTGGATACCAGCAGTGTTTAGGGACTAGTTTTGGGCCAAAACATATAGGTCTGGATCCTGGCTCTTTTCCTAACTAGCCATATGATCAAGGGAAGTCACCTAGCCTCGGGCTCAGTTTCCCTCCTGTAAAATGTAGTCAGTAAAAGTACCCACGTTATGGATTTTCAGGAGCATTAAGGGAGATAAGGCATGTTAAGTGTCTAGCCCTAGCATGTAGAAAACATACACAGATCATTACTACTATTGCTAAGATTGCACAGTAAATGACAAATGCTTGATGACTGAATGAATGGCAGTCCTTACCCAAAGCTGTCCAGCAAGTCAGGGATGAAAGGCCGTCTCACTCAAGGATGGCAGTGTGGTCTCATGTGCAGGAACATATACTTTGAGGTCATAGCACACAGGCTCAAAATCCCAAGCTCAGCCTGAGAAAATTATTTAACCTCTCTGTGCTTCAGTTTCCTCATCTGTGAAATGAGAAAATGATAGTACCTGACTAATTAGACAGATAGACAGGTACTGAAGGTGTAAAGCATTTTTTAGGATTAATTAATATTTGTAAAGAACTGGATACAGTGCCTGGCACATTTCAAATGCTATTCAGTGTGAGCTTTTGCCACTATCCAGGTGTCAGCCTGTGGCTGTCAGCCAAGTGGAGGCTGCTGGGCCCCAGGACTGAATTCCTCCCTCCGGGAGCCTTTGTCCCAGCCGCACTGCCCCACACAGAAGGTCTCCCACAGCTGCTGGACCTCTGTCATCTGTACCACCGGCCCCACCACTCACCCTGCTCAGATTTCCAATTATTTGCCCTGTTTTGAATTTAAGTGGGATATTAGCAGTGAGTCTGGCTTTATTAATGGTGGTGTCTTTAGTTATCAACTTTCTCACTCACTCCTCGCTCTCACTCCAAGAAGCTGTTTCCTTTCATTAAGCCCTGTGCTAAGTGCCAAGCAGGTGATGTGAGTCGGGAAAGGCCTTTGTTCCGGGTCTTGGGCGCTTTCTCGTGGGCTGGAGGCTGGTGAGACAGTGCGCTGCAGCCTTTGAAGTCTGACATCCATCCCCACAATCAGAGAAGTGGGACAGTGTGGACAGCTAGGCCCGGGAGGCAGGCGGCCGGCTCTCTCCCCGGTCGGCCTCCCCTACACACCTATGAAGTGGGGGTGAGGTACATGGGAGTCTCTCCGCCACCACTCCCAGTGCTGTAACTCTTGACATCTACTGAGGATTGGGAGGCGTCAGCCCAGCCGTCAGAAGCTTCCATTCTGCAGACTCGATGGGGTGACAAAAGCCACAGATACCCAAAAGGAAGTAAGACACAGAGAAAGCAGCCCAAACTTTATGTGCTGTTACCCAGCCTGGTTTTGAATTCTGGCCCTGCTGTGTCTTGGCAACTTACTGAAGTATACTGAGCCTCAACTGACTCATCTGTAAGATGGGGAGATGGAATCTACCTCTGGACGCTGACATGGGGCCGTCTTCAACAACAGCCCTGCAGTCAGGCTCTTACTGTGTGTCTTGCCAAAGGGTTTCAGCCCCGGGCAAGTTCACTATGGATTCAATGTGACTAACGAAATTGACAGTAAAACGTTCTTGGGGTGAAAGCGTTTATTACCCGGCTTGTTCTCCTGTCGAGCACTAGTGTCTCTGCCTCCGCCCAGAGCACTGGGCTGGGCTTTCTATATAGCACAATAATAGCTTATTGCCTATGGGGTGTGAAAGCAGTAGCCTAGCAACAGGCCAGTTACATCAAGTGGTTTAAGTTCAGTGAGGATCCTGGCCATAGGAACCCCAACTTCCCCACACTGTGCAACAAGCTTGCTACTTGAAGGACAATTCTTATTCCCATAACTTTATCATGGATGGATGTGTGCACACATTACATCTCAGGAAATGAAATAATGATAGATGTGTATTTCCAGAAATGGCCTACTTCTTATTCTGTCTTTGGCAGCTGAGTGGAAAGGGAAGCAGGCTCAGTAAACAGTAGGCACTTGGTCACAGACCAGTTCAGTTAAGCTCACTTTACAGTAAATCATCACCATAATTGCCATGCAGACCTTGTCTGCCAAGAGGTCACTGGGCTAAGGTAGACCTGCACTTGGTTCGGGGCGCTAAGCCTCTCTAAGCACCATAAGAAAAGTAAGAGCCAAGGCAGGTGATTCACTGTTAAATGGGGATACAAAAGGTTGGGCCTAAAGCCCCAGCCCAGTGCCTGCCACACGGAAATACCCAGAAAATTTCATAAAGTCATTGTTGATACGACAAAGGCCTTGGATAATGAGCTCTGTGGTGAACGAGATTGGCTCTTGCAGACAAGTATTGGTACCTGGGTCCCTGCCTCACTGTAGGGCTGGAAAGCCCCATCACCTTCAACTCGCCCCAAATCCCACACGTTTTCCCAGACAACCACTGCACTGCACTGTTCTGCTCCATCTCCCAGCTGAGGGAGTCATTGTGGAGGGAAGGGAGCAAGAAAGGCAGGAGACCTCTGTCACATGCTGCTTTGGGCCCCTTTCCCAGAGGTCTGGGTAAGGGGCCTCAGATCTTCTCCCTCCACAGTCCTGGCACTGCCACCAATTTCCCTTATTCACCTTCTCACTCTTCCCTGGGGCCCCTTCTCATCTCCCCCGTGAAGGTTTGCCCACCCTCCTGATCTCCTGCCTGCTCCTCCATCAAAGGCTCCCAGAGCCCTGTGGTTAGAGCGATTCTCCCTTAGCACATGGCACCACTTCCTCCTCTCAGCTCCTCTGGGCAGTGGCACTTAGCCACTGCTTCTCTTACCTTCCTTTCAAGATTGGGAGCTTCTCGGGGCAGTATCTGCTCTGATATTTCTCCATGTCCCTGGCACCTAGATGAAGAGCCAACATAGAGCAGGCAGTCAGGAAAAATCTGCCAAACTGGCTTCAGTCACAGAATTATGTCCAGGACTTTTTTTTTTAATCTCTAAATTTCATTCAGTTTATAAGTACCTACTCATCACACCTAGACACCAGTCCTGTGCCAGCTGTGTAAGTCAGAACTACTGGTCTGTGTGAAAGGCCGAACTCCCAACTCAAACTGGCTGAAACTAATGAAAGCGGGTAAAGTACTGGATTAAAGTGTGCATGAATCTCCCACAGCTTGGTTCCAGTGCTTGATCACGGACCTAGGGCTCTCTCTACATTCCTCAGATGTGTTTCCCATGTATTGGCTTCACCATCAGTGGAGCTGCCACCAGAAGCTCTAGCCTTTGACCCTCCCAGTTTAGCATGGCCAGAACACAGACCCAGCCTCTCCCCTGGTAGCTCCAGGGGCCATCCCAAGAAGGCCACTCATTGGCCTGGAGTGGGTCATGTGCCCATTCCTGAACAAATCACAGTGGCCAAGAGGAGTGCTGTTCTGATTGGCCAGGTCTGGGTCACATGTCCACTACAGGGCTGGGAGGAGTCTGGCCCTCCTGGTCCAGACCTTGAAAACTGAGGCTCTTGGGTGGGTAGTTTCCCCGCCTAGGGAAACCAGGGTGCACTTTCCAGAAGAAGGGGAATGGACACTGGGCAGGCAAAAGCAATTAGTACTCACCAGAGCACCTTCATTAGATAAAGCAAGAAAAGTATTAAGTCCAGATTGCAAAGAAACGTCTAAGAGCCTTCAGAAGACAGCACACCAAGCAAAATCTATCCAACTAGTGAATGTCTAAACAAGAGACAACTCTGTCTCATCAAAGCCCAACTCTGTGTCACAGATTCTCAGAGCTGTTGGAGATGAAAGGAGAGCAAATGGAGCAGTGGGGAACGCCTCCTGGAGGCACGTTGTGGGGGAGCATAAAGGACTGGCGGGCACAACAAAAAGGTGGAGTGGGTTTCCTGGTTGCTATGTCCAGACATCAGGGGTATAATGCTGACCTCGGACATCATACCAGGGCACAGAGCTGTCACAGGACGGTGCTAGGGAACTAAGGGGGTGGGAGAGGAGGTGGAGAGAAGAGCCTCGCCCCTCCAGAGGACTAGGCTCCACCCACAGGACCGGAGCCAGCAAGATCAAAATCTAATTTACTCATTAGGCATGTTTCTTCTGTACAAATCAAATCATGGGCTATTTTTCCACATCGTAAATATTGTTTTAAACTCTTGCTCATAGGCAATTAGATTACAAGCATCGCCTGGTGAGCTATTTGCCAGCGTGTTTGGCGGGCCGCTGGCTGCTTTGCGAGCGGTTTCTTTTTGAAATGTTTCCCAATGATTTTTAAGGGTCTTTGAAATCCTCTCCCTAGTGATGCGTGAGGGCCCTTGTCTGCTGCCATTAATCTCCATAACAGCCCCAGAGAGACTCAGTCTCATCTGTGTTCATTTCCAAATGGCCTAGCCAAGCTCCACACCTCCTCCTTATTTCTCCAAGTGTCCAGTCACTCTTCACCAGTCAGCCCCCACCCACCCACTCATTGCCTCGGTCTTTGTGTTCCTTGAAGACCCAGGAAAGAGCATCCCCTGAGCATGACGAGGCCTGTGTTTCAGTGCCAAGATCTTCATTTTGAGCAAGTTACTCCATCTGCTTTCCCTGGACCCCAGTTTGGACATCTGCACAATGGGTTAATTCTTGACCCAGCAGACTGACCCCCTATTCTCCTCTGCTGGACTTTCTGAGCCCTCCTGAGCTTGCACAGCTGACTAGAAAGATTTATTGTTCTTGCTTCTCTCCGAGAATGTTGCCTTCCCTTTCACATCAGCCGCTAGCCTCTTTACAGTAGGCTCACAATAGGCTCAGCCCTGAGGTTATAGCTCTCTCCTTGAGACCCCCATAACCCCAACCTGATCTGGCTGAGCACCAGGGCCACCTCCTCCAGGAAGTGTTTCATGACTGCCTAGTCATGCTCAAGGAGAAGGGTCCAGAGAGCATGACAAAACGTAAAACCTTTTCCAACAGTCATTTCTTCTTTCCTTCCACAACTATTTACGGAGCAACTCTCTGTACAAGGGGGTACCTGGCTCTGTGTCTCTCCATGCTTTGGAAGAACAAAATTACTCCCAGTGTCCTAGCCAAAGGCTTTCTGGGGAAGCATTCCCAGGGCTCCTGGTTCTCCTGGGAAAGGTGTGCCCAAGAAACTGTGGTGAACCCCATCCTGGAGGCTGCACACCAGTGGGCAGGGCTGGGAACAGGGTCCTGATCTGGGGCTCTGCAGCCCCTGCACTGAGTGGAGGGACACAGACCAGGGCTTGCACAGTAATATTTGTTCCCAGGGAATGATGTCAGCCCTGACCAGAAAGGGAGGGTGGACTGGCCTATGAGGGGCCTCAGGGAGTTGTGAAGGCAATAAAAGGCCTCCCCCACTTCCCCATACCAGCAGTACTCAGGTCTCCAGTGATCCTGGAAGGTGGGGGCCAGGACGCAGGAAGGGGGTTGAGACCCCTCTATGTTGTGCCCAGGGTTATGGAATGGCCTTCATGTAGCACAGGCAGCCTCTTCCCAGGCATCTGACTCCAGCACTCTCTTTATTCCTCTGTGCAGTTGCTTTTACTGAGCAGGTTTTGACCTCCACCAAAGGGCACACTGAGCGGCCTCCTCATGAAACTTTTTTGTCGCTGTGGAGGACCATTATTGCTAAGGGCACCATCTGCCACATCACATCTCATCCTCCTGACACTGGCTTCAACAGTCCTTGCAGTCCCAACAACAGAAACACTCAAGTTTTTAATATTGTGGGTATAATGACTTATATAGCTCATCAAATTTCCCTCTTTGCCTTTGTTGCTAGGAAACTTAATTACTATTCATCTCACTCTCAGCAACTGTGTAGGACCTTATGTTATAGGACTTTATTTTCTGTCCTTTTCTTGATTTTCCCCTTAGTCCCAATTTCCTAATGCATTTTTATTAAGTTCTTTTGGGTTGAATCAATTTCTCTATGAACCTCAGATCTAACACTTTCCTGTTGTGTGACCTGCAGAAAGTTAAGTTACCTCTCTGAGCCCTGCATCCTGGATATCAAAGTGAGGAGAAGGATACATACCCCCAAAGCCGTGGTGTAAGGGTTAAATAAGAAAATGTGGACCGAACACTTGGCATAATACCTAGAGCACAGTCACCACTTCTGACCATTAGCTGTTACTACTTTTATTATGGGAACAAATAAGCAAAATTAAAGATACAGTCATTGGTTTGGGAAGAATTCTCCTTTTATGTTCTCTTTATTTGCAAGCAAAGATCAGGAGCTAAGAGTGGTTATAACTGAAGGTGGGTCTAGCCCACACTCTAAATCACTCCACTGCACAGCAGGCCTCTCCTCACCCACCTGCCTTCACCATGTGGCTCCCATACTGTCTTTCTGAAGAGGCCTAGAGTGGCTTGGAGGCAGGCTGGATACAGCTGGGAGTGGCTGTGCACCTTCCCTACAATATTATCCACAGTCTGAACCTTGGGACTTAGTTTCTGGGCAATCTGTTTGGGGAGATGATCTTGAGAACAAATCACCTAGGAAAGGGAGACAGGTCTGTGGAGGAGAGGCAGGCATCCTAGAGCTCCTGGCTCCATTTCTTTCCAATTAGAATAAAAAGACACCAGAGCTTGGAGGTATGGCTTTGAGAGCATGTAATCCAGCCACATTATTTTGCCCTTTGGAAAACTGAGTCCCAGAGAGGAAAAGAGATTGGACTATGTTCACACAGCAATGTAAGGGGGCTCTTGGCCTGCTCCATGACCCCAGCCAAGACCAATCTCCTGACCTCCAGACCAATCTCCAGCTTCCCACCTGACCCCTCCAGTTGTAGGTCTGATGGTCGCCTCAAATACAGCACATCCAAAATCAAACTTCTGATCTTTCCCCAAAGCCGTTCCTGCCAGCGTCTTTCTACCTACCTCTGGGTAATGTCAACTCTACTTTTCCAATTACTAAAACTGAAAATATGGGCATCACCTTTATTTCTCTCTCCCCACATCACTACCACCACCACACCTGGTCTATCATCAAAGCTATCATCCAGATCTTTACCACTTGTCATCCCCTGGCCAGGCCATCATCTTCTCCTGCCTGCATGGTCTCCTCACTGGTCCTCCCGCTTCTGTCCCAGGCCCCTAAGTCTCTGGGAGACAAAGCAGAAACATACGTAGCTCTCCAATGTCTTCAAATTTTGCACAGGGTTAAAGCAAAGTCTCCTCTGTGACCCACAGGCCCTCCATGACTTGCTCCTCCTATCCCCTACCTCTCTGACTTCATCTTGTACCCTTCTCCTCCTCACCAACTTCACTTTAGCTAAACCTGTCTTCTTCATGTCCTTTGCACTGGCTGTTCCCTCTAACAGATGCTCTTCCCCCAACACCAACATGGCTAGTTTCCTCACTTCCTCTAGGTCTTTACTCAAAATTTACCTTCTCCCTCATATATATGGTCATATGATTTTCAACAAGGGTCCCAATGACGAAAGGACAGTCTTTTCAACAAATGCTACTGAGAAAGATGGACATCCACATGCAAAAGAATGAAGTTGGACCTTTACATAACATCATATAAAAATTTTAACTCAAAATAGATCAAGACCTAAGCATAAGAAATAAAAATTATAAAACTCAAGGGGTTGACATCCAAAATATATAAAGAACTCATGCACCTCAACAAACAAAAAACAAATAATCCAATTAAGAAATGGGCAGAGGATATGAATAGACACTTCTCCAAAGAAGAAATTCAGATGGCCAACAGGCACATGAAAAGATGCTCCACATCGCTAATCATCAGAGAAATGCAGATTAAAACCACAATGAGATATCACCTCACACCAGTGAGGATGGCCAACATCCAAAACACAAACAACAGCAAATGTTGGTGAGGATGTGGAGAAAAGGGAACCCTCCTACACTGCTGGTGGGAATGCAAATTAGTTCAACCATTGTGGAAAGCAGTATGGAGGTTCCTCAAAAAACTCAAAATAGAAATACCATTTGACCCAGGAATTCCACTCCTAGGAATTTACCCAAGGAATGCAGCAGCCCAGTTTGAAAAAGACGGATGCACCCCTATGTTTATCGCAGCACTATTTACAATAGCCAAGAAATGGAAGCAACCTAAGTGTCCATCAGTAGGTGAATGGATAAAGAAGATGTGGCACATATACACAATGGAATATTATTCAGCCATAAGAAGAAAACAAATCCTACCATTTGCAACAACATGTCTGGAGCTAGAGGGTATTATGCTCAGTGAAATAAGCCAAGCCGAAAAAGACAAGTATCAAATGATTTCACTCATATGTGGAGCATAAGAGCAAAGAGAAAAACTGAAAGAACAAAACAGCCACAGACTCACAGAACCCAAGAATGGACTAACAGTTACCAAAGGGAAAGGAACAGAGCAGGATGGGCGGGAAGGGAGGGACAAGGGGGGAAAAGGGGCATTATGATTAGCAACACAATGTTGGGGGGGCACGGGGAGGGCAGTACAACTCAGAGAAGACAAGTAGTGATTCTATAGCATCTCATTACGCTTACGGACAGTGACTGTAATGGGGTTGGTGGGGGGGACCTGATGAAGAAGGGAGTTTAGTAACCATAACGTTGCACATGTAATTGTGGATTAATGATACCAAAATAAAATAATAATAATAATAATAATTTTAAAAATTATAAAACTCTTAGAAGAAAACATAAGGAAAAAGCATCACATTGGATTTGGCAGTGATCTCTTGGATATGACACCAGAGGCACAGGCAACAAAAGAAAAAATAGGTAAACTGGACTTCATCAAAATAAAAAATGTTGTGTGTCAGAGGACACTATCAACAGAGTGAAAAGGCAACCCACATAATGGGAGAAAATATTTGTATCTGTCAGCAACAAAAAAGCAAACACTACAACTCAAGAATTGGCAAAGGACTTGAATAGGCATTCCTGCAAAAAGATGAATGGCCAATAAGCATATGAAAAGATGCTCAATATTACAAATCATTAGGGAAATGCAAATCATAACCACAAAATCTACTTCACACTCATTAGGATGGCTATTTTATACTCACATACACACATGTAATATATATTGTATAATATATATGTATATATTACATAAAGGATATATGTATAATATATATTACATATTATATGCACATATATACATTATGTAATACATGCACTACATATATATATGTTATATATATATATAAACAGAAAACAAGTGGTGACAAAGCTATGGAGAACCTTTGTGCATTGTTGGTGGGAATGTAAAATGTTGTAGCTGCTGTGGAAAACAGTACGGCAGTTCCTCAAAAAATGTTAATTACCTTATGATCCAGCAATTCCCCTTCTGGATATATACTCAAGAATTAAAAGCAGGGACTCAAATAGATATTTGTATATCCATGTTCATAGCATTATTCTCATTAACCGAAGGCAGAAACAATCCAGATGTCCATTGTCAGAGGAATGGACAAAGAAAATGTGGCATATGCAAACAATGGAATATGGGGAGTTAGTATTTAAAGGGCCAGAGAGTTTCATTATGAGATTATCAATTTGTGGAGAAGTATAGTGGTGATGGTTGTACACCAGTGTAAGTGTACTGAATGCCATTGAATTATACACTTGAAAATTGTTAAAATAGTAAATTTTATGTTAGGTGTATTTTACCCCAATAAAAACAAATTAAAAAAAAATCACCTTCTCACTGAGGCCCTCCCTGGCCACTCTCTAAAATTCCTACTCTACCCCAATATATTTCATCTCTCCTTTCCTTGCTTTACTTTTTCTTCTTAGTGCGTATGACTACCTAGTACATTATTACACTTAACTTTTGTGTTGTTTACTGCTGCCTCCTCCCCATCAAAAAAAAAAATACTAGAACATAAGCTCAGTATGGGCACAAATGTTTGCCCATTTACCAATCATCCCCAGTAGCTACAGTGGTGTTTGGCACATACATAAACCTTCGTTGAATGACTGTAAGGCACCAAGGATTATTGGAGGCCAAAAAGAAGATGCCTCAGGACATCTGTAGCAAATTCACAGTTCTCCGGAGGGGTTCTGACCCTTAAAAGGGGGCAGGACCCTGAAGGCACTTCCAGGATCCATTCCCCTCCGCTACTCCCTGCCACCCATGGAGTGGGCTCTAGCAGGCTGTTGGTGTGCCTGCCAGAAGGGCGGGGAGTTCACGGGAAAGGAACTCATCAGATCCGCAAGAAAAACCAGGAAGGGTCCCCCGTCCGGCTGCAAAACTTCCCAGTCCCCCAGGGCAGGTGGCTGCAGGGGGGGGTGTCTCAGCGGGGGCAACTGACAAGCCAAGCTCTGGACCAACAAGACAGCTGCAAGCATTTATTGGATGCCCACTGTGTGGCCAGCTCCTTGATGAGGTTATGGGACCAACAAGAGAATTGTCCAGCTCCCAAGAGTTGTGCTAGATCTCCTTCGTACATAGCCAGAGAATTCCTGCTCCTGGCCCTGTCCCACCTGTCTATACCTGTTCCTAGGTAAGTATATTAAGGTATAAGGCCATTTACGCCTTAGTGTGAAGTTAACCTAATGTTCTTTATCTCCAAGAGATTTCACATCTAACATTTATTTTTAACTTTCTGGTGAAATTTCTTATGTCCTAAGAAATGAATTTGAGGCCTCAGGTGTGATGTGGGGAAGAAATGTATGTGGAGAGTTCTCCCAGGGCCTTGAAATGGGACCCTGGGGACCTCTGAGTGTGAGTGTAGTCCTGGAGGGCCTCAGGGAAGAGGTAATCACTGTGCAGTTGAGGGGGCAGATGTACCCAAGGAGGGAGTTTCTGTCCCAGAACAAGCTGGAAGACACAGCAGCATTTGGGGGTTGGAGTAGGACATGCAAATTGTGAACGCAACTGACTAAAGCCAAGATGTAAAAGGGAGAGGCCATGTTTTCCCTCCAGTGACCCAGGATTCATGCCTGATCAATGGACATTCATGGAACATCCCTGTGCCAGGCCCTAGGCTAAGTGCTGGGGCCAACACCAAAGCACCAGACATTGGCCCCACCCTAGCAGAGCCCACAGCCCAGGCACAGAGGCCATTACAAAAGAGGGAGGCCAGGGGGCTAAGGGGGTCCACAGAGGAGCCCTTTCCTTGCTCAGCCTTTAGGATCAGGAATGACTTCTAGGAAGGAACAACATCTAGGCTGAGTCCTGAAGGCTCAGTGACCATTCAGCAGGTGCAGAAGTAAAGGAAAAGAATCCCAGCCTGGGGAATGACATGTCCGGAGGCCTCATGACCATTTCAGGAGTGGACAGTGTTCAGTGACCGAGCACCAGCAGGTTGTCGTAGGAAGGATGCTAAGCTTAAGGATGTCAGCCAGGGCTAAACCCTGGGGTATCTAGGACATCACGTTAAGGATTTGGGCTCTCTCCTTCAATCCAGAGTTTTAGGCAGGGGTGTGTCATGGTCAGACTTTTGCCTTAGAAGATTCTTCTACCACTTGGAGATTGGGTGGAATGGAGCAGGGGAAGAGACTGGAGCTTCTAGAATCAGTTGGGAAGTTACTGGGTAATCCAAAGGATAAATGAAGGTGGCACCAGAACTTGGAGATTAGCCAAGGAGAAATTAGATATGGGAAAGTGAGACTGAGGGACGGTCAAGGAGGAGGCGGAGTGAGGTGGGGGCAGCCAGGCAAGTGATGGTCCCGGTACCTGTGACTGAGAAGAAATGATGCAAATGCTTTTGAAGTGTTCAGGCAAAATGTCTGTTGGACGTTCAGGTGGAAACCTGTCAAGTTCTGGAGCTCCAAGAGGAGGTCTGAGCTAGAGATACGGGTTTGGGAGTCACCCGTACACAGAGAGCAACCAGGATCAGGAATGCAATCCCCTGGAGAAGAGGCAGCAGTGAGAAGAGAGAGTTGAGGAAGCACCCCAAGGAATCCTAGCACCTGAGGCTGGGCAGATGACGGGCCCCAACGCTGGTGAAGCAGCAGCAGGAAGGCCAGCTTTGGGAGTGAAGAGGCTGCACAACCATCTGCAAGGCTAATCATTCAGTCATTCAACAAACACGGGTGTGAGCTTGTGACTGGAAAGAATGCAGAGGACTTAGAATGGTATCCCCACTTAGGGAGCTTGGTCACCCACTGCAGCCTCCCTTGGTCAGAGATCACTGCAAACCATCAGGAAGGGAGACCCCATGTCCTCCCCACTGTCCTTCCTCTCCAGACCATTTATCCCATGTGTGCAGGGAGACAGCATGGATTCTAGAGTTAGATCACATAGGTCTGAATTTCATCTCAGCCGCTTACAAGCTCTGTGACCTTCGGCAATTTACTTAATTTCTCTAAGCCCTAATGGTCTATGAAATGGGGGCAACAGCTACATCTAAGGCTTGTTTACAAGATCAAGGATTAAGTGCATAAAAAGCACCCAGGAGAGCGCCTGGCTTCATATCCATTATTCATCCTTCAAATAAGCACCCACTGAGTGTCTTCTATGTTTCCAGACACTGGGCCAAGCCTGGAAATACAAAGGTGAATACTGCAGGGCCCCTTCTCTCAAGGAATTAACAGACCAGCGAAGGAAACAGCAAACAGAAAGCAGCTGTCCAGTGGGATTAGCGCCCGCAGCTGGAGCTTGAAGTGGAGGCAGGAGGCCCTGAGCTCTACTCTGGCTCTCACTTGCTGTGTGACCATGAGCAATAACAGCCTCTCTGTGCTCCAGGTTCATCTGTAAAATGGAAGATAATCACACCTTCTAGGTATTGTCCATTGTGAAGAAATTCACAGGAAGGAGAAGTGGTAAAGTGTTCAAAATTCAGGACATTTATTTTCACACTTTCTGGGAACTTCAAGGAGAAGCTGAAACAGAGGTGGGAGGTAACAGCAGCAGTTGGAAAGGGAGAAATTAAGCCAGCAAGAGAACAAGGCAGGGATCATTGCCCTCTGGCTCCCACGGCCTCCATCCCCATCTCTATCGACATGAAGGGGAGCTGCTGAAGACTTTCCAAACCAAAAACAAGAAAAAGGGAAAACAAGTACATTCCTGAGATTAGCTGAGGCAAACAAGATCCTGGAGAGCCCCACGTTCCCATGGACCCTGCCTGGGCTGTCCCCAGGAGAAGCACTGGGGCAGCAGCGGGTGGAAGGAGGCCGCATCTGTGAGAGGGTGCCCTCTGGCACCTGTTCTGGCCCCAGAGGCCATGCTCTGGGCTTCTCTCTGTTTCCCACGGCCCAGGACTCCATGCTCAGCGGGGCTCAGCAAACCACTGAGGAGAGCTGGACTCCCTCAGCCACCCAACACCTGTTAAGGCCTCTAGGGGACCAGAGCCCACATCAGGCTTGGGGGAAAGAGCAATGGTAACCAGAGAGCATGGCCTCTGAGTCCCCTGAGGAGGCCCCGTGTGCCTGGAATGCAGGGCAGGAAGGACCAAGAATGGCCTGTGCTGAGATGGATCCAAGGACTTGGGGTCAGAAGGAGCCCTGAGGCCTGCTTCCCAGCAGGGGCGGCCGCAGAGCAAAGCCCTAGGGCCCAGGCAATCAGCTGACCACTCGTGGAGATGGACACCCAAGGCCCACTGCTGACCCATGGGTCCAGCCACCGCAGGGCTCTGAAGACCTGGCCTGTGCAGTCCTAGCAATTGTCATCTCTGGCCATTGCTGGGTGAAGCACCTTACCTGGGTGGTGGGAAAAGGGCCCAAGTGGGAAGTTTTGCCCTGGCTCCTCTCACCTGTGCAGACCCCATCAAAGCCCCGAATCAGTGGAAATGTCAAAACTGTGATATCTCTTCCCCATAAAAAAGGTTAAAGACTCCCTCTGCTCTCATCTCAGGATGCTGCATCTGAGAGGAGGGCAGGCCCTTCTCCAAGGGCTCCCAGAAGGAAAGGCCAGAAGGTTCCAAGGCCCAGGGGTGTCCCCGAGCTGGCCCTGTGCCCTCAGGCTTGCCCCACTGTCCTTCTCTTCCCTTTCCCCTGCCCCGGGTCCCCACCTGCTTGTTCTCTGGAGCAGGATGGACCCCTCAAAATGCCGAAAGAGAGACAAAGGGGGTCTATTCTTGAGTGACTAGATGGGACGGGCAACAACATGCCAAGGGGCAGGCTGGGGCCCCGCCGGCCACCCTGCTGTGTCCTCTGGGAACAGCCCTGTGACTGCGGGGAAGCTGGCAGGCAGCGGGAGGTGTAACCAGGCAACAGTAAGAGTAACGTCCCTGAAGCAGCTAAGCAAAGGGAAACTGAGGCCATGGATCTCCACTGGCCATGGTAGACCATCCGCAAATGAACTATGGGAATCGTACCTCTGCCTCTCTTTGCAGGTAGCCAGGCCTCAGGCTTCTGAATGCTGGACTTCCTCTCCTATGGGGATTTCATAATCGTGTGGTAGGAAAAATAAGAGAGAAGTTAACTGGAGTCAACATCAAATGAGCTTTGTTTTTAAAAGTCTACCATTATGGGGACAGTCAAGAGATAAGGAGGATAGGGAAGAGAAGGAGGGAAGGGAGAAGGAAGAGGAGGAGAAGGGGAAGACAACCCTGAGACTGGGAGGTCAGAGTTCTGTGGGTGGGAGATTCATGTCCACTGTGCACAAAGCCCTGGAAGGGACAGGCCACAGGGTGGTCACAGGCCTGCCAGACTCAGCTCTAAGTCCCGTGCCCTCGCCAGCCATAGAGAAGGTAGTTGTGACTCGCTTACTGGAGTCGGTGATACAGTCAGCATAGCTGCTGCCTTTGGACAGATCTGGAGGGTCATCCCAGAGGTGTATTATGGGCAGTTGCCATGGGCCTGCAAAGAAGAGGCCTTGCCACCATGAGCTTTCATGGTTCCCAGAGCCCTGGGGTCCTGCTCCTCTCAGGGGAGGGGCACAGAGTGTCATCCCATGAAAAGTGACCTTTCTTGGTCCTCAAGTTCACAGCTGTTCAATACTTCATGGTTACTGGGTTGCTGTCCTGTGCAATTTCTATCTACTTGATATTTAATAAAAATATATTTAAACACTAATTTTTGAAAGAGTACAATAAATAGTCTATAGAGATTGTATCAAGATGTCACATTGAGCACATGTGTCTGCCTGTCCTTCCACAAATCCTTAAAAATGATCAACAGATACACACACACACACACACACACACACACACACACACACACACACACGAGCAGTGGGGAACAAGAAGTGGTTCAGTGATAACCAGAATTTAAGACGAATTCTTGAAAGGTAGAACACAGATGGGACTGAACCAATATCAGTAACACCAAAGACCCTCAACTGGGCCCACTGTGAAATAAGGCTGCTCCAAACTCAAAGGTAGCTGGGACAGATAGCAGAAAGAAATGACCATCAGAATGATTGTTTGGGGTGTGACAGTGGAGCAGCCAGGCAAGTGGATCCCTTTCCCTAGCCCATGGGCCAAGCACCAGACAAGAGAAGCATTAGCCTCCAAGCTGAAGCCAGGAGCTTAGACAAGATAAGAAGATGCATCTTGATATTCCTGTCTATAGTGCATACCTTGTTCACACATCTCTCTTCCCCCATACTCACCCTTATCCCTCCCTTCAAAAAGAAATTCCTAGAAGCAGGCAATGGCATATGGTAAGCACAAACACCATCTCTAGATCAGTAGATAGGAAATCTCAAAAACAAAGAAAAGTACACACCAAAGAATCACCAATATATGAAAGAAAGGTACCAGACTGAACAAATAGTAAAACATCTATGGAAAGAGAGGTAACAGGCAATCTGAAAGCAGCTTTAAAAGTATATTAATGTCGTCAGAGGGTAAGAGAGGACACTACATCCATGAAATAGATAAACTACCATTAAAAAAAAAATCAAAGGTTTTAGAAATGAAAATAGGCTTACAAAATTTTAAAATTCAATTAAATACACTAAATCCAGGAAGGGCAAAGCTGAGGAGTAAATAAGCGGGCTAAAAGACTCTTTTAATTTCACAATTTAGGACAGAAGTATAAATGACCAGAAAGCACAAAAAGAATAATTAATAGTTAATTATTAGAGTTAATAAACCACATTGCATATTTGAAACTTGCTAAGACAATAGATCTTAAAAGTTCTCATCACTAGAAAAAAAAATTGTAACTACATAAAATGACAGATGTTAACTAGACATACTGTGGTGATCATTGCACAATGTATACAAATGCCAAATCATTATATTATATACTTGAAACTAATATAATGTTATATATTAATTGTACCACAACTAAAAAATAATTTAAGAGGCATGTATAAATTCCAGTATTTAATAGGAGTTCTAGGACAAGTGAACAGAGGGAAAAGAGGGTGGGGAAGAAAAATAGAGGAAGTACAAGACAGAGCATTCTTCTAAGGAGCAAACCAACACTGATGCAGGCTCATTTTCTGGGACCTACCCCTGAAGACACTCCCAGAAGTCAAATGGAGGGTGGTAAGACTTCCAAACCAATATATAAACTCCAGGGCAACACAAGGCAGTTCTGTCATGATATTTGTGTTGATAGCTCAGAGCATAAAAGGACCAAGCACCATGGATTGAAGACAAGGTAAGGGAGAAATGTTGTACTGCCCTTTTCTGTCCACCACACCACTCTGGGAACAACACGGCTTTCCCTTGACTTCTGTGAGGCAGAAAGACATCAGCTGGGTAATATCAAGATGGCCTTCAAGTCCCACTGGGATGTAAGAGCAGGTGAAGAAATACTGGCTGACTTCTGCAGTCTCTCCTTCTCCCACTACTCTCCCCAGCCCAGTGGCCAGCTGCAGTAGAAGGAGTCAGATCTTGATAAATCACTATTGCCAGGGTAGAGATGGATACTGTAACTCCGGATGTCCCTCACTATGGACACATCCACCCTACCTCCCCCTTGTCCAAACACATTAGGAGGGGGGATGGAAGACTTTCTCCTCAGTTACTATCTCCCCACCTCACCAGTGAAGGTAACTAATACCCCCCAGGAGTCCACAAGGACAAGCATAGAGGCATCTTAAGAGTATGACAGCTATAAGGAAAAGACAGACTGAACAAGATCTACCAGGTGAAACAAAACTAGTGGGCAAATAAAACAACTTAAAACAGGCACATTAAGTTTCCTCAAAGACTTGTGGTAGATATTGGAAGAAAAAAGCAGGAACCAGATATCACAAAGGAGAGCCACCTGAAAATCCTGGGTATGAGACACTTACTAATTGGAATAAAGAATTCAATGGATAGATGGAATAGCAGAATGGCTACAGCTGGTGAAAGAATCTGCACATTCAATCAAGTTGAGGAGCTCTTCTAGATGGCATCATGAAGCAATTGGCAAATATGAAAGAAAAGTTCAGAGATAAACATGGTCAGAAGAACAAATGTCAACTCACAGAAAAAAGGACCCCCAGAAATGGAAATAATAAACAGAGGAAGAAATACTGAAGAAATAATAGTTCTTAAATTTTGCCAAATTAGAGAAAGATAAGACCTAAGAAGGAAAGGACCTGTAGAGTGAAAACAATATAAATTAAAAAATTCTCTTCACTTACAGTAATAATGAAGAACACCAAAGACAAAAAGGGAAATTTTAAATTAGCCAGAGAGAAAAAGACAAATCACCTACAAAGAAATGAGAACCAAATTGTTATCAGTCTTCTCAACAACACCGTAAACAAGAATATAATAAGACGTTTATTTTCAAAGGGCTGAAATAAAAGAACTTGAATCCAGAATACTACATCCAGCAAAACTATCATTTAAATGCAAGAGTGAAATAAAGACACTTTCAGTCATACGAGACCTTGTGTGCCTTACCATGCACAAACCCTCACAGAAAAAACTCCTTAAGGACAAACTCAGAAATTGAGAAACAGATAATGGAGGGTTCTATGAGATATGGGTAGGATTGTCAGATATGGGAAAAAAACCTCAACAACAATACATCTGGTTAAGTGTGAATTGCAGATAAACAATGGATACTTAAGTATGTCCTATGCAGTGTTCAAATTTATCTGGACATCCTATATTTTATCTCGTAACCCAGGTATGGGATATAAGGATAAGTAAATAAATCAATAAAGTTAATTAAGTCTAAGAAAAATCCTAGTAAAACAAAAAAGGATATCCATGAAACTCCAAAACTGAAATTCTAAATGAAACATATGATGGGAGGCAGAGGGAGAAAACCAGAAGGAAGTAAGAGAGGGCTAAGGAGAAAGATGTAGAAGGTGATAATAAGTATAGGTTGATAAGTTAAAAGCAACCACATAAGAATAAATATAGGATGCATAACTTTCGCACCAACAGAAGAAAATTAGACCTCTCCAATATAATTTAGGAAAGTAGAAAATAAAACCAACACAAAAGGATAGTAAATTAAAAAAAAAACAGGAAATTAAAAAGCTTAAGTAAGTCCCAACATAATAGTAATTACAGGAAGCTTGATACTCAGGTTAAACTCACTAATCAAAAGACAGACTGTCAGAATGAAACTTTGAAAAACCAAATAATATATTTCCCAGAGGAAAACATTTCAAACAAAGATATAGAATGGTTGAAAATAAAACGATTGAAGAAGAAGTTATTACGGCCAAATATGAACCAAGAAAAAATCAGAGTGACAATTTTCATATGAGACTAAAGAGATTTTAAGGCAAAACATTCATAGAAAAAAATAACACTGTGCCCTAGTAAAAGACTACTAAATCTATAAGACATAAAGATTACATACATAAATAATATGTAATTAAAGATGTAGCCTCAAAATATATAAAGTAACAACAAAAAAATATAGGTGAAAATGAATGTGAACAACTTTGTTGGATATGTTGATACCTCTTCTCCGAAAGTGATATATCAAGCAGGAAAAATATTAGCACAATTAAAGGTTAAAATTTACAGTTAAAAATTATGAAGTATTTATATCTGAATCACACTACATGTGAAACCCACAGAGCATAGCTAAAATGGTACTTAGAGAGAAAACTTTATAGCTTTAAATACATTTATCAGACCAAATGAAGTAGGCATGCAAATTAAGAAGCTTAGAGAATAGCAAAATAAAAGTAACTCCGAATGAATAATAGGAAAGATTAAAATAATATTTCAAAAATAAGGGCAGAAATCAAAATAGAGAACACTTAAATAAAACAATAGAAAACATTGAAGCTGGTTTTTAAAAGACATTAATAAAACTGACAAACCCATTGAGACTAATACAGAACAAAGAAAATTATAAGAAAACTAGAGGTTGTAAAAGAAGAAATAATTACAGTTACAACAGATACCAAAATTTTTAATTATGAAAAATCTATATGCCAGTAATAATAAAGTTTTAGAAAGAATTTACAGTGCTAAACGTGGTAAAAGACAAACTGGAACTAAAATGACCATTAAAGAATTAGAAGTTACATAACGAAAGAGTCCTCTTGTCGCTACAACCCTCTTTAACTACGAAGAAAAATCTGAAGCTTAGATGGCCTTAAGGAGAGGCCAACACAATTAAGAAATTGTTAAAGTCTGTATTACACAAGTTGTTCTGGAAAAAAGAAAGAGGGAAGTCAGTTCAACACATTTTCTGAGGCTGTGATCATTTATCTATGATTACAAAGCCAGATAAAAACCTTATAAGAAAAGAAAATCAGACCCTTAATAATAGCTAGTTATCTCAATCCAAAAGTGTATTAAAAAGTGCATTCTATTGAAGTTAGATTTTAATAATTAATGTACCCACACATTAATGGGGTAAAGAAGAAAAGTATACGATTGTGTCATTAGGTGCAAAAAAGCCACAGCCTAATTATTTATGATAAAAACCTAACTATTTAAAAGTTTTCAGAAAACTAGGAAGAGCTGGAACTTCCTTGTCTTGACAATGACTATAGATTAAAACATGGAGTAAACATCACACTCAATGGAAAACCTTTACATGTGTCCTTTATAATATCAGCAACCCATGAAAGATGCCCATGTCATTGCTTTAACCAGGTCCAACCTAGAACTAGCAGCCCCAGCCTGCAGACTAAAACAAGAAAAAGAAATAACAGGTAAAAGATAGGAAGTGAAGAAATAAAACTCTCATCAGTTTCACATAATTTGATTATCTACATAGAAAATGCAACAAAATTGGAAAAACAGTGAAAATAGGTTTTATTAGGTTGGCAGATACATGATCAACTTCCAAAAATTACTATATTCTCTAGAGCAGCAACAACCAAGTAAGCTATAATAGAGAACAAGATGCTGTTCAGAGTAGCTGCAGAAAGAGCAAAGAATCCAGGAATTATCGTGGCAAGAAATACACAACATAAAATAGTCTGGACAAAGTAAATAGGCCAGTGGCAGCTTGGAAGGAGGTATCTACAAGAGTTATCAGAATTTTAAAGGAACTCTTGCAAATCAAGGAGGGCAGTTCAAACAAAAATGACTAACAATTTTATGAAAAGATGCTTGACTTCATTAGTGATTAGAAAAAGATCAATCAAATAAAATACAAGAGCCATTAGAGTGGCAAAAATTATAAAACTGAATACTAACTGATGGTGATGATGTATACAAAGGAAGAAACCCTGCTTCAACACCAGTGGGTATGTAAAGTGGTACAGAATGCTGGAGAACAATCTGGAAGCAATTATTGAAATTCAGTATGTATATTCTCTATGACCTATCAGTTCCATTCATGATACTGCTCTGGAGAAACAGGTGCCCAGATCCATAAAAAAAACATATATAGGGGTACTTACCATGGCATTGTTTCTCATAACAGAGAGTAGAGGCACCTAGGATTTACCACTAAAAAAATGGGTAAATAAATGTGGTAGTATACTATGCAGATAGCAAAAGGAATCACATTGAGACATGTGTAGTAACATGGGTATTATTTGGAAACATTGTTTTGAGTGACAAAAAAAGAAAGGATCAGAAAGAGGTCTGCACCATATTTATGTAAATTTGAAACACAAACACACAAAAACTTCAAATATTTCAAAGACTTATTCTTCCAAAGGCCCCAGGCAAGAAGAACCAACAGAATCAATAGACAAATATTGAAACTAAGAGAGTTGAGCAAGTTGTGAGTTATAGCATCAAGTTACAAAACTCAATAGCATTCTCTAAACCAGAAAAAACTAGAAAATATAACCAAAAAAAAGATGTCACACAAGATTGCAACAAAACTACCATCTAAGAATTATCTTAACAAAGAATGTCTAATACTGCTACTGAAGTATGTGAAAGTGGCTAAGAAGAAACAGACATCCCACCCTCTCAGATGGGAATGTCTAGTTTATAGAGATGTCGATGCTGCTCCAAATAATCTGAAGTGCTATATATCACAGTTAAAATTCCAAGAAGTTTTTTTTAAAAAGGCTTAACAAATCTATTTAGAAATATATAGGGAATAATAAAAGACCATAAATAGTTGAACTATTTTGCAGTTGCCCAACTAGCTAAGACATAATACAAAGCCATAATAGTAACAACAATCTCTTGCTCATATGAGGACAAATGGGCAATGGTGCAGGTGAAAGAGCTCAGAGACCTGCCCTTTTGTATATGATAATTTGATACAGATAAAGATGGCATCCCAAATGAATATGAGAAAGATGCTCTCTTCAGAAGACAAAGTTGGGGAAAATGGCTCACTTTGGAGAGAATTTTAAACTGGATCCTATTAAGTATACTATGCATGGTGATAGAATTCAGATGGATCAAAGGCTTAAGAATAAAATGTAAAACTATAAAGTTCATAGTAGATAATAAACCTCTGTACTCTAGAGATGAGAAATATTTATTCTTAAATAAAACTCCAAAATTATAAATCACAAACAATAAAAAGAGAGAGGGAATGAAAGTGTATATTAGTGTTAAGAGAGAAAAAACTGGTAAGGTTAAAATAAACAGAGAAGTTATGCACAAACCACTGCGTGAATGGGCTGGGCATTGAGGAGAATGATAAACTCAATTCTGTACCAGAAATTCAAAGAAAAGTAAAAAATAAAGAAATAGTAAAGAGAATTTCCCAAAGTTGAAGACCCTAAAATTAACAAGATAAACCATGTATTAAGTTGGTTCAAAATGAATATCAATGAACTCAACAATAAATAAATGGTAAATAGTTGATACCACATAGTTTTAAGAATTCTTTTTATTCCTAGATACTTCCAGAGAGGAGAAAAATAAGTAAATATATAGAAGAATAAAAATCATGTTAACAAGAGACTCCTTATGAGCAACATTAAATGAAAGAAAATAGTGGAGAAACAACTAACATGTTGCGGGTTAAAAATAAATCAAAGATTTGAACCTAAAGTTCTATACCCAGCCAACCAATCATTGCAGGTTTGAAAGCAGACTAAAGGCACTTTCAAGGATTCAGAAGGCATTCCATCTATAGATCTCTCTCTAAATAATGGCCTGAGGATGGACTCTAGATCAGAAGAAAGGTGTTACTAAGTCCAGACATGAATGGAAAAATATCTTTGCATATTGACAATAAAAATTGACGGGCAACTGCAAAACAAAAGTAGAACTAAGCTAGCTTTATCAATACAATAAAGAATGGGAAAGAGAAACACAAAAAAGATAATAAGAAAATACTGTAAGTGAAAACAAAATAAGATGCCAGGAATGTAATAAAATATTTCAGAAATTAAAATCTCCTCTTAAAAGCAAGAAGCCACAAATTGGGTTGAAAAATAGAAAGTATCTAAAGTATGGAAAAATGATACTTCCCCCATATACCTTACCCAAAGGAGGAGAGTTTCAAGGCCAAAAAACATGCTAACTCCATGGACATGCAAATCAAAGCAATAAGCAATATTTTGTTCTTCACCTGACCAGCAAATATTTATTTGTTTGTTTGTTTGTTTGTTTTTGGTATCATTAATATAAAATCACATGAGCAACATTGTGGTTACTAGATTCCCCCCATTGTCAAGTCACCATCACATACCCCATTACAGTCACTGTCCATCAGTAAGATGCTACCGAGTCACCACTTGTCTTCTCTGTGCTATACTGCCTTCCCCATGCCCCCCCCACATTATGTGTGCTAATCATAATGCCCCTTATTCCCCTTATCCCTCCCTTCTCACCCACCCTTCCCAGTCCCTTTCCCTTTGGCAACTATTAGTTCCTTCTTGGGTTCTGTGAGTCTGCTGCTGTTTTGTTCCTTCAGTTTTTGCTTTGTTCTTATACTCCACAGATGAGTGAAATCACTTGGTACTTGTCTTTCTTTGCCTGGCTTATTTCACTGAGCACAATACCCTCTAGCTCCATCCATATTGTTGTAAATGGTAGGATTTGTTTTCTTCTTATGGCTAAGAATATTCCATTGTGTATATGTACCACATCTTTATCCATTCATCTACTGATGGACACTTAGGTTGCTTCTATTTCTTCGCTACTGTAAATAGTGCTGTGATAAACATAGGGGTGCATACGTCTTTTTCAAACTGGGATCCTGCATTCTTAGGGTAAATTCCTGGGAGTGGACTTCCTGGGTCAAATGGTATTTCTATTTTGAGTTTTTTGAGGAACCTCCACACTGCTTTCCACAATGGTTAAACTAGTTTACATTCCCACCAACAGTGTAGGAGGGTTTCCCTTTCTCTGCATCCTCACCAGCATTTGTTGTTCCTAGTCTTTTCTATGTTGGCCATGCTAACTGATGTGAGGTGATATCTCACTGTGGTTTTAATTTGCATTTCCCTGATAACTAGCGATGTGGAGCATCTTTTCATGTGCTGTTGGCCATCTGAATTTCTTCTTTGGAGAAGTGTCTGTTCATATCCTCTGTCCATTTTTTAATAAGGTTATTTACTTTTTGGGTGTTGAGATGTGTGAGTTCTTTATATATTTTGGATGTTAACCCCTTGTCAGATATGCCATTTACAAATATATTCTCCCATACTGTAGGATGCCTTTTTGTTCTGCTGATGGTGTCCTTTGCTCTACAGAAGCTTTTTAGCATGATGTAGTCCCATTTGTTCATTTTTTATTTTGTTTCCCTTGCCCAAGGAGATGCGTTCAGGAAAAAGTTGCTCATGTTTATATTTAAGAGATTTTTGCCTGTTTTCTTCTAAGAGTTTTATGGTTTCATGACCTACATTCAGGTCTTTGATCCATTTTGAATTTACTTTTGTGTATGGGGTTAGACAATAATCCAGTTTCATTCTCTTACATGTAGCTGTCCAGTTTTGCCAACACCACTTGTTGAAGAGTCTGTCATTTCTCCATTGTATATCCATGGCTCCTTTATCATATATTAATTGACCATATATGTTTGGGTTTATATCTGGGCTCTCTAGTCTGTTCCATTGGTCTGTGGGTCTGTTCTTGACAGGCAAATATTTTTAAGTATTGACAATAACATGTACCGATGAGGAAATGCAAAGAGGGGTCCTCTCATATATTGCTGGAGGGCAGTTATTAATGGTACAGCCAAACAAAAGAGCCACTGGCAGAACCTAGTAAGAGTACAAACACACATATTCTACAGTTCAGAGATTCCACTTACTGGTACACAACTGAGTGTCACTAGGGAAGCAGAATGGTGCAGCCAGTCTGAAAAAAGTGCTAGCAATATTTGGTCACATGCAGCACTTGTACCAGGATGTACTTGGCAGCAGTGTTTGTAATAGAGGAAAATGGGAAACTATATAATACGTAAGTCCATCAATCCATAAGTATGTAAATAAGATGTAGTGTATTATTATATGATAGAATTCTATATAGCAGCTAAGAAAAGAACAAAGATCTATATACACTAACACGGGATTTTTAAGAAACACAGTATAAGCTTAAAGTAGAATGTGCAGGTAGCTACTACATATAGTATAACACCTTGACACCTTTTATGTAGATTTAAAGCCACAAAAAACTGATTGTATACCATTTAGGAATGACAAGCATGTATGTAAAAGCACAAATAATACATGGGAACAACACCTACCAACCAAATTCATGAGGATGGGTGCTTCAGGGAAGTCTGTGGGAGACAGAGGTTGGTTGGGAGACAAAGAGGTTGGTTAAGAGACCTTCAGCTCTAACTGCAATGTTTGATTTCTTAACAGAAGAGGAAGAGGAAGAAAGTGTTAATGGTTATGTGAATATGTGTGCTCTTTATATCTGGGTACTCTTCTATTTAAAAAAAAATCAAAAGAAAAATGCATGTAAGACAAATTATAAAAAAAAGGTAACAGTAGTATTATCAGAAAACATAGAATGCCTGACCAAAAGGAAAAAAATATATATTTAAAGGGACAAAGAAGGATGTTTTGTACTGATAAACACCTAGAAGATATAAATCATGAAAATTTATACTCTTAACTCAAAGTTTAAAAACACATAAAGCAAAAATAGAGGCCAAGAGGGGAAACTGACAAATCTACAATCAAAATGGAGACTTTAACACATCTTGCTCAGAAATCAACAAACCAAGGAGAAAAGTATAAAAATATAAGTAGGGGTATAAATGAATAACAAGCTTGCTCTAAAAGCTATAAATAGAACTTAATATTCAACAAACTAACACTACCCATTTTTCCAAAAATATGCATGAATGATTAGGAAAAATTAGTCATGCTACAGAAAAAATTTTCAAAATTCCAAAAAGTAAAAATCACATCTCTCTCGGCCTCAGTGCCATCATCTTAGAAACCTCCATGCCATGAGAGCCAAGTGGAGGAAGAAGCAAATGCACAGGCTGAATCGAAAAAAAAGAAAAATGAGGGAGAGGTCCAAGTAAACCGATAGCTTGTGCACCATGGGAGCCACAGGAGCTACATACAGAAATACAGAAAGCCAGAGCCTGTGGTGATGTACAAATTGTTGGACTGAATGCCTACTGTCTAGAACTTGTCTCAGTGGCTCTAGAACACTCATCACCCTCTGACTGCAGCGTCCACCTTTGAGAGACCCACAGTGCTCACACCAAAACAGTCCCTTCTGGTCCTTTTACCTGGACCTGTGACATTCTGGACTAGTTCTGTTCTCCACTGTGGCTGAATGCAACGTGTACAAGAAATAATCTCTTCTGCTTAGCTGAAGGAAAAAAACCACATGGATCTCATTCAATAGTTTACTAGTTCCTGGAAAAGCAAAATGAAGAAAAACAGAAGATAGAGGAGGAGAGAAAAGAAGTAGGAAATGGAAGTTGGACCATAATCTAATCTGGGTGCCTAGAGTCCCAAAGTGGAGGGCTGATGCTGTGCCGATTCATTCCTCCTCCCCACGAGCCCTCTCTGAGCATCAGCGTGGTGCTGGGTTGCCGATTCATTCCTCCTTCCCACGAGCCCTCTCTGAGCATCAGCGTGGTGCTGGGTTGCCGATTCATTCTTCCTCCGCAGGAGCCCTCTCTGAGCATCAGCGTGGTGCTGGGTTCTGGGAGCACAGGTATTATGACCATGACACAGTCCCTGCTCTCAACAAGTCCAGAGTCTAGAGCAGGAGAAGGAAATGCCCCACATGGTGCCCCAAATGTAGCCCCCCTCATTCCCTGGAACCCCACACAAGGGCTCCAAAACAAATACCACTGCCTCCTCAGGTCTTATTTAAAATCCAAATGCTTCTAAGAGGAAGGCAAAAAAGTTCCTAAACTCTTGATGAAAGTCATATTTTCTAAGGGAAGGGTTTCAGAGGTAGAAGGAATCTGGAGGAAGAGAAGGAAATGAAGACAGAGGGAAAGCCAAAAAGGATCGGGGAGGATGCTGACAGCCAAAATCCAAGATGCCACAGTTGCCCTGGGCTGATCCTGTTTGGAGTACAAGCTTAAAGTCATTCTGGAAAAAAAGCTTCTGTGGATCTCTCCAGAGGTGATTGCTCTATTCCTGGCACACAGAAAGAAAAGAAAGGAAGAGGGGAAGGGAGGAATGAAAAGAGCAGAAACAGATCTATTGATACCCCTAACAGGAAAGAAATAAAGATTTGGATTCGGTTCCATCCATCTCACCCACCTCCCACTACATCTCTTCCTGTTAAGGAGAATTTTCTGAGAAAATGTACCTGTACTTAGCTAATAGTTTTGGTTCTGCTCTCAATTCTGTTCTAAATATCCAAATGTCTAAAATATTGTCTCATTACTTCTTGACTTCTTGGTTCAAGAATCTTAAACATTTCGATGTGTTCTAAGATTCTGAGGGAAGAGGACATGTGATGGGAGCATCGCTTCATGGAAAGGACATGGGGCAATTTTTGGACATAAAGAAAGTCCCTTAATTCTGTGACATCTATTCCATATTTGAGTTTGCTAACAAACTATGAGGGCCCAGGGCTTTGTGCCCAGTTCCTGGCATCAATCAGACCCAGAGTAGGTACTCGTAAGTGTTTGACAGAACAAATGGAGGAAGGAAGTACAGATTCCAGAAGCCACAGTCTCTGACACGGCCTAATGACCTGGCTGCACTCTAGACTGACTTTGGTTCCCAGGAAGTCTGTGACACTAAGACCTGTGCCCCCTCTGACTTGAACCTTAATCAGAGACACTCACATCACTGGCAGGACCCAGGGGTCAGGCTGATCTTAGGGCAGGAGTTGGCATTAGGCTAGCAGGGGCAGAGTGACTCTGGGAAGATTTCCCTTGGGGACAGACACAGGCTCTAGGTCTTGGTAAAGAATTATCTTGGACTTTGAGATCCCAATAAAAAACAATGGGGGAAAACTAGAGAAGATTCTAATAGAGTCGTGGGTCTTTAAGTGTTTCTCCATGGTCACGTTTTTTTGATATAGAATCACATGCTTTGATAAGGAACAGCCCAGGAGGCACTGGGGCAATGAACTCATCCTGTTCCCCAGGAAACCTTTATTTCCTTCTACCAAGGCAATGTTACATACATACAGCTAAAATATTTCTCTGCTGTTGGAGCTAAATGTCCTATCGTAGACAAGGGCCACCCATATGATTCCAGAGGGGGTCAGTACGTAGAGAACAGTTTAAATGTCAGTAGAGTTATGGGAGAAACTGATTAAAGTCACACACACACATGTGCAGTTACAGACCAAAGTTTAAAAAGAAAAAAAAACTCCCCTTGGAATGAAACCAAATAATTGCCTGGATCCTCAAGTGAAGTGATATTGTTCCAATTTTTCCTTTATCAGACGAAAGAAATGGGCTTTCCATGTAGCCTTTTGACACAGAGCTAATTTAAAGAAGATTTGGGAGTATAATGCAGGATCCGATGCCTTTGCAGAATTCCTTGCTGTTTTCATTTGAAATCTCTCATTTATGCTCAAATTTCCAGTTGGAAATTTAATGACTTTTTCTTTAAGGGAAGTTGGCGCACTGAATTAGTTTAAATACAAATCTCCCAAAGGTAAAAGATCAGACATCATTATAAAAATAGAAAGTAGCCCCATTCTCTTTTCGAGATGTTTCTCCTAAAAAACATGAGGATGTTGCTGAACAGCAGATGCGTTTTGGTAAAACAAAGTCGAAAAATATGTGAAACTCTTGACATTGGAATTACTTCCTGAACTGTGTCAAGCTCTGTGGCTGCCAGGAGTAACTGACACCGTTCCATTTGTGGCAATAAACTCTGTGGAGAATGCCCTAGCGACAGGAACACTCAGAAGCGCTGCCTGGTGATTCGCACTGCAACTCCGGCCAAGTCCTTTACCCTCTAGGACTCAGTGTCCCCGTCTATCAAATCAGGAGACAGGTCCATAGCCTTTAGGGGCTCTTCAAGTATGGAGATTCTCCGAATTTATGGCATATTAACATAGCAAGTGAGTTTTCCATTCAACTGTTATGGAACTTTCTTTAGCAAAAAAAAATATCAAAATTCTGAGTAATATCTCAAATCAGACATGGCTCATCCAGGGCAATCGAGCAACGACCAGTTTTCCACAAGCCGTCCAAAGTGCCCTGACGGGAAGCGTTTCTCTGCCTCTGTCCCACCCAGCCTGAGAGAAGTCCACTTCACAGTCCTGTTTATGTTGAAGAATAAAGAGATGTCCATCTGTGAAGAAAAGAGTCTAAGAATTGTTTTCTCATGATAGCTCAGCACACGGCATGTCTACATTACAAAAAAATACAAATTCAGGGAACATCTTAGCCACTTTTTCAACCCAAAGGCGGGCCCGAGCACTTAACCTCCCTTGAAAGCCTGTGGGGTCTAGGACTGCCTCATTCAAGTCTGTGCACCCAGCTCCCAAATCAGGGCCTGCCAAAATGCAGAGTAACTCTAATGAATAAGTGAGATAAGCTGAAATGGCCAATCTAGACACTTGTTAGCACAGGCTGTCTCAACACTGACACAGAAGAGGATCAGGGGCAGAAATTTGTTAAGAACACAGGGAGATGGCTAGGAGATTTGTCTTAGAGAGAAAGTTGCTTAACAAGGACACTGAATTGACTTCAACTGTAATGCATTTCTTTGTTATTTAATGATTTATCTACTTAGATGGTTCTTCCAGTGGTCGGAAAATCAGCAAGTCCTATTCCCAAGCCCCCCTTTGATGTTCCCAGGACGAAGATGCAACGGTTTCTCAGGACGTCCTCCCAGGCTGCCGTCCCCAGGACAGGCGAGAAGTGTCCTTTCTCTTCTGTCTGCACAGCTGCAGACCGTGCCGTCTGTGAAGCCATACGGAGCACCCCGTGATATAACCGTGCATGCATGCGTGTTCCTTGCAGGATGCCACTGCCCCTGCCTCCTTAGAGGGCAGGCTGGGGTAGTGAACAGAACAAGGGCTTTGCAGGCCGGGAGGGCTGAGTTGTATCTGGGGCAGGGGAGGGGTTGGGAAAGGCAAGAGTTGCTAAAAGACGACATTGACAGGTCACTTAATCTCTCATCTAGAAGGCAGGGAAACCCCTTCCACCCTCACAGGCTGTACCCAGACCTCCACAAATGGCTGAAACTTGTACCATTCGTTCATCTCTTTGTTACAGGGGCCTGTTTTACTCTGGCCTCTCCAGGCCCTCATGGCAGGCTCTGTTCTCCCCCACAAACACAAGGAACACATATTCTTTGTCCTCCCAATACAGTCAAGCAAGTCCATGCAGGTGACCCCTGACCTTCCCCCAGAGTGGAGTCAGGGGCAATCACACTCACCCCGTACCCCCGTCAAGAGAAACCAGGGCGCCATGCACAGAAGCAGCAGAGAGCCAATGCCGGGCAGAGGAGGCTGGGGCAAATGTTAGGGAGGAACAGACAGGACCTCAAATCGGTTTTGCCACTCAGACACCAAGGAACCTTGAGTCCTGACAAATCTGGCCTTTTCAGCCCCTCCTGATGATGACTGAAGTTGGGAGAGTCAGTTTAAATTTCCTGACCTGCTTGTCTCCGCCTGACTGGGGCCTTTTCTCATTGAAACCACAAGTCCCAGCAAGGCATCATCTGCGTGTCCGCACGGGAATGTGTGTGTGTTAGCACACGTGTGCATGCAGATGCACACATCTGCCCATAGGTACCACCCACATGACAGATTCGCAGGCCAAAGCTAGGTGCAACCTGTTAACAAAAGGGGCGAAAATACAGCAAAGATAACCTGAAACACGTTTGCACTTAGTGATTATTTGAAATGGAATAAAAAAATCTGCTTCAAATATGAGAAATACTTTTGTGTCATAAGAGCTAAAAACACCCCAGTTTTCAAAAAAATAATCTCCTAATAAACTGACCAAGCAAAAATATTAAGAGCCATAAACACAGCAATATACTGAAACGTTAGACAGATGATATGTTTAGAAGAGATCCCCATCATAGACTGATATCAATCACATCATGTTTTTAATTACCTTTATTAAATACAATAGCTAACATTAAAATCAATAATCACATAATCCCTTTCTCATGCTGCACTTTCACTTTGCAAGGCACCTTCTCATCAGGCATCTGTCAAACCTCTTTCGCAGGCTCCAAAATATTAGCCGATGGAATTAATAGGCATGTAAAATGGATGCAATAGCCTCATAAACATTCATATGTAAGGTCTGAACTTGGAGACCAGAATAATGTTACTCGACTCTGAAAAACCACTGGGTTTGGATCTTCACAGCCTCTTCCAGTCTCCTCGCTTCTTGAGGCATCGATGTGTTTTCCCAGAAAAGCCAACTAATTTTAGAGAAGATTCATCTTTTTTTTACCTGGCCTGTGAGAGATATTAGTACACCTAGGTTTCAATATCTGTGGTGAGGAAGATTAAAATCCTAATTTCTGGTGCTCTCTTGATGTTGGAAAAGTATTGGCCAGCAAGCATTATTAGCTATCTTTGACTTGACAAGAATGCAGGATTAAGTTTCTTTAAGGCAATTACACTTTTGATGACCCCTCTGCATATAAAACATGTTAGCTAATGGGGGTGCAGAGGGGCAGGCTTAAGTGTTTGATCAGGAAATCCTGCGTGAGCATATTGGATGGAAATTTGATTAGTAGCCTTAGTGCCGGGCGATCAGATCCTCCGGGTCTGCACAATCAGATTTGGCAGCACTTGCCTTCTTGCCTCTTTGAAGGAGGCAAACATTTGTACAGAATCAAGACAGTGCTGGGTCCTTGACTTTTTTTTCTGGGTGCTTTTCTTTAAGTTATTGCAGACTAAAGCCCGAAAAGTACCTTTTATTTTCTTTCGACAGTACGTTTGCAGTTACCTTAATGTTGAAAAATAAAATAGAAATTGGCCTTTCCCTGAAAATGTGAGGGCAGAGGAAGCAGAAATTCAAAATGGACAGAGCCAGAAGGGACTTGAGAGAACATCATTGTAGGAATAAAGGCAAAGCTAACACTCTGCACAGCACTGATCACACGTGAAACATTGGTGCAAGGGCTTTCACACACGATCCTCACAGCCCCATTTCACAGTGGAGGAAAGTCACACAGCACAGTGAGGTGACCCAAGGTTGCTTGGCCAGGATTTGAACCTGGGCAACTGGGGCTCCTAAACCAGGCTCTTGGCCACTCCACACCTTCCGCATTTCTGCCTCCCCAGTGTTACCAGTGGGAAAACTCAGTCCCAGAGAGAAGACGGTATCTCCCAAAGTGAATCAGCTGTGACTAGAACTATGCTCTCTTTTCCAGCTCATCCAGAACTCTTCTCTTGCAGCACAAAGTCTCTGCTTCTAAACTTCAACTTCCTTCAAAACCAGGACAAAACAGACTTTGAGCAAGGTGCTTTACATCTATCATGTCATGAGACTTTTAAATGACCCTCAGAATGGAGGTGCTCCCCATTTTACAGATGACAGAAGCCACTATCTTGAAGAGGTCAGGGGACCTGGTCCTGGTCACACACAGCACTAAAACACAAAGGGGATTTGATTTCATGTCTGTCTCATCCAAGAGTCCATTCTCCTTTCCACTTTCTCTCCAAGAAAAAATAAAGCTGGGAAGGAAAGAAGGAAAGCAGTATTTTAGGGTCAAACAGGAGTTGAAGCAGTGAGTTTACATTGTGCAAATTTAATGCATTTGATTAGCATGGGGAATAGGGTCCAGTTTTCATATTAGGTGTATTTAGCTAAACCAACAAGTATTTTCCACGTGCCGGATTCCCATTCAGAGAGTTAAGGCCAGGCATTAGCAAGCAGATGTGGGCAGATCCAGCCTTTAAAAGGTGCATTATTTAAACAAACAAACAAAAACACAGTCACACAGACATAGGCACACATGCCTGCATGGCACACACACATATCATACAGTCTATGTTTCACTCTTATTTTTTACATGGATTCTAAGTTCCCCAGATCCCCCTCCCAGTGTGAACCATAAAACTATGGATACATTTACAAAGGAAATGAAACAAAACAATTCTGAAAACTCTCACAAGAAAAAGTGATCAAGGTAGGCTCTGGCATCATATTGACCCTGAGTCACAGAAAAGTCAATTAATTCTGATGGCCATAATGGATCGATTATTCTGGGAAGTCTGACATGACTTCAACCCTGCAGGCTGACAGGCAGACGCACGTCAAATGCACCGGCCCTTTGAGGGAGCAACAACAGAGGGTGCAGTCACCCACCAGCACCCCAACTCACCTCAGATGGCGTGGTGGCCCCGACACGCAGGCAGACGGGCATACATCCCTTCTTCAGCTGGGAAGCTGGATTCTGCCGCTTAAAAATATCTTGCTTCTTATAAGTTTATAATTATGCCAGTGAAATGTATTTTTTAAATATAATAATATACTAAAACAGCAACTTGTATTTTTTACAGAGGGTGGGGTAATACATATATTTTAATCTATGTCCAAATGAATCAAATTTGTTTTCTTCAGATTTCAGTGTTTCACTTTCCTCTGAAATTCTGTATCTACTATAAAAATAATTCACAGAAGAATAGACAACAAAAGGCTCTCCTAGTCCGGTCACCCAGACAGAACCACCATTAGCATTAATAGTGCATTTTATTCCAGACATTTTCAATCTGATACATAATTATAATTATTGGACATAATCAAAATTGCTATACTACTTTTTGAAAAAGCATAGTTGATTTTTTTCTGATTATAAAACCAATACAAGCCCTTAGAAAAAGTTCAGGATAAGTAAACAGAACTGTATAGAGAAGAAAATGAAAATTCCCCATTTAGAGCCTACCCCCTCAGCAAGAAGCCCTCCCAGTGAGAATCCCGGGGCTCTGAACTGCTCCCCTCTCCAGCCCCTGGGTTTTCAGACCCAGGACCACGCTGTCCTGTCTCTGTGTCCTGGGACAGGGGACAAAGGGGCTGGCCTTACACTAACGCTCCAAGTACCTCCACCCACTCGAGTCCCGGCTGCGAGCCTCTCAGCCCTGGGCTGCACACCCACCCACAGTCATTCATCTTCTTGGCTACTTTATGTCAAAATATTCATACTTCATTTTGACTTAGTAGCTGATGTCCTTTGCTGGCCACCATGCCCCCCTGCCCACAGCACCCTATTTTAAAAATTATGGTCCTAATTACTGCAGATAACTTGAATGACCAAACAGAACGGACAGCCCGTGATCACACTCTGGAGGCCTGGCCTCTCTCGTACAAAATGGTACTCTTTTTTTTTTTTAACACCATCCAATGATGTCACCCGTTTGCGGTTTCTCTGGGACTTTATTAAAATGTTTGTGACGGAGCCAATGTAAACCATCCTAAATCCAACACAGAGCTAGAAGGACTGATTTTAGGGAATGCAAAGATATGGATCATTGGGCCTGTCGAAGCCCCATCTTGAGCCAATTATTGGTGTCATCTTGAGCCAATTTAATCAATGCAAGAGGGACTGGGGGGTAGAAGGGGCTCGGGCAGGGGTTGTGAGTGTTGGTCAAAAGTGCTGGCTCCAATGTGTATGTCATGAAAGCAACCGAAACCCCGCTTTGTGGAGTTCAGTCACTGCTCTAACCTGCACTTTTGTCCGGGGGTGCCCTCGCTTGCCCGGTTCCAGCCTCATCATTGGGTCTGCTTGAAATCGCTGAGTAGTTAGCTGGGCCATGTTTAAGAGGACAAACCCCAGAAAGTCTTCAAGGCCACTTCTCACTAGGGAGACGATATCAGGGATGCAGAACCCACAGACACTATTGACACCCAAGCCATCTAGGACACCCAGAGGGCACTTCCAGCTCTCACCCCCAACAGGCTGAACCACAAAAGGACCAAGAGCGGTCAGAGTGGGACGCCGAGAAACAGAACCCAGCCTCCAGGAAGCCTTGAGTACTTATCTATTGTTGAATTGTTCTGTTTTTTTTTTTTAATTGGGCATCCAGCATTACAAATCATAAACTGGATGTTTTCTTCAGTTAAAAACCATTGACTAGAAAGAAAAGACCCAGAGTCACCAGCACCAGAAATGGAAGCCACATCAAGAACTGAAATGACTTTGCTCTGTGCTCCGAACAGGTGACACAAATACAAGACACACACAGAAAACTGTACTTTTTCTTTACAAGCCCACAGAAAATGGTCAATGTGGGTAGCACACGATTTATACTATTACTGTGATTATTATCTATCTACGTATTTATTTATATTTCCACATGCTCCAAAAAGGACATATGGGGGTGATACCAGACTAGACATATTTAATAAGATGCCCCATCCTCTTGCCTAGGTTCTCCTCCCCACCAAGATTTCAAAGGGCTGTTTCTCCTCCCTCCCCCAGGGGGTAGCCTTTCATACTTTTATGACATAAAATGAGTCTAGCTGTCTAATGTGTATACTTCATGTGTTTTGATGAATGACATCCATGAGTGTGCTCAATGACTTCTCCAGAACCGGCCATTCATCTTGGATATTGTGCTCTACAAGCCCAGCACGGCTTGGAATGGTTACCGTGGCAGTGAGCCTTGTCACAGTGCATCTCGGTGCAAGCTGGGGCCCGAGGGAGCGGAATGTGGGCCAATAACACAATCGTTTTGAAGCCCACGGAATGGATGAGAAAGGCTTTCGTGAATTTTGGAATGCAGGCTTGCCGTTAGTTCACAAAGGAGGTATCCAAAATCTTTAGCCAGGAACAAAAGGATACAAGTCCGACAACTGCCTTGATGTTCCCAGATTTAATCACTTGAAAGAACCCTGCCTCCCCATCATTGAATTACTTTCAGAAAACAATGAGTGCTGAGTTCATCTCTTCCCATAATATGCAATCTGAAAGCTGTTTCGATTAAAACTGACTTTCCTTCTACTTTTACTTGTTTCCAAAGACTCTGACTGCTAAACTTGTAATTTCTGTAAACCTAATAGGCTCCTAGGACAGGAGCCTCATTACTCTGAATGTGTTCAAAACAAATCCAGAGTGAACTTTAATCACTACGAAGGATGACTGAAAGAGGAAAGAGTAGGAAATGCAACTCTCGGATGGGCTGGCTCAGTCTCCAAGTCAGTATCTGCACTTGAGAATGTGTTAGTCTGTTTAGAAACCAGGCTAATCCCACCTTTCAGTTATGGAAGGAAATGGATTTGGGATTCAAGACTCAAGGTGGGTTCTGTGAGTGTGAGGATCAAATGCTCTGGGGCTTTCAACAAGCAAATGCTACTGCCTGTTTCAAGGCAGAGGCCAGCCAGGACTGCAGGGTTTATAAACAACACTCTTGCTATTTATTGGAGCTGCCCATCCAAATCCAAATCTTCCTCTCTTCAATAGCATCCTATTTACCACAGTTTAAATAGGGTTCTGCAGCCCTGCCTGGGTCTGCAATTTATTACTTGCCTTGAGAGCTCAGTCCCAGAGTTTAAATGTCCCTAGTTGAAAGTTTATACCAGTCAGGACAGAAAATTATTCTCTCTGCCTAGGTTGAAGCACATTACTCCTTTATTGAATTAATTATGATAAGGATCATAACTTTAAACGAGGGGTGAGGTGCTGGCTTTCCGCTGGGATTGCTTGGAGCAATTTTCATCCAAGCATTTTTGTGGAGTTATTGAGTCTGGCAGGTTTGAACTTTGGAGAGGAGTAACTTTCTCCAGAACTTGAAAGGAGTTGGACATTGATCCAGGCAAAGCTGTACCAGATTCCATGTTTTGAGACGGGGAAATTTGCACTGCATGCTGAACAAATAACGGCAGGACAGGATGAAAGACAGCTCGGGAACGCCGCATGTGGCCTCAAGCTTGGCCTTTCCCTGGCAGAGCCATCCTGGGAAGGCCAGGGACAGGCAGGGACAGAAATTTCCCCAGCAAGTCCATCTTCTCCTGCCTCCTAAACTTCCAAGCCTAGCCTGGGCTGCGGGGTTATGCAAGCAGCATGCTAGATCCTCACACACAGAGGATGGCAGGCAGACCAGCAAAGGATGCTGGCCTGAAGGTCAAATGGACCCTGAGCCTGAACCCCACTTCTGCCACCTACTGGTGGTGTAAGATGAACAGCATCCCTCCTTTGTCTTGCCCTGCATCACTGGACTATTTCAAGGCCTGTATGTATAGTATATATATGTACTAATTACATACATACACCTTGGGTACCTATAATGTACACCATATAGACTATAGATATATAAAAACATTTTATACACATGCACACACACACTCATGTTCACACACACACATATACACCTAGAACTTAGTTGGAGTTTATATAAAGGAAGTCATGATTATTACTGTCATTGTTATCCAGAAAATGGAAATGTTAAACCAGACCAGTATCTCATATCTCTTTCAGCTAAAATCTGCCCAAGTCCTCCTCAGATGACAATGTAGTGTGGGACTCTGGCTGCCAGCGGGACTGAACTCAAGGCCGGCCTCTGTGCCTCCCCACTCTCCAGGTTCAGGGGGCGTGCTGCCCGTGCTTCCAGTGCTGTGACCAGGCATGGGTCTCCCAGACCAACCCCACCAAGCCTAGGTCTCCGTAGTATCTCAAGAGCAGGCCTTGCCAGGGAAGGAGGGAGCCGTCCATAAAATACCTTCACACTCAGCGGGTACCCAGCTCTGGTGGATAAGGTCTGGCCTGTGGCTTAGCATAGGGTGACTATATATGCACACTTTTTAACAGTGGAAAAGGGCGTGGATAATAATTACTGTGGGACAACACCCATAACCAGGACTGTATTGGTCCCCAGAGTGTATGGGACCTCTCTCAGTCTGAGACCCCACCCCCCCACCGCAGAAATGTGAAAGAGCATTCCTTTAATATAAATGACACTAAGTCCACCTGTTGACTCGTGACCTCTTAAGGCCAGGTGGTCTGGCAGGCCCCTGAACAGATACCCACAGCCTCCAAGTCAGGCATCAATTACTCTGTGTTTTCAGTTTCCCTTCATTGTTCCTGCAGGGTGAGTGACTCTGCAGAAGTGGCTGCTGGAGCCCAGTGTCTAAGTTGTCTGTTAGGATATAAACAATGGGGGGCTCTCGGGGGGCGCAGGAGCCCAGGCTCGTCACGCGCTTCAGTCCACAGCCTTAGGTGCCCAGCTCGCATCTCCCGTTGCTCTTCCACCACCACTGCTCAGGGTCTCACATCTGTTACTCATTGGAGCTTCACTGGGATCCTGCAGGTAAGCGCTATAATTAACACTGGGGATGAGGAACTGAGGCACAGGTAAGTTATTTGCCCAAATTCACTCAGCATAAGCTTGGCCCAGACAGGCTGCAGAAGCAAAGACTCACAATATATGGGGTGAGAAAGGGCTTAAGGCTAGATTCAAAACCTGCTTTTACCAGTTCCTAGCCATGATCCTGGGCAAGTTCCCTTTTATGATTTAATTGGGCTGAGGCTGGTTCTAGAATCAACAGGGACAATGTGTGCACAAGTATCCTATAAGGTAAGGGGCCCAAGGCAGTGTCTTAGTGGCTCTGTTACAACAGTCCCACCTGACTGTGAATCCTCTACTGCATGCCCAGCAAACGGCTGCCCTGGAAGATGCTGTCCACAGTCCTTAACCTCAGGGCCTGGCAACAGTGGCTCAGAGCCTGGACTTGAGCACCAGACCCCTGGGAAGGCCGGCTCCTGCTCTGAGCTCTCCTCCGACCAAAAGGCACCCACCAATTTCCTAAGAATGAATCATTTTGACCATCACTGGGAAAAAAGAAACAGAATCAAAAGTTTCCAGCATATCATTTGGCTCCCCTGAGATGCAGACCTGAAAAATGCAAAAATTGGGCAGTAAATAAATATGCTATGCCAAGCCATGAACTCTCAGACCTGCAGCAGTCCCTTCCCCTCTGGGTTTGAGGGCTCCCAGCCCACCTGACAAGGTCCTCCCAGGGGCAGGTGGATGGCTTCTCAGACCAGGCTGGTGATCATTCATGGTTTTTATGAGAGGGCATATTTCTTGCCTACCTTTTTCTGTCATGTGAACCGAGAGCAACAGCTCTTTCCTTTGCCACTTGCAGCAACATGGCCTGCTGGCAGCCAGAGCACACCCTTGGTGACAGGAGCTGCCCAGGACACACCAGCCACAAGCCACGCATGGCCACAGAGCCCCCACAGGCCTGGATGTCATAGGGCGAGGGGCCGAGAGCACCAGCCCTGGAGGTGCTCCGTTTGGGTTCATAGCCTGGCTGCACCCATGTTTACTAGCTGAGTGACCTTGAGCAAGCTATTTAACCACTCTGGACCTCCATGTCCTCATCTGCAAAATAGGAAAAATAAAATTTCTTATCTCTCAGGAGTGGGCTGAAGAGAAAATCTATCTAACAAGCTCCTAACAGTGTTCTGCTATGGTAAGCACTCACGAGATGTTAGTGATCATTATCACAGACCCACACATACAGAGATCTGCCCTGTCACCTGTGAATTCCCCGTAAGTGATCCTCAGTCATGGGCTAAGAAGTTCCCTTCCCAGACTCCGAGGGGCAACCCGAGGTGCCTGAGAGTCAGCGGCATGGCTAGCACTCACAAGTATGCATTCATTCAACAAACAGCCAATCTAGTGTGCCAGGTCCTGGGAACCACTGGTGGGACAAGGCGCAGCAGCCCTGCCTTGAGGAGCACAGAGCCAGGTGGGGGCACACAGCAGAGGACTGATGGTGACAGCAGTCTGTGGTAAGTGCCATAATGAAGCATGGGAAGCGTGAAGAGTGGGAGATAATCCAGCCTCATTAATCAAGGGAGGCTTTGTAGGAGGGAAGAGCTAAGTACTGAGCTAAGTGCCATGGCTGAATATGAGTTCCCCATATGAAGGGCGAGGGGGATGGGAGGTGGGCCCAGGCTGCACTGGCTCAAATTAACAAATTAATGATGACAAACACTGCGACCAATCACTTCATCTACTGAGCATTTTCTCTGTGCCAGGGCTGGTGTCAAGCATTTCAGCCACATTATCTCATTGAAGCCTCACTCTCAGCTCTGGGAAGTGGGACAATCTCTGCTTTGTGTTTTGTTCATGGCTATATCTTCATTGCCTAGAATGGTGCCCAGTAAATATTTGTAGAAAAATAAAGATCTGTGGGTTGGTTCTAACATGATACCTGTTTTACAAATAAGGAAACTGAGGTGTAGAGAAATGGAGTGCCTTGCTGAAGGACACGCCACAGCCAGTGGTGAAATGGAACTAGAGTTGGATGGAGCGCTGTCTGGTGTTGGGCCAGGACTCTACCCACTCAGCTCAGTGATGGCAAGATTGGCCTGTAGGGACCCTGGCAGTCAAAACATCCACTCCCTCACATGCCTATGAAGGACCAGGTCACGGAAAATCAACCCAAGCTCCCCTCAAAGTGGACTCTAAGGGCAGGACTAGCCAGCAAGGTGCCCATTGCCCCCCCATCCCACCCCACCCCCACGTCTGCTGGCTCAGCAGCCTGTGTTTACATTTCTTCCTCAGTCTGGAGGCTGAAGATTGAAATTATCTCCTCTCAGCTGTGTCAGCCCGTCCTGAGCCTTGCTCCCAGCCCCAGTACCTCCCAGCCAAGCCCAGGGCAGCCACAGCTGGGGTTTGATAAAAACGGCTCTGTCCCATGGATTTCTGATGGGGTGGGAGAGAAAGGGCCCCCTTGCCCCATGCTGCACAGAGCTTTCTCAGCCAGCGGCACTCCCTGCCTGGAGACTGAGGTGAAGTGGAGGGGAGGGATCCCCGACCAGCTGCCAGTCCCAGCAGCCTCTGGGAGCAGCAGAGATGCCTACCGCAGGACCCCGGGCAGCAGAGTCTGTGGCTGGCCCCAGGCCTCCACACTGCAGCCTAGATCACCTGGTGGGCAGGTGACTTACAGGAAGATGGAGAGATGCAGGGCCTTCCTCACTTCACGTTCTCTTTTCTCAAGGCCATCCTACCTCTGTGATGAAGTACGTACTGTGCAACCCTGAGCCTCCCTTCTCTGGGCCTCAGTTACTTCATCTGTATAGTGAGGGACTAGGGTAGATGCTCTTGAGCGACATGAAGGGATTTGCCTTTTGGCAGGCTCTTCTACGCTCCCTGAGGCACCCAGCACAAGCCCAGCACCCAGCAGAGGCTCAAGGAATGTTTGTTGACTGAATGAATGATGAATGTCTATTTGTCCCCCTCCCCTGCCAACCCTCCCAAGGGCCCTCCAAGTCCATGAACCCTATCACACAGTGGCACCCATGACTCCAGACCATATATTCATCTATAGAGTGATCTTCCCCATCCCTGCTCTCAGTGTGAGGTCTCCATAAAAATTATTTAGTGCACTGTAGGAATGCAATAAATGCTGGCTATTACCATTATTAAAGTGTCAGATAAGCTCATTCACACTAAAACTTTAATAGTCAACAGAGAGTAAACAGTTCTCTTCTCTAGAAGGGTTCAAGAAAGGAGAGACAACCTAGAGGACACACTCCAAGCATGACATCTCAAGTGCTTCAGCAGGCTCTAGCCTGGCTCCCAGGAGTGGGAAGGAAGTAGGTCAGGCATTCTAGCAGGGACTCAGAATCCTGAGGCTATAGCCCACCTCTCTGGAAGATAGAGGAGGCAGAGCAAGGGCAGGAGCTCGCCAGCCAGCCAAACTATGAGGACCTGTCCCTGTGCCGAGGGGCCCATACTTTACCACCACCTGCAGCAGTGATGGCAACAGTGCCAATAGTGGAAATGCAGCCAGAGACTGGAATGGGGTCAGCACAGGAGATACCACACAAATACTCTGTAGCAGGAAGCCATGCTTGGCCTAGAACGAGGCACCAAATCTGAGGAATTTGCTAAGAGCTATAACAAACAGGCTGAGTAATGTGTCTGTAATGTGAAACAATTACAGATATGGTGGTGAATGCTGGGCCCTGGCATAGTCAGTGTGGAACTCCTACTCATACTTCAAAATCTTGATAAGGATTTCTGCTCTTGGTAGTGGAGCAGAATATTGTGGATTCAATATTCTAAGAAACAAACAAATAAATTCCTGGTTTAAAACAATAAGTACTGGATTAATTATGTCAATATTTTTTGAATGCAAAGTTGAACTTGGAATAAAATAAGAACTCTCCAAATGTCAGAGGTGAAGAGGAGATAAGCCCCCAGCCTGTAGAGCCAGTGCTATACCAGGGCAGCTACTGGGCATCTGCTGATATCGGGTCACTGGAATCTCAGGGTTTCTTGGCAAGGAGACAAAGCCTAGGACACGTGTGTGACTTGATCCCCACCCCACTCCTCTCTCATACACAGAACTTAAGGCCTTTGAACTGTACCTTCAATGAATGGATAACTAGGAAAAGAAATCTGCCCATCATCAAAAGGAGAGAAGATAACTCAATCATCTTAGATCCAAGATTTGATCTTAGGCTGAGATCCAAGTGGGGAAAAGGAAAATAAAAAAATAAAGACTCCACTGACAGGTCATAACCATAGCCCACATTCTGAAAGTGTGGGTTCAAATCTGCACTCCCTTCTTGGTCCAGGAAACCCCAAGTCAGAAATTAAAGCAGTCTCAGGCCACCAGTGTTTTGCAACCGCCTGGGAGAGATGAACAAGAATTCTCTCTGGAGGAACACACCATGAATCCAGGGTCCTTAGTTTCCCCACAGGGTCAGAGTAGTCAAATAGAGCTTATAATGCAAAAGGTATAAGACACACGAGGGACAGTAAGTAGGAATTATCAGAAACAACACAATAGTAAAATTATACCCAGGAGGACTTGAGACACTGGAATGATTAGGTACACTATATTAAATGTATAAGTTTAAAATGTTTAACAAAGGAAAACAGGGAACTGAAGACTCAAGCAAGGACCAGAGGCCAATAAAAATGACCAACAAACAAACAAGCAAACCTCTTGAAATGAAAATTCAAATGATTGACATTTAAAGCCCAATGGAATTGGTTAAACAGTTGAATAGAGAATTTGTGAGCTGGAAGACAGATCTAAAGGAATGACTAACAATGCAGCACAGAGATAAAGAGATAATAAAAGAGACACTAAGAGATGTGGAGGAAAGAATGAGAAGGTCTGAATTATGTCTAAGTGGAGTTCTTGAAGACAATTTAGGGACAGGCAATCTTTGAAGAAATAATGGCTAAAAGTTTTCAAAACTGATAAGAAAAAAAGAAAGCATGAATCATCAGTTCAGGAACTACAGGAAATCCAAGCAGGATAAGTAAATGAATGCACATAGACACATTATAGTGAAATTACAGCAAAAGACATGAAAAAGATCTTTTTAAAATGCCACAAGGAAAAGAGACTACTTACAAAACAACAAAAGCAGACCAACAACCACAACGATGGAAGCCAGAAGGCAGTGGAACGACATCCTCCGCATGCTGAGGGAAACTCACCATCTAACTAGAATTCTAGATGCAACCTAACTCTCTCTCAAGAACAAGAGCATAATACTCTTGATGGATAAATGGATAAAGAACTCATGGTGTGTGTGTCTTCAGCCTTAAAGAAGAAGGAAATCCTATCATTTGCAACAATGTGGGCAAACCCAGAGGACATTATGCTAAGTGAAATAACCATAGGCAGAGAGACAAATACCGCATGGGCTCACTTACATGTGGAATCTAAAATAATCAAACTCACAGAAACAGAGAGTAGAACTGTGGTTACCAAGGGCTGGGGGGGAGGGGAAAATGGGGAGATGTTGGTCAAAGGGTACAAATTTCAGTTGTGCAAGGTAAGTTCTGGAGATTCAGTGTACGACAATGTGACTACAGTCAACAATATTGTATCCTTGAAATTTGCTAAGACAGTAGATCTTAGGTGTTGTCATAAGTACACACACACAAATAGTAACTATGTGAAGTGATGGATATATTAATTAGTTTCACTGTGCTGAATATTTCATAATGTATACATATATCAAATCATCAAGTTGTACATCTTAAACATATACCATTTTTAATTGTCAATTATACCTCAATAAAGTTGTGGAAGAGTAAGAATAAAAGAACAATGGCCTTTCAGACAAAGAACTGAGCTTACTACCATATGCCTTCACTAAAAGACTAAAAAAAGAAGGAAAATGGTTCCAGAAAGAAAATCGTGTGTCTGAAGGACTTGAGAACAAAGAAAATAGTAAATATGTAGGCAAAGTTAAGCAAGCATCAGATCTATTAAATGATAATAATGGTTGATATTGTGATAAAAATATCACTTGAAACTGAATTAGTGAATGATAATAATGAGTAAGGCATGGAAGATGGGAGGAGGGCAACTACCTTTAATCATCAAGAGTCCCTGTTAAAAATTATTTTACCTTTTTTTTATTAAGGTATCATTGATATACACTCTTATGAGGGTTTCACATGAAAAAACAATGTGGTTACTACATTCACCCGTATTATCAAGTGTCCCCCATACCCCATTGCAGTCACTGTCCATCAGTGTAGTAAGATGCCACAGAGTCCCTACTTGTCTTCTCTGTGCTACCCTGTCTTCCCCGTGACCCCCACACACACCATGTGCACCAATCATAATGCCCCTCAATCCCCTTCTCCCTCCCTCCCCACGTGCCCTCTCCCACCCCTCCCCTTCAGTAACCGCTAGTCGCTTCTTATCTGTTAAAATTGTAAGAATAACCACTAAAATGAGAGTTGAACTTCCTAAATCAATTGAGGAAGAAAACGGAATTAAAAAAAATATTCATCAAAGTTAAGTAAGACATGATTAGTCCCTAAACACGAGGAGCTCACAGTCTCCTCAAGGGGACTCTGAGTGCAGGGGAAAAAACAAATAAGGACGTATGTTACTGACATTTTAAATGAATGATAAGGTCAAGAAAAGAGAATGTGGGGAAGTGGGCTGTGAGAGTCCGGCTCAGGTGAGCACGGTGGGTGCAGCTGCTCCAGAGGGCAACTTGCCATTGACTTCCCTGGTATCGCCCTTCACTGCCAGGCCCTGAAGGCAGCCCGATATGTGTGGGTGTGTGAACAGGGGGCACACACAGGCCTGCGAATGCAGCATCAAGTGAATATCAAGCCCCAGGAACAACCTAAGCACTCATCAATCAAAAAATGGCCAAAACTGCATGTAACCATAACACAGATGCTACTTCTCCACAGTAGAAAGGAAGACAAGGCAGATCCACCATATTCTAATGTCACATACCCAATACCAAATACTCACCCTAGGCACACACACACGCATGCACACACATGCGTCCTAGGCAGAGTTCTTCCAGGCCTCACACAGAGCCCTGGCATCTCACAGGTGCATCATAAATGTGAACTAAACTGAACTGAGTGAAGTCCTGCAGAGAGGGATCATGAGAAACAAAGAGATTGTGAACCAAGAGGAGCTTCTAGCAGAAAGAGAGTAAGCTAGGGAAGAAAGTCCCTGGCTGTCACTGTGAGGATGCTTTGCCCACAACTGAAGGGGCAGAAGCAGACGGGAACCCACAGACTCAAGCACATCTGGTGCATATGTGCTTACATTCCTCCCAAGCTCACACCCAAGGGGATCTGGGGGTCTGGACCAGACCTAGGCTGGCATGGGGGTGGGAAGATAAGGCTGAGAAAGGCCCAGGCAGCAAGCCCCCACCCCTGTCTCCTTCCCACGCTATCAGCTCTTGTCTTCCTGTTTGGCCAGATTTATCAAGTGCGTTTTTGAAAAAGCACCTATCTTTGGGAAGAGTTATAGGAGATGGGGGTACAGATCTCTCAGGCGGCCACAGCAGTTACCCAGCGCACAGCTCTGCCCTGAACTCCCAGAATGGGGAAGGGCTACAGTGCTTGGGCCATGGGCTTCGCTTCCTTCCAGGCTTCTCTCCCATGGGAGGCCTGCAGGGCTAGGTCACTCCCAGGCGTGTGTGTGTACACACTCCAACTTGACTGCTACCCAACCCCATATACAATTGTCTTGCACTGTGTGCTGGGCACTTTTTTGGACACTAGAGATGAACCAGCTCCTTTCCATGTCCTAGCCATGACAGCCTCTCAGGCCTCCTCATTCTCCATTCTGTCCTTTCTGTGGAATATTAGTACATCCCTCCATACGACAGGCTATTTCTCACTGCCAAGGCTTCTCTCATTGCTGTTCTGCCTGCCCGGACCCCTTTCCTCTCTTACCCATTAATGTTTAACTGTCTTTTAGATTTGTCTCAGGTGTCACTGCCTCCAGGAAGTCTTCCCTGTCACCCCTCCATTCCTGTTGGGCTGGTTGTCTGTCTTAGGGATTTCCATCATGCCCTGGGCTTATTCTATTGCAAAACTTAGAGCTTCTAGCTGCACTCCTGAGTGCCATTTTCTCCTTTCTTACTAACTTAACTCTAATTCTGCTGGGAACAGCAATGTGCCCCAGCTTAATAATTACATTTCATTCATACTCTTGCAATTAAATTCTGTAGGTGGAAGTTGTTAGGGGAGAATTATGGGAAAACCCTTTAAAGGGTGGCTGATGCAGCTGGAAAGTACATTGCCCTTCCTTTTTTAGTCTTCTTCCAGCCTGGAATGTTAACATGACGGCTTGAGCTGCAATAGTCATCTTGCAACCATGAGGCCATCTTGAAAAAGAAGGCCATGCTCTAAAACTGGTGAAACAGAAAACTAGAAGGAGCCCCACTTTTGATAGGGCCAAGTAAACTCCTATCGGACCAGACGTCCCAGTGCTAATAGTTAATAACTCCAGACAAAATTAAAAATGCAACTGTCTAAAGGCACTGGAGAGTGAATAAAAGCAGGCAGATTCTGAAGATGAGTTGACATTTAGAAGAAAGGATCGGACACTGGCGGTTTCCCATTTTTATGGCCTTTCGCTTGAAGATAATTCAAAGTCAGCTTCAACAGACACTGAGCACTGAGCACCATATGGGGTGACTGAAGCTCTGACAGAAATCCCATGGTTTTTCTGGCTTTGAGAAAGGGATAAAGTTCAGGGAAACCTTAGCGTGTGGAAAGTGAAAGAGGAATCCTAGGAAGGAGAAAACCAAAGATAAGAAGCCCTGAATTCATGCAGAAACTCTGTCCAACCTCTGGTGGCTGTCGACCCAGGCACTCCCGGAGCAGGCTCGAAGCTGCCTAACTAGGCATAAAAGATCTCGGTGGGATTTGTGTTGCTGCCCTCAAGACGGTTTGCAGTTTGAGTCCAGTCAAGCTAATTACCAGCAAAAACAAACATCAACACTCTCCATACACATACAATACAGTAAAGTTCCTCCACGATATTACACTCATTATGTCCAGGATACAATAAAAATATATATATATACGAACAGGAAAATGTGACCAAACCACGAGAGAAAAGACAATTAATGGAGACCCAGATGTTGGAATTAGCAGACAAGGATTTTAAAGCAGCTACTATAGTTATTATCACGGATATAAAGAAAATCTGCTCGTAGTGAGTGAAGATGAGAGCAGATGTTTATGCTGCTGCCTCTGGGCTAGGTGTGTCTGAAGATGGGATGCTTGTGAAGAGCTTGGATTGAGGGGAGACAGAGAGAAAGAAAGAGAGGGGAATAGAAGAAAACAAAAGGGAAGGGGAAGGAAAGAGGAGGGACAAGGAGAAGAGAAAGAAGAGTGGAGAGAAAAGCACAGGACAGTAAGTGCATGGCTTCAATGCCTGGAGAACAACCATCCTGTGACCTGAGAGTGACCCCTCATCAGGACGCCTCAGTCCTCATCCTGTCACCTGCAACACCCTCAGGAGTTACTTACCCTGCAGCACTTGACCTCCAGCTCCCTCTAACACTGCTGCCTCCAGGTAGGGACACTCTAATCCTCATCCAAGGGACAGAGAGAGCAACGGAGACAAACGCAGGCTCTCCTATGAATTAGGAGAATTACAGGATAGGACTCATTCTGTGTAACTGCAAAGCCCCTTCTTACTCCTGCTCCACTTTCTATCCATGAAGGGCACAGTCAGGCCGGAACCCCTGCGGCCTTGTACCCAGTTGCCCCAGGAGGGCTCCATCTGCATAGCTGTGCCCCAGCCGGCATCGCCCAACTACACTTTCACCTTGAAGTACAATGGGGCTGTGCTGGTGTTCAGAGTGGTCTTGGGGGCCTGAGAGGACTCTTAGTGTGCTCCGAGAAACAAGCAAATTCAAGGTCTGCAGGTGCAACACCAAAGTCATAGCTCTTCGCTGGCTGGCAGCAGCGCACACAACAAGCATAAACACTAGCCACCTTTGTACCCCTTGCCCCAGGGGCCCTCACAGCTGATTTTCGCCCCTCCTAACGGTTCAGTGGGATTCCAGGACAGATCGTTCCGTCTCCCACTTTACACTGGTGAAAACTGAGGCCTTTAGAAATAAAGAGATTGGTTTCAGTTTGCACAATGACATGCAGAATGTAGCAGATGTAGGTCTTACAACCCAGGAGTCCCACGCTTCGGCCAGAGCTCTGTCCCATTCACAGACAATCAGGTGCCTTCCCCCACTCCACCTCATTAGCACCCCTACTGCTGCTTGTGATACACATGCTCATCTCCACTCAGCTATGACTCTTGGAGGAAAAGGACTGTGTCCCGTCACCGCTCTCCAGCGGCCAGCATGTGGCAGATAGATACTTGGGGTTGCTGGGGGAGGAGGGTATGACTTTAAAGCTTAAATCAGCTTTGGAAAGTGAAGACAGAACTGCAGTGCAGCAGACATCCGCCAGTAGTCGCTCTTCTCTCCCAACGGCATGTTACCGTAGCCACCCCAGCACTGGAGACCACCAGCATAAACACAACACGTGACATCTTGAGGCCGAGGAAATTGAAACCAACTAACTCGGTTGCCCACCCTTTTTTTAAAACATCCCTCTAAAAACAGGTAGGCAAAGCAATTGGCTTAGAACCTGGGGAGCTGGAATGCATTTAGGGACTCCTGAGGTTGTCCAACCGGAACCTGCACACCCAGAGACCTCAACTCATTTCCCCAGGCCGACAAGCTGATTGAGCTGGGACAGGAAAAGTAACTGGCGGGTGATTGCGGACTATCCAGTGTCAGCTCATTGTTCCGGGAGGAAGCTGTCAGGACCAGACCTCCCAGGACCGCCTGGGGCCTCTGGTTCTTATTTTTCCCTTTGTAAGTGGGAGGATGGTTGGGGGGGGGGGGGTAGGTGGCCGGGAACTGCCACGCTTCCCCTACCCAACCGGACACTCCCAATCAGATGCTGTCAGCCCAGAGTCCCCACATTCCCAACTCCCAGAGGCCTCAGATGAGGGGAACCGGGGCCGCCTGACGCTCTTTTCCCTTGGGCTCCCTTAAAAACCAAAGCTGTGTGTGTTTCTGACTGAGGTAAGGACACTTAACATGAAATCTACCCTCTTAACAAAATGTCAAGTATACAATACAGTACAGTTGATTATAGGCACAACGTTGTACAGCAGATCTCCAGAATTTACTCATCTTGCTGAACTGAAACTTTATGCCCTTTGATTAGTAACCCATTTCCCCTCCCCCGGCCCCTGGCAACCGCCATTCCACTCTTTGATGCTATGAATTTTACTATTTTAGATACCTCGTGTGCGTGGAATCATGAGGTATTTGTATTTCTGTGACTGGCTTATTTCACTCAGCATAATGTCCTCAACATAATGCTACATGTTGCAGAATTTCCTTCTTTATTATAAGGCTGAATGATATTCCGTTGTATGTATATACCATGTTTTCTTTACCTATTTACCTGTCATTGAGCATTTAAATTATTTCCACATCTTGACTATTGTGAAAAGTGCTGCAGTGAACATGAAAGTCTAATATCTCATCAAAACATGGTTTCAATTCTTTGGGTAAATATTCAGAAGTGGGATTACTGGCTTTATTTTTTAAATGTTGAGGAACCTCCATACTGTTTTCCATAGTGGCTGCACCATTGTGCATTTCCACCAACAGTGTGCAAGCATTCCAATTTCTCCATATCCTCACAGATACCTGAGTGTCTCTTGGTCTTTTGATAATAGCCAGCTTGACTAGCATGAGTTGATACTTCACTGAGGTTTTGGTTTGCATTTCCCTGAGGATTAGTGACACTGAGCATCTTTTCATATACCTGTTGGCCATTTGTATGTCTTCTTTGGTGAAATGTCTGTTCAAGTCCTTAACCCATTTTTTTTAATAAGTTTATTTTGATATCATTAATCTACAATTAAATGAGTAATATTATGGTGATTACACTACCCCCTTCATCAGGTCCCCCCCCAACCCCATTACAGTCACTGTCCATCAGCATAGTGAGATGCCATAGAGTCACTACTTGTCCTCTCTGGGTCCTTAACCCATTTTTAAATCAGGTTGTTAGTATTGCTGCTTTTGAGTTGTAGGAGTTCCTTAAGTATTTTAGAGATTAACCCCTTATCAAATATACATTTTGCAAATATCTTCTTCTATTCTGTAGGTTGCCTTTTCACTCTGCTGATTATTTCCTTTGCTGTGCAGAAACTTTCTAGTTTGATGCAGCCCACTTTATTTTGTTTTTATTACCTTGGCTTTTGATGTCATATCCAAAATATCACTGCCAAAATCAATTTCATCCAGATTTTCCCCTAAGTTTTCTTCTAGGAGTTTTAATTTCAGGTCTTACATTTAATACTTAATCCATTTTGAGTTGATTTTTATGTGTGCATAAGATAGGAGTCCAGTTTCGTTCTTCTACATATGAAGATCCAGTTTCCCCAACACCATTTGCTGAACAGACTATCTCTTCCATATTGTGTATTCTTGGAACCCTTGTCAAAGATCAGTTGACTATAAATGTGGGGATTTATTTCTGGGCTCTGTATTCTATTCCATTGGTCTACATGTCTGTCTATATGTCAGTACCATAATACCTTGATTACTGTAGCTTTATAATATGTTTTGAAAATATCTCAATATAATAAAAGCTATATATGAAAATCCCACAACTAACATCATACTCAACAGTGAAAAACTGAAAGTTTTCCCTCTAAGATCAGGATCAAGGCAAGTATGTCCACTCTTGCCACCTCTATTCAACACAGTATTGGCAGTCCCAGCCAGAGTAATTAGTCAAGAAAAATAAATAAAATCTTCCAAACAGGAAAAGAGGAAGTAAAATTATTCCTGTTTGCAGATGACATGATTTTATAGAGAGAAAACCCCAAAGACACCACAAAAAAAAACTGTTAGAACTAATATACGATTTAAGTAAAATTGCAGGAGACAAAATCAACATACTAAGTTTTCTACACACTGACAGGAACTATCTGAAAAGGAAATTTGGAAAACGATTTCATTTACAACAGCACCAAAAAGAATAAAACACTTACAGATAAATCTAACTAGGAGGTAAAAGACTTACATACTGAAAACTTGCTTTGGTTCAATAAAACACTGATGAAAGACATTAAGACACAAACAAATGGAAAGACACTATATATTCATAGTGTGTGAGTGAGAAAGCAAGTTGCTGAGTGTTCCCAAATGTGCAAACTATATATACTATAACTATATATAGTATACTACATTCTCCAATTTTCCAATTGCTTTCTCACTCACAAGAAGTCATGGACATTTTTTCACATCAACAAATATGCATCAACATCATTATTTTTTATAGTTGGATAGTATTGCAATATAAGGCTGTATTGACATTTATTTATTCATTCCCCTATGACAGATATTTAGGGTTTTTCCACCTTTTCACTTTTCCAGCAAACACTATACATACTTGTTCATATGTATATGTGAATGGTTTTAGAAATGGAAGTCCTGAGTTGAAGGATAAAGCAGTTTTCAATTTAACAGATCTTGTCAAATTGCTAAGAGTCTCTCTGAAAAGATAGCAAGTAAATCTTTAAACATATAAACAAAACTCTTTATTTGCTTAAGTCTGTATCAGTCCCAAATGTGACCCCTCATTCTTCATTCTTCCCCTTTTAGAAAATGCCATTCTTTCCCAAGAGGCCTTTTGCTCAGAGACCCAACCCTCACTTTCTTATTAAAGGCTGTGTAGCTTGCAGGTATCTGAAACTGATGTGAAGGATGTATTTTCAGGCCGTGGAGTCTGATTCCTGTCTTGCCTTCCTCGTTCCCACTCAGGGGCTGCTCATGAGATGACGCCATCAGGAATGTTTTGAAGAGCCCCATGGGCAGTTCACCCAAAGGGCAGGCATCAGCAGTTCTAATCAGAGCTGCTCACTCTCACACAGGAGGGGCAGGCACCAATTTGTGCATCTTTGTGGGGGTGTGACTGGACATTATCTATTAACATTTTAGAAATGAACTTCTGGGAATCAGGAAAATTAACCTCTGTAATACTTAGGAACAATCTAACTTCTCAGTGAAGTATGGGATCATCTACTTAGAATAATCATCAAGCATGAGGACTACCCCACACATACACCTAAAAATACCATCTTGGAGTTTTGTCATTAGAAAGACAAGTCTTGAGATTAGTCCATTATTCTTGAATTTTTACTTTTATCTACACACTGGAACCATCATCCAAATTAAACTAAACATTTCCAGCATCCCAGAAAGTTCTCTCAGGCCCCACCTCCGTTAGTACGCCCCATCCCACTGGAACTACCTTTTATTTCTATCACCATATAGCAGTTTTTCCCATTCTTTGACTTTCATATAAATCATAATGCATGTATTCTTGTATGTCTGGCTTCTTTGGCTCAAGATAATGTCTGTGAGATACATTCATGTTGCTGTGTGTATCAACAGTTCATTCCATTGCATGAATCTATTCTGATTATTTGTCCATCATCTTTGCAGATTGGCATTTGGGATTTTTTTAGTTTTGCGCTATTATGAATAAAACTGCCATGAACATGGTTATGCTTGCCTTTATCTTGGGTATATAACTTGGAATAAAATTGTTGGCCATATACATGCATATATTTGGTATTGCACATAATGGAAAATTGAGTTTCCAAAGTCAGTGTACCAATTAACATTCCTACCAAGCAGTATAGCATCTCCTACCAGTTGCTTCACAATCTTGCCCACACTTGGAATTATCAAGTTGTTATTGCTTGTTTGTTTGGGTTGGTTGGTTTGCTTATTTTTAGCCATGTTGGGGGTGTATAGAGCTTTTTCATTCTGGTTTTAATTTACATTTCCCTCATGAGTAATGATGTTGAGAATTTTTCATATGTTTATGGCCATTCGGAGAACTTTGGAGAAATACTGCTCTCAAGTCTTGCTCATTTTTTAATTGGGTTTTTGTCTTTTTATTATTAATTTAAGAGCTCAGTTACAACTCTTTTACTATATATGTATTGTGAATATCTTCTACCAATCTAAAGCTTGTTTATTTGCTTTTCAAATTTCTTTTTACAAATATGTTTTTTTGTGTGTGTTTATGTCGTTTAAGAAATCTTTTTCCTACCCCAAGTCATGAAAATCTTCTCCTGTTTTCTTCTAGAAGCTTTATTGATTAAACTTTCATATTTAAGTCTATGCTCTATCTTAAATTAATTTAGTATGGTGTGAGGCGGGATCAAGCAAGGGTTTTTAAATATGTACTTAAAAAATTTTTTTGTATTTATATATATATAAAGTGTATATATATAAAATATACATATGCACACACAGATATCCATTGTTTTTGGCAAACACAATCCTTTCCCCCATCAAATTGCAGTAGCACCTCTGTTGTAAATCAAGGAACCACATATTTGGTCTTTCTGTCCTGTTCCATTAATGCTACTACTATACTGTCGTAATTATTGAATCTTTATAAATAAGTCTTGAAACCTTGAAACTCCTCCAACTTTGTTCTTATTCTTCAAGATTGCCTGGCTACTCCAGGTCTTTTGCCTTGCCATGTAAAGTTTAGAATCAACTTGACAATATTCACCCCCAAAAATTGTTGGAAATTGATTAGGGTTGAATCAAATCTACAGCTCAGTTTGGAAAAAACTTGACATCTTAACAATATTGAATTTTCTAATCCATGAACATGAAATGTCTCTCTATTTATTTGGGTCTTCTTTCAGCTTTCCCAACACTGTTCTTTAGCTTTCAGTGTAGAGGTTTGTACATCTTTAATTACATTTATTCTAGATACTTAATTTTTGATGCAATTATAAATAGTATCACTTTTAAAATTTCATCTTCCAATTGCTGGTTACCAGTTAGAGAAATACAAATGATTTTTATATACTTCCTTTATATCCAGTGGTGTTACTGAATTTACTTATTAATCATAGTAATGATTATTAAAAGTTATAGATTCTTTTGGATCTTCCATTATACAATCATTTCATCTACAAATAAAGACCTGTCTACCTCTTGCTTTCTAATCCTTATATCTTCTTGCACTGGCTAGGCCCCTCAGTGAAATGATAAAAGAAGTGGTGATGGCAGACACCCTGTCTTGCTTTCCACCTCTGGAGAAAAGTGTCCAATATTTCACCATTAAGTGTGATGTCATAGTTTTTTAATGTTAGCTATAGGTTTTTTTCTGTAGATATTATCAGATTGAGGAAATTTCTTTCTATTCCTAGTTTGCTGAGGAAATTTCTTTCTATTCCTAGTTACACTTTATATATATGAATATGCTTTATAATCATGAATATGCTGAATTTTATCAAATAGTTTCTCTACATCTACTGAGCACAAGTATTACCACAATTCACATCACGATACTCTATGGAGAGCCTTAAAATGAAAGATACTAGAGATTGTTATCACCACCTTTGGAATGTCTGTAGGAAAATGGAAAAACTGAACAATGGAGCTGGTGGACAGTCAGTGAAAGTCTCTTACTAAGAGGTCTTTGCCTACCAGAGATTGCAAGGATGTGTCCTTTTTAAAGTCCAAAGTTTTCAAATATTATTATCTTGGTGTCAGGTTTTTGAGTCATTCTATGCTAATGTTGGTGTTACCCAGGTATTGTATCCATATTTGTGTTCCTTAGTCTTCCTGCCCTTAGAGGAAAGGGACTTGTGGGCTCTTTAGGGGCCTAGCTTTCCCCCATCACAGGCCTCAGAGCTAGGTGGTTGAAATGTGCCTGGAGAAGAACCAGGAAATGGCCTCCCCTTCCTCTCTTTTTCCCCCAAGCAGGTCCCTGGGACTGCCAAGTGCCACCTCAGCATTCAGAAGAGATTCTTCAAGCCCTACTCCCTTACCTCCCTCCCACCCAGAATAGGATGTAGGAGCCGAGCATCACCCACATGGGGCAGGGCAAGAGAGGGCTGGAATGAGCGGTGCTGCTGAGTGATCTGGAGGTCCAGGAAAACCCCCCACACAGTGTGTTCCTCCCAGCCCAGACCCAGGGAACTAAACACTGCCTTCCCTGCGATTATGCCATGCTTGAGAGAACTTGAGCCAACCTCATCAGCAGGGCTTAAGAATTATCTGAAAAAAAACTAATAAACATTATAACACCTTCAGATGCTGCAGTCTGGGCAAAAATCACCAAAGGACACATCAAAGAGGGTCATCAGAATTTGGAGGACAAGGCTGCCTGCCCAGACTGATCAGAGCTCCTTTCCAGGCCCAGTTCCTTAGTGAGGAAGGTCTGGGTGTTGGCCTAGAGTCACCTGGAGCCATTGAGAGTTAACCCCATAGCACACTGTGGTATGCTCGGTAACTCCCAACTGTGCAGTCTTCATCAAGTCGTGACCTAAAGAGCTTCTCCCTCCAGACACTGCCAGGTACAATGACAGGTGGATCCTACCTGGGTGTTAAAGTCTGGTGTCCAAAATGAACCAAACCAGACAAGCAGCTCCTCTTGGAGTGGACAATCTTGTTGAATGTGTTCTATGTTTCCACCCTTACAGCCTTTGGCCGAGAATCCTCCTCTCTTATCATCACCATCCCTTCTCCCAGATCCCAACTTCATGCCCACATTGGCACAAGGGTCCCAACTGGTTGCTGCCCACCCTCAGTAACTGGTCCCTACCCCTCCGCTTTGTCACTGAAAAGTGATCCATCCTTCAAATGTCCCTCTCTCTGCACATCTTCTCTAATAACCTCGGGGGAGTGGGCAGCAACCCAGTCCTTGAATTCAGGGACCATGCCATTCTCTTCCCATGCCACACATTGTCCTGTAACCCATCTCTCTGTTTGTTCCGTCCTTTATTTTCCCAACTGGCATGAGTGCTCCTTGAGGCCAGGGACCATGATTTACTGGTCTTGGTAGCAACTTCTGCTCCTTGAATATTTCTGGGAACATTATGGAAAGATTTTTGGACTAAGTGCTGCTTCCTGGACCATTCTTGGCCCCTCACCGTGCCTGAGATGTCCTGTGGGCCAGCAGCCAGGATACCCACCAACATCAGGTAGCAAGGCCCTTTGACTATCAGCCCATCAATCAAGCAGTGGGAAGCTGTTGGTCCAACTCTGAGTGAGGAACAATTTTGCCCTAAGAGCAAATTCCAAGAGTGTCTATTTGGATAAGCCTTTGCCTAGGTGCGGCAACTCCAAGGAGCTGGGCCAGCAGCTTCAGGAAAACCCACAGGGGTGTGTGGCGTGGACATTGCATTTGGCACACGGCATGCTGGAGGAATCCAGCCAGCAAGACAGCCTGCCTGCCTGATCGTTGGCCATGCTCTCCTAAATCCAGAACATTTGCAAAGCCAGGAGCTTTGGCACAAGTCTGCTCCCATCTTTGCCGGCATGGGTTTATGGATATTAAAAATGTGCTGATGTGAATGGCCATGCAAACACACTTCACTGGAAGTGCAGGAACACTGCTCCTTTTATTGCCTCCTCCACCCCTGGTGGGAACACCCGCCCACAGATGATGCGGGGATTAGTGGGGCGTCAGGCTGCTGCGTGCTTTCAGGCCGCCTGTCAGCTTCCATCAGCTATGGCCAGGGCTGCAGGCAGGGCTGGGACACACCTCAGTGCCCCTGCCCGGGGCCTATGGGCAGAGTGTGGGACAGGAGAGTAGCTTGGGAGTAAGGGAAGACATTCCCTAGTCAGACATTTCCTCCAGCATTCAAGCCGTAGCCATTGGTCTGCAGGAACACGGTGGCCAGCACCTCTAGAGTACACTCTCCCACAATGGCAAATGGCACCAGTTAATGTCCAAACCTGGCCTGCTCTGAGACAGCCACTCTCATCCTCCCCTCCCTGTGGGGTTGCCAGATAAAACACAGTCCCTTGGGAAGGGTGGGAGATGGGCTAGATAGCCCTGCTCTCCAGGTCTCCACACATGCAGGAGAGCATCAGATCGAGATGCAGACATTCTGAGCATGTCTGTGCAAACCATCTGGGATGCTTGGGAGCCTGGAGGTCCCATCTGCTGGAGATCAGGGAATGCAACATGGGAGAGGAAGTGCTAAAACTGAGCTTTGAACCACGGCTGGGCTTTAAACAAGCAGAGAGTGGGAGGTGGTGTTCCACATGGCAGGAGAGGCCTGAGCAAACATAGGGAATTGGGAAAACACAACCAAGGACCAGATGCCCTTCCCACTATGCTCACCCATGGTATCACCTGGTCCCTAGGTTGCCTTGAAAAACGTCTGCCATCATCCCAGGCATCATATCCAAAGCCTGCCAGATCTTCTCTTCCTGTGTGTACAGGAGGTGCCTCAGAAGGGTCTAGAGCGACTTGCCAACGCTGGGAGAGGAAGCCAGTTCGGAGGAGGAGGCACTGGCAGAGAGGGGACTGCTTGGCCTCTCTCTGACCAGGGTATTCCTGTGCCAACAGTGAGAATCTGGCCCACTGCCATCACGCCTGATCTAATGCCTTCAATGTTCACAGTGTGGTCTGGGCTCTCCAGGTGCGCTGCTGAGGGCAGAGGCTGTGTCCCATTGTATCTGCCCACAATCTAGCATGCTTTTTGGCTCATAACAGACTCTAAGGACCTCATCTGGAGAACAAGGAATCATGAGGTCCATCCTCACTGGGGCACTGTTAGCACCTACTGGAGCCATGCACTGCGCAGCCAGGAGGCTGCCGCCACCCGGCGGACAACGGAGCCCTGAGTGCTGCAATCCTGGGCCTCTTTGCAGCTCACAGTGCTAAAGCTAACGGGGCCAACGTTTATGGGACTCTCACCATGTCGTATTATAGCTCAATTATCTCAATCGATCCTTACAGTGAGGCAGGTACTATTTTATCCCCAGATGGGGAAAGTGACGCATGGAGCCTTAAATAACCTACTCAATGTCACACTTGTAGCAAGTGGCGGTGTGGCAGTAGGCCTCAGAGCCCATGTTCTAACCCACTGTGCCCATCTGCCCCTGAGAAGACCCCACACTTTCCACCTTTAAGAAGTAGCTTAGAATCCAAACCCTCAAAAGAGACCCCAGATTGCAGACATATAGCAGAGCAGCGCCAGGGAGGGCTCTGGCAGCCTCCCAGTCTGTCTGGCGGTCCGCCCTGCCACTTTCTATCTCAGAGAAGAGCCTGGGGCCTAGCCAGGGATGAAGGCCCCCATGAGTCCTGCCCAAGCTCTCTGGAGCAGGTCCAGAGCCCTTTTCCTGTCTCCCCCTGCCTTTCTGAGAGAGGCCCTGCCTGCCCCTGTGAGGGACAGAGGGACGGTTGGTAGCTACATCAGTGAGGTCCCTGCAGGGTTGATGCAACCCTGGGCATGAACCCAGACAACTCTTTTGACCTTTTGCTGATGACTGACCACTGCCTTAGCTCCTTATGGGGGCCCCTTATAGGGAGCATTAACCAGGCCGCAAAGCCCCTTCAGGGAAATCAATCACCCTCTCACCACCCAAAGGGAGGGAAGGGGGGCACTGAGCCTCAGAGCCCAGGGGTCCACCAGACACACAGAACGTCCCCCAGGGCCTGCTCTAAACCCAGGGACCCCATGGGCAGACAGGGGCATCAAACCTCCTCCCCAGCCAGAGGCAATCACACAAGCCCTGGTCTGCAGAGAGGAGGGGATGGGGTTCTTTCCTTTGGGTTAAATCCAACGTGAATCAGCTAGATCTTTTCTCTAGGGTAATTTTGAAGGGGTTTGGGAAAAGGTGAAGGGCCAGTATATTTAAAAGGATGACAAGGGCTTCAAACATTCCAAGGTATAACTTGGGTTAAGTTTTGATAGAAAAATCACACTTCTAGTTACCTACAAGTCAATTAAAACCAGCTATGTCCAGGTACTCGGGTCCCTGAGGGGGAGGAGTCGCGCACGCCCGTGGGTCCCTGAGGGGGAGGAGTCGCGCACGCCCGTGGGTCCCTGAGGGGGAGGAGTCGCGCACGCCCGTGGGTCCCTGAGGGGGAGGAGTCGCGCACGCCCGTGGGTCCCTGAGGGGGAGGAGTCGCGCACGCCCGTGGGTCCCTGAGGGGGAGGAGTCGCGCACGCCCGTGGGTCCCTGAGGGGGAGGAGTCGCGCACGCCCGTGGGTCCCTGAGGGGGAGGAGTCGCGCACGCCCGTGGGTCCCTGAGGGGGAGGAGTCGCGCATGCCCGTGGAGGAGCCTTAGGCTGAGCAGCCAGGACTCAGAACCAAGTTTGGTGCTGGAATCGCACAACCAGAATCTCAGGGATCACTCAATCTGGAAGTCATCCCCTTGTCACCATAAAGAGTCCCTCTTATCAAGCCTCCCAACACCCTGGGAGTTCTGGTGATGACAGCAGCGCCCATCAGCCCTGGTGACTCGGACGGGCTTGTCACCGGGACCTCGCAGAGTCGGCACAGTTTCAGCCAAATGCCAAACTGCCTTGGATGACCTGGTTTTCCTCATTTGGGCTAAACACTGGCTTTCTCATCATCTTTCAAAATGCTACGAACAGTTTCATGCCACATTCATTTCCACCCAGCAAACCAGAAGCACCTTGGGCCTGGCCTAACCAACCTCAGGGAGCCATCAGCAAGCCTGGAGCAGGCGAAGGCTGCATGTGGCAGCCCCGAAACCCCCCACCACGTGCCCATGTGTCCCACAAGAGACAACTGGTCTTGTGGCCCCCAGCTCTAGGTGAGCACCGGGGCTGGGGCTTAGAGCCGGGGGCAGGCCCCGCTTCCCCAGAGCTGTCTGGCTCAACATCATTTTGGTGCCTTTGATGCCTATGGCTGCTGAATTTCCCTTGCCACCTGGCTTCCTGGCTGGGCCACTAAGAAAGGTGGTGGTGGGACTGTCATCTGAGCAGACGCCCGATGGCCAGGGATGAGCCCAAGAGAACAGGACGTGGAGAACAGAAGTCAGAGACCACTCAGGGGACCTGAGTGCGACAAGAAGCATACCTTTCATTCTAGGAGAGCCCAGGGCTGGGACAGCTCAGGAGCACGTGGTCTGTCCCCAGGGAAGGGCCACCTGCAGCTACGGGGGAACAGGGGAGAGGCCTCATCACACGGAGGGTCCATGTGGCAGGTGCCTTTGCAGCCTTTCCTGGGGCCTATTTCACACCTGGGGGTGGTGTGAGGTCCCTGCCCCCAGGTGCTTTGCCAAGTTCCCCTTATACCTTCTTTAAGTTTTCTGGGGAGGTGTGCCGTGCATATTCAAGGCCTTTGCTAGAAGCCAGAAAACCTGCGGTCAGGTCCTCGGTTTGCCCCACTCTCTCTGTGTGACCTTTGGAAATTTCTTTTTCACTCTCCAGGCCTACTTCTTCATGAATCAAACACCGGAGGGAATGAGGCAGGTTATCACACCTATCAAAGCAGGCACATTCACTGGATGCATTCAGTGTACCTGTTGTTTTATGTACATTTTTTCTTTTGATCTGTACAAAAACTTTCTGTTAAATAGAGCTTGACACTTCAAGCCTGTGTGGAGCTCTTTACATTAATTCACTCAATCCTGACAACAGTAGTACAGTGCAGACCCTATTATTATCTCCATTTCATAGAGAGGAAACTGAGGCACCGAGCCTCTCAGCAACTTTCCAAGTCACATGGCTCATGGTTGGGGAGCTTTAACACAGGGAGCACAACTCCAGAGCACATGGAGCCACTTCTCCGCCACCTCATGCAGTTTACGTAAGACAGGGGAATAAGAATAGCGCCCTCCTTGGGGAGTGGTTGCAAGCATGAGGTGAATGGTAGAGAACTTCATGCAACATTTAGACACCCTCAGCGAGTGTGACTGCACCTATTATTATTATTTTCCTCTTTCTCCTAAGGCTCGCCGAGCTGAGGTGGCAGACCCAGGTCTCCACCCAGACAGCAGTGCCTGCCCCACCCCTCCTGCTTGCTGCTCCTTACAACCACTCAGCTCCAGGTCGTCCCAGCCCAGGCCAGAAGAAAGACCCATTACCTGCCTACTTTCCTCACTCCGAGCCTTCAAGTTTCTCCACTTCCGCCGTGGAGATTCCTCCTGGGCTCACTCCCTCACCCCAGGGGCACAGGCCCTGACCTCCCATAGAGACACAGGATTCCCCACTCTCTGGAAGGTGACTGATCGCAGCTTAGTATGAGACCTTTCCATAGGAGCATCAGCCCTGTGGACAGGATGCAGGGTAGTAGAAAGGTCTTCTGGCATCCCCTGAACCAGGCCAAGCTTCTGGGAATGTTGATATCCAGGGCCACCACCTCAAAGCCATGAATTACTGGTCTAATCCAAAACCTGCTTAAGGAGTAGCTCAAATGCAAAGAGAAGATTCTGGCTCAGTTCAGAATTGGGTAGGTTGCATGAATAGAGGTAGAAAGGGCTGTAAGCAGTGAGAAGGTTGTCTGTCAGGCTGCCGTCAAAGATGGAGCATCTGCTGACACTCACCGTAAGTGTGCCTGTGACGAAGGGACCCTGTAAAGCACACCCATGAAGCAACATGGCATGGAAGGAACCAAGAGCCGTCTGCTCTGGGTGACTCACAGACAATACACCACGTGGTGACTGATGTGGTCACTACGGGCTTGTTTGGCATCGCTTTGAATCTTTTAACACCTCCACTGTGTTGCCAAAAATGCCTGCACTTGGAAGTGTACCAGGTTGAAAACCACAATTCCAGCTTGAGTCCTGCAAACTCACGCTGTATGCTGAGGGGCTATTTTGCTCAAGGAATCAACAAACACTCATAGAGAGCAAGCCCAAAGCAAGTGCTGAACTGGGCAGCAGGGCTACAGCACCAAACACGTGTGACAGGAACCTTGCCCTCCCACAGCCCACAGTCAGGTGAGGAAGTTAGACTATTAAACTAGAAATTTTGAGAGCAATGTGGGTAATCTGGGCTTTGGTTTGATCATCATCTGTCAAGTGGCAAGAATGGTCCACAGTCGTCCAACCTTACAGGACTGCTGGGTGATTCTGAGCAGTTTGTGGACATGCCCTGAGACCTTAGTCAGGAATGCGATGCCCTGAAGAAAAAGCAAATGGAGATGGGGGACAGGTAGAAGATAGGAGAGGAGACAGAGACTGAATTCTATTAGCACAAAGGAAAGGTCAGGCATGTTCCCTCCATGAAGCAAAAGGAACCAAACCCAGATCTGGTGCCGATCTCTGGTGTCTAAGATGTGACTAGCTGAACCTTCTGAGTATCAGGGTCTCTCTAGAAACCTTAAGCCTAGTGGAGAGACAAACTACAATTAGGGCAACATGCTTATTAAGACAGAAAGTCTATGCTTGCCTCTCCCTCATGTTGGGCCTGAAACACAGCGTCCCTTCCCTACCTCAGGGGAGGTGTGTACTGCTAGGAAGGAAGCAGACACCACTTAAAGACAACCTCCCTCTCTGTCTTTAGTGGCTCCAGGTGAATTACATTTCATAAGGTTATTTGTGTGTGGTGGAGACCCTAAAATAGCAATGACTTAAAAAGGGAAATGCTTGTTTTGCTCTCATGGAAATGTCTGAACCAGAAGGGCCTCTCTGCTCCCCAAAGTTACCGACACCCAAGTTCTTCCCTTGCTGGTCTGCCATCCCTGGAGTGTCGCCCTCATTTTCTTGACATGAGATGGCTGTCTACTGCGTCTGCACTCTGGCCAGGACGGAGAAAGAGGTGGGAGGGAGGGCGTGCCCATATCCTTTAAGGGTATGAGCCAGAAGTTGCTCCAGTGAACTGCCAGAGCTGAAGCCCCTGTGTTCCAAGAGATAACTGTGCATATCTCTTCCCAACTTGTATTCATAGCTCAAAATCAGCCATGATGGGAGTATTTACACGATGGAAATTGGCAAATGCTATAGTCAGGCCTTTATTTTCCCTAAGACCTGGATGTTAAACAATTATCAGCACAGCCCTCACACATCGTTTCTGCTCACAATCCACTGGTGAGAACTTAGTGAAAAGATCATCTGTTACCTGCAAGGGAAGCTAAGAAATATAGTTATGTACCAACCTACAAATCTTATGGCCATGGAATAAGCATAGACTGGATACTGGGGCAACTTGCAGCCTCTGCCCTCAGGTTTGTTGAGGGGATTATGCCCAGATGAGGTCAGGATTCCACATGCGAGGCAGCTGGTTTCAGAGACCCCGTCCAGGCAGGCGTCTCAGGCAGCAGTCCACATGGCTCAAGGCAGGTTCCATGCACATGGCCCAATCTGGTCCATGGGAAGTACTCACAAATTCTGACCTGAAACTTCCCAGACACACATGCCACTCTCGCTGCCGCAGCCACATGACCCTCTGGGCTCTCCGAGTGAGCCCTGAAGCCCTTCCCACCAACCTGAGATGAAGGCAGGCAGCCCCCACCATCCTGCTCAGAGCTCACCACTCCAGCAGCTTTCTCCAAAAGCCTCCTCCCCCAAATCTCTCTTTTCCAACTCCCTTCAGAATAAAGCGGTTTTAAAGTCATGAAACCAGTTCTGCAGATTCTTTTGAAAAACACATATGTATCCGGGACGGCCTCACCACTCACTTTGGTATTGATTTCCATTTTGTCTTGGCACCTCAACTGAAGCCACCAATCCACCATCCTGTTCCTCTGCTGTTATTAGCAGCTCACTGAGACCCAGCTACTGTGGACAGTTCTAAGTACACGATCCAAGCCCTGAACCTAATGTAACATTAATGGTAACACTGATGACCATTTCAAGGTCAATCCCACAGAATGGACAGTCATCACAACTGCTGGGTCTCCATCTGAGACGCTCAGCTTTCTGAGGGGCTAGGCTCTGTCACCTCAAATCCACCCACCCGAGCAGACTGCTGCTAGGCCCAGGTAAGCAGGGCTCCTGGCCTGGACCCCCTACTTTATGTGGCATGTAGTACTTCTCTGGCTACATCTCTGCTCCATGAGTGGAGATCCACAGGTCCCACAGGGCATGACCACCCACACTGGACCCCCTACTAGAACATGTTCTAGGACCCTCGGTCTCAGGAATTCCCCAAGCCTCCTTCAGGGCCTGAATGAACTTCTTTCCCAGTTCTGTCCTCTAATGGCAAAATGCGCCCCTGGTGTGGGCACCCGTAGGAATGTGAGATGACCAAAGGTAGTTTTTGGCGCAGGTGTCTACAGAGTCTGGACAGTGACTGGAGTGTCCACACGCCTATATGCAAGACTCCTTATAGAGTAGGGCCAAGCCTGAGTGGAAAGAGAACAGGCGTGGGCCATGGATTGGGGTCAGGCTCTCCCTAAACTGCTACATTCCCATGCAGAATTCTAAGTAGTCTGAAAATTCTAGACTTAAATCCACCTTCTGGATCATTACAAAGGGGTATTTGTCAAGGTAGAAGAAAGTGATGTATTGATAACTATGTTAGCTTCATTTTATTACTTATAGATATAAAGGCATGTAGTATGAGGACCTCCATTTGAACTTCTCCCATAGGCCTCCAAACATTAGGAATAGCCCACCTCTGAGAGCTCCATTCTTTTGACACCATGTTATTCAGACCAGAAAATGGTATTCATGAAGTACCTTTATCTCCAAGTAATTCAGCTGATGAAGGCAAGAGCCAGCACCTAGGTTGTGCTTGCACTAAAAATGTTTTCCTTTTGCATCTGCAAAAATATTTGCAAAGTATGAAGCAGGTGGTCCTTGGGGGTGAGGGAGGGCAGGCTTGCAGACCTTGAGAGAGATACTGAAGCCAGCAGGATTATTTGGGAAAGAAGGGACAAGGCAGAATCAAGAAAGAGGGCAAAGCAGGGCCAAAGATTCACTATTTAAATGTGTCCCTCATCGAACTAAAGTATTCACTTTGGCATGTAATCCACTACATGGACACCTTAGATATAATCCAGTCCATTCATTACAGGATTTTTTTTATCAGCAAAATCAAAAATATTTATCAAAATGAAAACGTAAGTGAAATGCCCATATTAAAGTAGCCAAAAGTGATAAACATATTCGTCAGGCGAGTTCCGGGAAGATGGCGGCATGAGCAGGGCGACAGAAATCTCCTCTCAAAACCATATATATTTATGAAAATACAACAAATACAACTATTCCTAACAGAGACACCAGAAGATATAGGACGGCACCCAGTCTGCAGCTACACCTGAGAGGACTCAGCACCCCACAAAGCGGGTAAGAAATGAGCCGTGACCCGGAGGGACCCCAGCACACCAGCAAGAAGAGAGGATTCAGAGTGGGGAGGGAGTGGAAGAACAGGCCCGCCAAAGAACCAGCTGTGGTGATCTGCGCCAGTTGCACTGACACACATCGCGAGGTATATTGGAGATTGGAGAGTCAGAGGTGCAGGATTTGAGCCAGGGAATGCACCCGGGTCCTCCCAGCCGGCTCCCCAGGATAAAAGAAAAGCGCATGCTTTTTTAGCGGTCTTAAAGAGACAGGGGCCCAAAGCAGGAGCAGGATCATCCCAGCACACTCAGCCCAGCAGGTTGGGAGTCCTGGGGAATTTCGAACCCCTTGGCAGGCGAGTGGGGAAAAAGTATCCCTACTGAGACTTACCACAGAGATCAGCAGCCTCCCATTCATTCCCACACCGGCCAGAGCTACAAAGGGCCCTGTGGAGTTGCGCGGCTGCAGCTGCGGAATAGTGGAGCAGCAGCGCCACCTACAGCATCTTCAAAGAATCTACTCCTGGAGGGCATTTTTTGTTTGTTTGTTTTGTTTTTTGCTTTTTTGTTTTGTTTTGTTTTTTCTTTTTCTTTCTTTTCTCTTTTCTTTCTATTTTTTTTTCTCCTTTTTTTTTTCTTTTTAAAAGTCTTAAAAACCCTAGCTGACATACATGGCACCCACCAGTGACCACCTCTATCACCATGAAAAGACAGAGGAATATGGTACAAACAAAGCTCCAGACCCAGAAAACACCAGAGAGAGAATCTGATGGGATGGAAATGTACAATCTTCCTGAAAAAGAATTCAGAATAAAAGTCATAACCATACTGATGGATCTACAGACCAATATGCAAGAGCTAAGGGAGGAAGTGAGGAAAGTGAGGAAAGACAATGCAGATATGAGACAAGCGACTGACAGGCTTAGCAGCAGACTGGACGAGATGCAAGAGATTGTTAATGCAATAGAAATCAGAGAACAGGAATACAGAGAAGCTGAGGCAGAGAGAGATAAAAGGATCTCTAGGAATGAAAGAACATTAAGAGAACTGTGTGACCAATCCAAACGGAACAATATTCGCATTATAGGAGTACCAGAGGAAGAAAAGAGAGAAAAATGGATAGAAAGTGTCTTTGAAGAAATAATTGCTGAAAACTTCCCCATGCTGGGGAAGGAAATAGTCTCACAGTCCAAGGAAGCCCACAGATCTCCCAACACAAGGGACCCAAGGAAGACAACACCAAGACACATAATAATTAAAATGGCAAAGGTCAAAGATAAGGATAGAGTATTAAAGGCAGTTAGAGAGAGAAAAAATATCACCTACAAAGGAAAACACATCAGACTATCATCAGACTTCTCAAGAGAAAACGTACAGGCCAGAAGAGAATGACATGATATATTTAACGAAATGAAACAGAAGGGCCTCGAACCAAGAATATTGTATCCAGCACGATTAACATTTAAATATGATGGAGGGATTAAACAATATCCAGACAAGCAAAAGCTGAGAGAGTTTGCCTCCCATAAACCACCTCTACAGGATATCTTAAAGGGACTGCTCTAGAGGGAAGCACCCCTAACGCTAAAAAGATGTCACCAGAGAAAAAATCATAGCAAAGAAAGAAGACGATCCAAATACTAACTAAAGGCAAAGAATAAAACACCTAGTATATAAAGAATGGAGGAGGAAGAATAAAAAGGGAGAGAAATAAAGAAACATCAGACGGTGTTTACAATAACTTAACAAGAAAGTTAAGTTAGATTGTTAGATAGTAAAGAAGCAACCCTTGAACCTTTGGTAACCACGAATCTAAAGCCAGCAATGGCAATAAGTACATATCTATCAATAATCACCCTAAATGCAAATGGACTGAATGCACCAATCAGAAGACACAGAGTAATAGAATGGATAAAAAAGCAATACCCATCTATACGCTGTTTAAAAGGGACTCACCTCAAACCCAGAGATTTACACAGACTAAAAGTGAAAGGATGGAAAAAGATATTTTATGCAAACAACAAGGAGAAAAAAGCAGGTGTTGCAGTACTTGTATCAGACAAAATAGACTTCAAAACGAAGAAAGTAGCAAGAGATAAAGAAGGACATTACATAATGATAAAGAGGACAGTCCAACAAGAAGATATAACCATTTTAAATATATATACACCAACACAGGAGCACCGGCATATGTGAAACAAATACTAACAGAATTAACGGAGGAAACAGAAAGCAATGCAGTCATTTTAGGAGACTTCAGCACACCACTCACTCCAAAGGACAGATCAACCAGACAGAAAATAAGTAAAGACACAGAGGCACTGAACAATACACTAGAACAGATGGACCTAACAGACATCTACAGAACTCTACACCCAAAAGCAACAGAATACACATTCTTCTCAAGTGCACATGGAACATTTTCCAGAATAGACCACATACTAGGCCACAAAAAGAATCTCAGTAAAGTCGAAAATATTGAAATTCTACCAACCAACTTCTCAGATCATAAAGGTATAAAACTAGAAATAAATTTTAGAAAGAAAACAAAAGCTCACAAATACATGTAGACTTAACAACATTCTCCTAATTAATCAATGGGTTAATGGCCAAATCAAAACAGAAATCAAAGAATATATGGAGACTAATGACAACAACAACACAAAGCACAACTTCTGTGGGACGCAGCAAAGGCAGTTCTAAGAAGAAAGAGCATTGCAATCCAGGCCTATTTAAAGAAGGAACAACATTCCCAAATCAATAGTCTAAAGACACAATTACTGAAATTGGAAAAAGAAGAACAAATGAGGCCCAAAGTCACCAGAAGGAGGGACATAATGACGATCAAAGAAGAAATAAATAAAACTGAGAAGAATAAAACAATAGAAAAAATCAATGAAACCAAGAGCTGGTTCTTTGAAAAAATAAACAAAATAGATAAACCCCTAGCCAGACTCATTAAGAGAAAAAGAGAATCTACACACATAAACAGAATCAGAAATGAGAAAGGAAAAATAACGACGGACCCCACAGAAATACAAAGAATTATAAGAGAATATTATGAGAATCTATATGCTAACAAGCTGGAAAATGTAGAAGAAATGGACAACTTAGAAAAATACAACCTCCCAAGACTGGCCAAGCAAGAAACAGAAAAATTAAACAGACCAAACACCAGCAACGAAATTGAATCGGTAATCAAAAAACTACCCAAGAACAAAACCCCAGGACCTGATGGATTCACCTCTGAATTCTACCAGACATATAGAGAAGAAATAACACCGATTCTCCTTAAAGTATTCCAAAAAATAGAAGAGGAGGGAATACTTCCAAACTCATTCTATGAAGCCAGCATCACTCTAATACCAAAACCGGGCAAAGACCTCACCAAAAAAGAAAATTACAGACCAATATCCCTGATGAACGTAGATGCAAAAATACTCAACAAAATATTAGCAAACCGAATTCAAAAATACATCAAGAGGATCATACACCATGATCAAGTGGGATTCATCCCAGGGATGCAAGGATGGTACAACATTCGAAAATCCATCAACATCATCCACCACATCAACAAAAAGAAGAACAAAAACCACATGATCATCTCCATAGATGCTGAAAAAGCATTTGACAAAATTCAGCATCCATTCCTGATTAAAACTCTCAACAAAATGGGTATAGACGGCAAGTACCTCAACATCATAAAGGCTATATATGACAAACCCACAGCTAACATCATACTTAACGGCGAGACGCTGAAAGCTTTTCATCTAAGATCGGGAACAAGACAGGGATGCCCACTCTCTCCACTGTTATTCAACATAGTACTGGAGGTCCTAGCCACAGCAATCAGACAAAACAAAGACATACAAGGCATCCAGATTGGTAAAGAAGAAGTCAAATTGTCACTATTTGCAGATGACTTATATTGTACAAAAAAAACCCTAAAGACTCCACTCCAAAACTACTAGAACTAATATCTGAATTCAGCAAAGTTGCAGTATACAAAATTAACACACAGAAATCTGTTGCTTTCCTATACACTAACGATGAACTAACAGAAAGAGAAACAGAAAAACAATTCCATTCACAATTGCATCAAAAAGAATAAAATACCTAGGAATAAACCTAACGAAGGAAGTGAAAGACCTATACCCTGAAAACTATAAGACACTCCTGAGAGAAATTAAAGAGGACACTAATAAATGGAAATTCATCCCATGCTCTTGGCTAGGAAGAATAAATATTGTCAAAATGGCTATACTACCTAAAGCAATCTACAGATTCAACGGAAAAGCTATCAAAATACCAACAGCTTTCTTCAATGAACTGAAACAAATAGTTCTAAAATTCATATGGAACCACAAAAGACCCCGAATAGCCAAAGCAATCCTGAGAAGGAGGAATAAAACAGGGGGAATTATGCTCCCTGACTTCAAGCTCTACTACAATTTGGTATTGGCACAAAAACAGACCCACAGACCAGTGGAAAAGAATAGAAAATCCAAACACTAACCCAAACATATAGTCAATTAATATATGATAAAGGAGCCTTAGATGTACAATGGGGAGATGACAGCCTCTTTAGCAGCTGGTGTTGGCAAAACTGGACAGCTACATGTAAGAGAATGAAACTAGACTATTGTATATCCCCGTACACAAAAGTAAACTCAAAATGGATCAAGGACCTGAATGTAAGTCATGAAACCATAAAGCTCTTAGAAAAAAACATAAGCAAAAATCTCTTGGACATAAACATGAGCAACTTCTTCATGAACATATCTCCCTGGGCAAGGGAAACAAAAGCAAAAATGAACAAGTGGGACTATGTCAAGCTGAAAAGCTTCTGTACAGCAAAGGACACCATCAGTAGAACAAAAAGACATCCTACAGTATGGGAGAATATATTCATAAATGACGTATCCGATAAGGGGTTGACATCCAAGATATATAAAGAACTCACGTACCTCAACAAACAAAAAGCAAATAATCCAATTAAGAAATGGGCAGAGGACATGAGTAGATACTTCTCCAAAGAAGAAATTCAGATGGCCAACAGGCACAAGAAAAGATGCTCCACATCGCTAATCATCAGAGAAATGCAAACTAAAACCACAATGAGATATCACCTCACACCAGTAAGGATAGCCAACATCCAAAACACAAACAACAACAAATAAATGTTGGCGAGGATGTGGAGAAAGGGGAACCCTCCTACACTGCTGGTGGGAATTCAAATTAGTTCAACCATTATGGAAAGCAGTATGGGAGGTTCCTCGAAAACCTCAAAATAGAAATACCATTTGACCCAGGAATCCCACTCCTAGGAATTTACCCTAAGAATGCAGCAGCCCAGTTTGAAAAAGACATATGCACTCCTATGTTTATCGCAGCATTATTTACAATAGCCAGGAAATAGAAGCAGCCTACGTGCCCATCAGTAGATGAATGGATAAAGAAGATGTGGCACATACACACAATGGAATATTATTCAGTCATAAAAAGAAAACAAATCCTACCATTTGCAACAACATGGATGGAGCTAGACGGTATTATGCTCAGTGAAATAAGCCAAGTGGAAAAGGACAAGTACCAAATGATTTCACTCATATGAGGAGCATAAGAGCAAAGAAAAAACTGAAAGAAAAAAAAAACAGCAGCAGACTCAGAACCCAAGAATGGACTAATAGTTACCAAAGAGAAAGGGACTGGACAGGATGGGCGGGAAGGGAGGGACAAGGGAGAAAAAAGGGGCATTATGATTAGCACACATAGTGTAGGGGGGGGGCATGGGGAGGGCTGTACAACTCAGAGAAGACAAGTAGTGATTCTATAGCATCTCACTACACTTACGGACAGTGACTGTAATGGGGTTGGTGGGGGGGGACCTGATGTAGTGGGTAGTTTAATAACCATAATATTACACATGTAATTGTAGATTAATGATACCAAAATAAATTAAAAAAAACATATTCCTCCAGTACTTTAAATCCTTATTGAGTTTAGGAAAATACTATACTTTTCATGGCTATCCCTGAAGTTCCTCCTCAGAGGCCTGGGCTCCCCAGAGCAGAGGTGGAAAAACCATTAATCTAGCCATGGTGGGTGGCAGTGGTTGGGGCCTGACATCCATTCTCCCCTTTGCAGCTCACAGCACTCCCTCTCCTCAGGCTATGCGGTTTGGACAGAGCAGGCCTCCCTAGGCCCCACTCCCCAGCTAAGAGGACATGCGAACCAGACCTAGCCAGTCAGCAGGTTCCACCCCAGCCACAGTGATTGGTTCAGAGGTAGAAGGTGACCATAGCAGAGTCAATGAGAGCTACTCCCAAAACTTTTGCTGGAGTGACAGGGGAAAGCATGGTTCTTTGCTGTCAGGTCTTCTGGGAGGATAGGTAGTCAGAGGGAAGCAGAGGCAGAGAGAGACTGAGACCGGATCACATGTCGCAGCCCCTAGATCCATCCATGCATGAAGCTGGAGCCACCCTGAACTTGTCACTTACATGAGCCAGTGCCTTCTCTGCCCAGGCCAGTTTGGATAGACTTTTGTCATTGGACAACAAGAGAGTCCTGCCAAATCCAAGCCACACACTGTGCATGTGAGGATACGAAAGCCAGAGTGGCGACAAGCACTGCCCGGCGCCACCAACATCCCAGCTGGCAGCCAACGCTAGGCTCCTGCTCTGCACATAAGTAGCTTGTGCATATTTTAACTTCTCTATGTCGTTTTTTATTTGCTAAGATTGACCATGACTTTTGTCTACAAATGATAATTGTAGTGGGGTAGAAACAACAGAAAGACGTTTAACCCAGCCAAAGGCCAGCCCACACTTGGAAAGACACTAACTTTCCATGGAAGTAGAGTACTTTGGGAACCTGGGAAGGTTCAATCTCTTCTACCTTTTCTGCTGCCTGAAATTCCACCAAAAAAGTATCTTTTCTCCTAGATTAAGCATTGCTGTCTTCTTCAGACTTTTCTTTTAAAATGCTACCCCTGTGGGCAGGAGTGACACCTTAAATATCCCTAATTCCATCACAGGAAGAAGCTGACCGACCCTTCTCCCAGACCATAGAAGGGAAGCCTGAGACTGGAAATGCTGGGGGAGAAGAGGTGCTGTAATGGGTGCTCATAAAGCCCAGATGGTGAAGGCAAAGACACTGTGCGAAGACAGAATTTCCTTCTCTCTTCTCAACCAGCAGCTGGACAGGGTATCAGATAGTCCCAAAGAAACAATGGAGACAAAGTGAGACAGACCTAGGTTCAAATCCTATTCTAGCCAATGACTTCTGGGATAATGCCAGGCAAATTATTTAGCCTCTCTGAGCCTCAATTTCCTCACCTGTGAATTGAAAGATTAAATACGTGTTTGGTGGTGAGGATGAAAGGAGTGTGTAAAGCCCCAGTGGATGGCAAGTGTTTGATAAATGAGTTCCATTTTCTCAGAAGAAGAAAGCAACCATCTCCACAGTAGTGAGTCACCTCCAGAATTCTGGCCTGCTTATTATACAACAGATAAAGGGAAGGAAAGGAGCTGCGTCCCAGCCAGCCTCAGCTCTGCACCTCCCATGAATGCAGCGCTCTCGGCTGGGGCTGGTGATCACCACCACTCTCGCATGAGCACATGTGCACACTTATCAGGCAGCCCACTTTTCCTGCAGCCCAGTAGGCAGAAGGGTTCCCTATCACAGGCAAGGGTGCCCTGTGCCCATGAGTGCAAACAGATGGTGTACAGGGGCCCCAAGGCACAGATGGGAGGGGGTCTTGGTAATGGTGATGTGGTAGCTTGAGGAACTGGGGCTCAGAGAGCTTAAGGATCAAGACGATTGTCACCCAGCAAATAATAGCCAGGCAGTGCTAAAAAACACTTTTCTATCCTTACCCAGGACTCTTTTCCCTGGCTACCCTGTCTGGGGTGCCATTTTCAATACTTCAAAATAAATCACATGGAAACAACTTTTTATAGACAGGCCTGTTGGAATCAGAAGTACAGATAGGGCTGGATCAAGGAAAAATAAAAATAAACATCACAGAGAGGGCCAGTACTAGTTTCTTGCTTTCCAGGGCTCTCTCACTCCCCTGCTGTGGGAGGAAGCTACAGAAATGTCTCCCATGCTCAGGTATTAAAAATCTCATCTGTGACTCTCGCGTTATTGCCCCAGGGAATTTGCAATTGCAGAGAAGAGCCGAGGGCAGCGCTTAGGCCAAAGAGGGTGCTAGGGGGCTTCCAGGGACAGTCCTCCTGGGTTAATGCCCCCCAGTTCTGCCTGGGAACTAGAGCTGTGCACTGCTCCAACACTCCTCTAGTACCTAGGCAGCTCTGTGGCTGGGACTGGGGCCTGCGCTGGGAGTGCAGGAATTGCAGCGTGTTTAAAGATATGTCACTGGAATAATGGAATGCCCCAGCTGCAGGCCAGGCTGACCTCCCGAAGTATGTGTTTGGGAGTTTGCAGCTGGAGCCCAACTGCTAGAAGAGAGCCAGGCCCACCGGATGCAGGCGGGCGGCAGCCCTTCCCACTCCCACCTCCGGGCCAGTGTGCGGAGCTCCCCCCAACAGCGTGGCCGGGGAGGAGACCTGACCTGGGCTGGGGGCTCAGGTGAACACAGGACCACTCCAGGTGAGACAACCCAGGCCGGCCAGAGCAGCCCCAGATTCTGAGTGAGGCCGGCTAAGAGTAGGATGCAGGATGCGTGGGGCCCAGCGCCGTGACAGCGGGGACTACAGATGGCACAAGAAAGAACGAGACAACCAAGGGCGCTTGGTAGTCAAAGGCAGGCCTGCCCAGGGTCACAAGTAGGAGCCCCAGGTCCCTGCTCCCACTCCTCCCCTTCCCTACCATCTGTTTCTCCACGAGATGAACCCTCATGACATTTTAAGCACTCTGCTTAATAAAAAGGGGTTATTGTCCTAGGAAATGTTTGGATGGCTGGGCATTACAGGAAGCAATGTTCTGAGAAAGCAGGATTCAGTCATGCGGGTTTCTGGCCCAGTTGACGTCTGCATGGGCAGAGATCTGCTAACAGAGGTGACCTGAGGAGTCAAGGACCTTTGTCCAGCTGTGGCGACCTGAGGTGGGCTGTGAAAGACATCACCCAATGCGCTGTGCCATGGCTGCCCTCCCTGCCCAGCGGCCCTGCACCAAGTCCTCACAGGTCTCAGGTCACACCAGCACCACACAGATCCTCTCTGTCACAAAGGCCATAAGGTTCTCACGCCCCACCAGAGGCCAGGAGGGGGCAGGCTCAGAGCTACCAGGAGCCAGCAGGGAGGCAGATGGGGCTGGCTTCAGTCACAGCCCAAAGATGGTGACTGGGAGCTCCTGGGTTGGCTAATCTTCTGCCCCTGGGGTCCTTCAGGGTGTCTACCAGTCACCTAAAAGGCCGAGACTGCAGAGGTTCCCAGGTCACGGGCAGAAGAGGGGGCTCCCCTGGAGGCCTTCCCTGACTGAGTGGCCCTGCCACAGCTTCAGGTTCAGGCAGCACCTCAGCTAAGTGCCTGGAAGGGCAGGGTCCTATAGAGCCCTCCGCCCTCCTCTCTGCCCACCCACAGTGCCACCTGTCTCTTCTGCCACTCCACACGAGAACTTACATTGCCCACGGCCCCACAGCACATCACAAACACACTGTCATGCAAGAACAAAGATGAACACACTAACATCCACATGTACTCTCCCACACAATCAGAGCTCTAACACTCTCACTCTTAAGACTTATTTTCACACACCCATATCAATGCACACTCATGTAAACACACACAAATATTTGCACATTCTCACAGCACATAAAATATTCCCACCCACAGTTATTCAAATGTTTGCATAGAATCTCACACATGCTCTCACACTTATACACACTCACCTACATAAACATTCATATTCATTCATGCGCACACACAAAACACACTCACATCCTCACACGTTAGCATTTGACGACTCAATATATCTGCTGCTGGCTTCATGAGGGTCAGAGAGGGGTCATGAAGGGGAGGAGCCGCCAGCTGCTAGGACCCAGCTCGGTGATGGTCCCTCCTCCCACCCTTCCATGGCTGCCATCCCCATACCGCTCTTCCTCCCACTGTGGCAGTCAGTCTGGGCTCTTCTTTGTCATCCCATCAATAAGCATGATCATTTCTGCCCTTTCTCACTTTCAGCAAGCTGCCTCCCTTGCCTGAACACCCTCCCCATAGGATCCAGTCTATCCAATCTTACCCAAGCTGGGAGACCTGAGACATCCCTGTCCCTGTGAAGCACTGCCACCCACACTGACCTCCTGGGAACCAGCTTGCTCCCTGGGAAAAGTAGTCACCTGTGCATGTGTGCCACATGTCCCTACCTGTTTCCTGGGTATGAATCTTGGGATAGCAAAAGCCTCAAGGCCCAAGGAAGGAACTGGGCTCCACCTTGTGACCCCAGAACACAGAGCATAGAGCTGGGCCCCTTAGCACAGCTCTGCCCAGAGGTGCTGACCCAGACTCATTCTGCTCTCATTTAGACCTTCCCAGGTGAAAAGCATGCACTCTGGAGTCAGACATACCCAGGTTCAAATCCCAGCTCCACTTCTTAACAGTATAACTTGAACCACCTCTCTAACATCTCTTGGCCTCAGTTTCCTCATCTAAAGATATCTAAAGAAATAAGAGTAATAAAAGGCATCCTACAGTATGGGAGAATATATTTGTAGATGACATATCCGACAAGGGGTTAACATCCAGAATATATAAAGAACTTACACGCCTCAACACCCAAAAAGCAAATAACCCGATTAAAAAATGGGCAGAGGATATGAAGAGACAGTTCTCCAAAGAAGAAATTCAGATGGCCAACAGACACATGAAAAGATGCTCCACATCACTAATCATCAGGGAAATGCAAATTAAAACCACAATGAGATATCACCTCACACCAGTTAGGATGGCCAGAATCGAAAAGACTAAGAACAACAAATGTTGGCCATGATGCAGAGAAAGGGGCACCCTCCTACACTGCTGGTGGGAATGTAATCTAGTTCAACCATTGTGGAAAGCAATATGGAGGTTCCTCAAAAAACTAAAAATAGAAATACCATTTGACCCGGGAATCCCACTCCTTGGGATTTACCCAAAGAACACAACTTCTCAGATTCAAAAAGACATATGCACCCCTATGTTTACTGCAGCACTTTTTACAATAGCCAAGATATGGAAGCAACCTAAGTGTCCATCAGTAGATGAATGGATAAAGAAGATGTGGTACATATACACAATGGAATACTATTCAGCCATAAGAATGCAACAACATGGATGGAGCTGGAGGATATTATTCTCAGTGAAATAAGCCAGGCGGAGAAAGACAAGTGCCAAATGATTTCCCTCCTTTGTGGAGTATAACAATGAAGCAAAAGTAAAGGAACAAAATAGCAGCAGACTCAGAGACTCCAAGAAGGAACTAATGGTTCAAAGGGGAAGGGTGTGGCAGGGCGGGTGGGGAGGGTGGGAGAAGGGGATTGAGGGGTATTATGTTTAGTACACATGGTGTGAGGGGTTACAGGGAAAACAGTGTAGCACAGAGAAGGCAAATAGTGAATCTGTGGCATCTTACTACACTGATGGACAGTGACTGCATTGGGGTATGGGTGGGGACTTGATAATATGGGTAAATGTAGTAACCACATTGTTTTTTCATGTGAAACCTTCATAAGAGTGTATGTCAATAATACCTTAAAAAAAAGAAAAAATAGTAGTAATTCCTCCTTTGTAGGTCTGGAAGGAGATGTAGATATAAAGTACACTCCATGATGACTGGCACACAGTAGGTGCTCAACCCAATGTGGTGCCCCTTCTCCATTACCCATCTCTGCTCTCCTTGCTCACAGTCCGAGGGGGCTTAAGCCCCAGGATGGACGGGTCCAGAGCAGGATCAAGGAAGCGAGGGGCACCTGGCTGCAGCCCACACCCCCTTCCTAAGGCTGTGTCTGGATCTGCTTCCCTCATGTGGAGCCCCAGAGCTCCAGGACATCTTTGATTAATAAGAAGCAGAAAGATAAGCCTCATGATAATTAATAAATCATTAGCAGCATTACTTTTCATCAGATAAGCCCATTAATTGTTCCCATTTCCTTGCAAAAAGCCCAGGTCCAGGGGGCCCCTTGCAGAAAGTAGATTTCATGAGAAACCCAAGCTCATAAAGAAAAGCAGGTCCTTGGTGGGATGAGCAGCCTCTACTCGCAGTGCCGGTGGGGACAGTGCATGACCAGCCCACACCTCTGCCTTTGGGAGAGCAGGAACCAGAACATACAAAACAACTGTCCCCTTCCCAGCCCCTTCTTCCCTCAAAAGGCAGCAAAGGGATGCCAACTCCCCATCCCCAGGACACACAGACACAGATGTTCTGCCAGCCTCTCTTGCCCCTGGCCCCACCTCCCGAGACTCTGAGAACAGCAGCACATCCTAGTTCGCTGGGAGAAATGGTTTTGAGCACCTGTCATTACAGGAGCACTGAACTGGGACACACAGAAAGTGTCCGCAGAAAATGGCTGGCTGGTGAAATGAAAAGGTTTTCCTTAAAAAATAATAATAACAAAGCAAACTAGTAGGCAGAACAGGAGGCATGCTTTAATAAGGTGGGCTAAGAAATTAAAGGCAAAAAGCATCCTTGCAGGTGGGGGAACCTGGGAAGCCTCTCTGAAGAAGGCAGCAGGTTAGGAAGGACATGGAAAGAAGATCTGGAGACAGATCTTGGAGGGCTTACAAGACACTGTTTGGGAGATTAAATTTGTCCCTTGGCTCTTTACTTGTCCCCTCTGAAGGCATTCTCAGAGGGTATCATTGGGTAAACCTGGTTTATCTTCCTATAGCATGAGCCTTACCTACAGATTTGAAAGGGAAAGTTTAAATTAGAGAATTCTTATAAGTTTTGCACACCTACACAAAAATAAATTTCAGGTAGACTGATGAACTAAATATTGAAATAAATAAAACTATGAACATACTAGAATAAAATATATGAGTGTATTTATATACACTTAGGATAAGAAAACTTCCCAAGCATGGTACAAAATTAAGATGCCCTAAAGAAAAAAAAACAGCAAATATCCTACATAAAAATTTTAAATTCTCTAGTGCAAAAGACATCAAAAACAGAATAAATACAAATATCAGATGGGGAAAAACCTTTGTAATATATACAATAAACAAAGGATTAAGATCTCCAAAATATAAAGAGTTCCCAACAAAAAGATAATCAGTAAGCAATTTACAGAAGAAAAACAAATAGCTAATAAACCAGGATTCTGAACCTCAGTGCTATTAACATTTGGGGCCAGTAATTCTTTCTACACACTAGATGTCAATAGTATCCCCACCCCAGGTTGTAGCAAGAAAAAATGTCTCCAGACATTGCCAAATGTCCAGTTGAGAGTCACTGCTAATAAACATGAAAATAGGCTCAGCCTTCTGAATGAACAGATAATTGCACATTGAAATAATAAAATGTCATTTTCTCTCATCAGATTGGGAAGATTTTAAAATTGATAATAACTACAGATGGCAAGGGTTTGTGAAGAATGATATTCTCATTTTTTGTTGGTGGGAACATAAATATGTCGATACAATGATTTTAGAGGACATCCTGGCAGCATATATCAGTTTTTTAAAATCTGCAAGCCAGATCCAGCAACTCCACTTTTGGGCTCAACCCCACAGAACTATGTACAAAAATGCACAAGGACATACAAAGGATGTTCACTGAAGGCGTTTTTGTAATAGTGAAAACTTGGAAACAAGTGTAAATGAGTAAAGAAATGGTTAAATTACGGTACACTGATATAAATCAGACAATAAAAAGAGTTGCCAAGATAGATAGTTCAGTAAAAAAAAGCAAGTTGCAAAATAATAAGATCCTATATTTATTTTTTAAGTTAAAGTGACATACTTGCATGTGTTTGTGTGTGCTATTAAAAAGAGAAAGATTGAAAGAAAGATCTGGCAAAATAAATAGCAGATTATTGATAGTAGTTAATCCTAAGGAATGAGATGGGAAGATGAGAGTAGTAAGTGTAGAAAGAGAAAAGAATTTCCTTTTTTTGTTTGTTTTATAGATTTCAGTACTGTTATTAGGAGCATTTTTAATAGTTTTTATATGTGTTTAAAGCAAATTCTAAAATAAGGATTTGTGTCATATATGCACAAGTAAAATCAGCAAAACCCCACTCTGTTGATCTATCATTTTTCCCAAAAACTAGGTAACAGCAAAGTGGTAGGTGCAGTGAAAGATGGAACAATTCAGTTCTTCTGGATTATGAAGAAAGCTAATGCCTTCTAAGTAAAGTGAACCAAGTTCACTACTGAAGCAAAAACAGATTTGGCCAATGCTTCAGCCACAGGCTTGGGTTGGGCAGGGTATGTGTTTTCTTAGCAGTTTTCTGAACTGTTCTGAAAGAGGAATTTGCCAACTTAGAAACCAGTTTTATTTTCACTTTGGCTACATAAAAGAGAACCCAGACCTTCCAGATCTGTTCAGCTGCCTGCTATTGTTCCTCTTGATCACATATTCTGTTTACAAACGTCACTGGCCATCTTTCCACTCCCCACCACAGCGAATTTTCCCCAAGCACAAAGAAACCAGAAGTTCTAGGGTTTTGGTTATTTTTAATTTCTATTTTTAAAATATAGTAATTTTTGAATTATGTTTTCAACTTAGAACATGGATCAGTGGTTACAAATAGGAGATGTGAAGCATACGCTTGGGACCAGTAAAAACATGAAGCTACTAAAGCAAATTCAGAATGGCCATGAGTCACACTATCAAGACAGATGTGCTGTTGACCTTGAGGCCCACCACGTGGCCAGGGGAGCTACCAGGGCCAGAGCTCCACCCCCAACCACATCTAAAGAACTGTCAGTGGCAACTCCTTAAAACACGGAGCAGTGAGCTGAGGCAGGTTTTATTTTAGTGGAGTCGCAGATGAGCATTGACGCTAAGTCAAGTATGCCCTTCCAAAGAAGAAAATCACAGAATAATTTAAACACATAAAAAAAAGCGGTCTTGACTAAGTAATATAATAATGAAAAACAAATCAAAAAAGCAAATTATAGGGTCTCTTAGAGATTTCTTTAGTCTGTTTCAGAAATGCCTCAGAAGCTGTAGCCCCCAGTACTAGGAGTGAGGTTGGTGAAGTGCTTCCCCACCGGTAGGACCACATGTCTATCTGCATCGAAAAGAGGCAGCTGATTTGGGAAAGGTGTCTTTACAGAGCTCATTGTCTTACCAATGCACATTAATGTGTTCAACAAGACAAACTTGCATGACAGAGGGGAGGCAGCAGTCATGAAAACACAGATCCACCGTAACGCCTGTGAAGATGTGTCAGTTTCTGAAGCGGTTGATGGTAAAGTAACAAGAGAAGATATTTTCAACAAGATGTGTAAGTCTGAAAAGATCAATAGCAACTGGAAATAAGCAGCTCTTCCCCCTGCACAGGTGAGCCAAATTTCTGATGAGCAAAATGGCAAAAAAAAAAAAATGTGGCCCCATCATCTACCACAAGTGTTCCTGGAACCTGAGTCACAAATGGAGTGTACTTTTAAAAGGTCTGCTCTTGAGTAAAAAAATAGCAGTAAACCTTAATCAGAATTTAGTACAGAAAATTTAGCCATCTGAATATTTGTCTCTTCGGGCCACTTTATTATAAAATGAAAAGTTATTTTGAAAGCTTGTTTTGCCACACAAATGTGTACTGGCTTAAGAGAAAGAGGAGGCTGGTCGAGGTTTTTAAATTTGAGGTTGATGTTTTTCTTACAAGAAAATACCAACCAGACCATGACTAAGGGCAAAACACTCATTAAGGTGAATAAAGTCTTTGTTCACTGAAATGTTAGCTAGTGGCTCTCAGAGATGTTTGATTTAGAATATGTTTTTAAGGCTCAATAACCTTAATCACAACTGCAAGGCAGAGCTGTAAACTGCTTTTACTGCTATGATCACTGCCATAAAGGTGCAGTCATGGAGGTGGATGAAGAAAGTTGATCAGTGGAACTAAGCATAATAGCACCACTTGGTTCATCTGCATGCATCAGTTCTCTGCGACTCAGCCGACATTTTCAAAACTGTAGATTTTTTGCAACAGCATCCTATCCATTAGCCAATGGGGCATACAGAAACTTTTTTCTTTTCTGATGGCAATAATGTAAACCTTATGCTTTAATTACAATTTTATTATAATTTATACTTTGACACAACCCCCTTCATCTCTGATGCCTTCCCTCTCTCTGATATGGTGAAGTGATCCTGGATCATCTTGTGCAAGGCCAGCCCCAGACCCAGAATCAGCCATTATCCAAGAGAACAAGGCTCCTCTATAGGAGATTCTCCAGGAGGTTCTACGCCCCTATGTCCTTCATTTATGCCAGAGGCAACCCTGGATATTGGTTGTGAAACAGACTACTGCCATGGAAATGGCATTTCCCCTAGGAATGCCGTTAAAATTAGGCTGGGTTCCTGAGCTACAACCAGGAATGTAAGACCAGAAGCCATGACCAATAATGAGTTGGCAAAGGCAGGACAGAACAACGACTGGCTGGTAAAGTAGTGGAAACAACATTCTACTCAGTAACCCATCAACACATGCGGAAAGCCACTAAGCAGTGGGTGGGCCCAACAGCGGCGCTGTAAAAGGGAGAGCTGTCCACAATGTGGGAGGAAAAGCTGAGGACAGGGAAATTTAGGACAAAGGACAGGAAAGCCGGCTTCCCACAGAAAAGAACAAACATGGTGGCCGGTGAACAAACAAGGCCCTTGACATGAAGCAGGCCTAAACCTCCCCCCACCACCTCCCAGCTGTGTGACCTCCAGGAAGCAGCTGCTCCTAGAATGCTGAGGTCCTTGTGGGTAAAATGGGGGTAATTGTGCCTGGCAGGGAGTTACAAGGACTTGATGAGATGGCTGGCATCTCAGATTGAACATGTCCAAAGTAGTCACCACACCCACTATTTCCACAATCTTTTTGTCTTCGTTAATGACCTCTCCATTCTTCCGCTTGCTCAGGCCAAAAACTTTGAAATCATTAAATCCTATTTATTGGCTCTCTCTTTTAAATATATCCAGACTCTAACCCCTTTCCTCCCACCTCCATCACCACCACCCTGGCCCAAGGCATAAAGCTCTCTCACCCGGAGCGTTGCAATTGTCCCTCCCCACTCTCCCTCCTTCCACCCTTGACTCCTACAGTGTGAATGCTCACAGCAACACATAAACCCCAGCAGATCACTTCTCTCTTCTGGAAGCCCCTCCAGTGTTTCTATTCCAGAGTAAAGCCCTACTCTTGATCTACAAGGCCCCACTACACCTGGCTACGGCTATCCCTCCAACACTGGGAAGCAAACTGCGTCTGCTGTCCACAGGACCAGAGGGACGAGAACACAGGTGGGTGGCCCAGCCAGGAAAGGAAGGGCTCTGAGCATCCACCTTGCCTCTCTTCATCCTACCTAACATCAGAGCCTCCCAGGAAGCCCTCCCTGACCCCTTCAGTCCTCTCAAAACCATGGTGCTATCTTCTATCCAGGGAAACCTCTGAATTTTCTGTCATCTGGTGTTCAAACAAGCTGACAATTTCGAATGCCTCTGCAGTTAGGTTCCACCCGTCCTATCCTCCAAACCTCTGCCAACATTAAAATTATCTTCTCAAAGAGACAGATTCGTTTTTCCTCTCCAGTTCAGTTTTTTTGAGCACCTACTGTATGCCAGATGGCACCTAGTGATTGCCACCTCAGCGCAGGTGATGCTTCAGAAGTAAAGAAGATAAGCTGCATGAACATGGGAAAACTAAGGTTTCTGTGCCTTAGTTGTCTTATCTGTAAAATGGACATGCTCCCTCAAGGAGATCACAAGCTACCACAGCCCCTAATAAAACAAGGTGCCAGAATTAATCACTGATTAACTGATTAATGGACTGATTAGTGGATTACTGATTAATCCATGTAAATCCATATGGATAGGGTGGTCATTCTAAGGTACTCAGGGAAATCTGTTGGTTGTTTAATTTAATTGTGCGATGATCAGTATTAAGTATTATCACAAAGTGCCTGCACTCTGTGAAACCCATGGAGAGTAGAGAGATGAGTTAGACTCTGTCTTACCTCCAAGAAGCTGACAGTTTAGTGGGGAAGACAGAGGAACATCAAGTCTATGCAATGTCTGTAAAAATGGGCCACACATTGATGGACGGACCAACCTCGCTGGTACTCAGAGAAGGGGTCACTGAACTCTGCTTAGAGAGGTCAGAAGGGCTTCCTCTGGAGACAGGACATGTAGGCTGGGCCTGGGAAGATGAGCCCACTCACCTCTCACTCCCTTCTGAGAAGAGCGGAGATGAAAGAGGGCAGAGTGTGATAGTGGCGGGCAGGGGCGACCATGAGTGGGGAGGCGCAGGCTGAGGGTGAGGAGGAGTAGAGTGAGGCTGGACTCTCCCATACAGCTGGACCATGGAAGGCTTGTGGGGGGCAGGCTGAGGAATTTGTGTATCGGTTGAAGCTGTTGGGGAATTCTGGGGAGGTTTAAGTATGGGTGGTTTCCAAGGAAATGGTTGCATTGCACAACAGTTAAGACGACGAGTATGGTAAGACAGATTTGGGTTCAAATTTCAGCTCTTGCCATTTACCAGTTGTGTGAACACTGTGCCTTGGTTATCTCATTACTCTGTGCCTTGGTTATCTCATCTGTAAAGTGGTCATAATAACAGCACCTCCCTCTGAGGATTAGCATAAGGATTAAATGAGTGAGTTAATTCTGATAAAATGTTTAGAAATGTGCCTGGCACATAGTACACACTTCATAAATTTTAGTATTAACATTATGACTCCTTTAATTATCTATATTTCCTACTAGATTGCTAATCCATAGGGCAGGAAACTATTCATCTTGCTTATCTCATGGCCACAGTGTCTTGAAAAGGGCCTGGCACATAGTGCGTGCTCAGTTAATGTCTGCTGAATGGAACAACTGGCAAACTGGATGGCTGGCCTCCCTGTGGCATGGGGCTCCACAAGGCCCTAGAAGCCCCAAAGGCAGGCAGTGGCCTGGGGAGGAGGTCCAGTTAAGGCTATCTCAACAGTCTAGGCTCATCCACTCATCCCCCACAGACTTTCTCAGCTGCAGACACGTTCTCACCACGGCATGCTACCCTGGGACACAGCCTCAGAATTCTACCCCCCAGAGCCTTCACAGACTACCCTGTTGCCACCTACTCCCTTACCCCAGGATCCCAAAACATGTCATTCCTAGGAATCTTCTGCCTTTGAACAATTCTCACTCCCTGTGCAGTCAGACCCCAACCCCAGCCTCCCCACCTCAGCCCAAGTGATCCTTCCACATCCAAATCCACTCAGGTCAAATCTGTGCTTAAAATCCAGCCCTGCTTTCACTTGTCCTCAAGATAAAATCCAAACACCTAAGCACAGCTACTTAGCAAACCCAACATGGTCAGCCGTAGGCCCATGTTCCTAGCCTCTTCCAACTGTGTCATCTCCCCGAGTCCTTCCCCACCTGAACCACCAGCCTGCAGCTCCCCCAAATGCTCCAGTCTGTACACCTCTGCCTCCATCTCCCTTCTCCTCTATGTGCCTGGGAAGCTCTTCACTCTGCAAAACCAGCTTCACTTATGGTCTACCCTATGGCACCCCTCCCTGACCCTGTTATCACTTGAGAAATCTGTTTTAAAGCCCCTTACAATTATCCATTTAGAGTTCTGTCTCTACCATAGGCCTGAGAGGCCTTGGGGGCTGGAACTGTCTTTTTCTTTTTGTATCCCCAGTACCCAGTCCAGAATCTTGGGCATAGCTGTCCCTCAGGAAATGTTGGCTAGATGGTTGCTCCATGGGCAAAATGAATGAAAGAATGAATGAATGAATGAATGGATGAATGGCAGGATCTCTGTACCCATTATCTTGGCCTATAGAAGGGGCACAGTGAATGTTTCTTGTGTAAGTGCATGAATAAGGAACCTCTCCACTGCCCTTATACCTTTGAATTTTTTCAACACCAGCCTCTCCCAACACACACACACACACACACACACAGCTCTTCCACCCCTCTCCTCCCATTTTTTTCTAAAAGAACCACTTGGTAAGTATTGACTTATTAAACTAAAAACAATACATTCAAACTTGTAAAGTTTCCAGAAGCTCTTGTCAAGAACATTGACCAAGAACTGGCAAGTGTTTCTGTGAAATGCCACTCAGGTACAGCCTGTGAGCAGACGTCTTTCTGGGGACATGCAGGTGCCCCTGATTCTGCCCCACCCTGCTTTGTGCATGGGACCCCCAGCCCAGGCTCTTTTCTTTGGCACTGAGTGGACACCTGTGATTGAGCTGTAATCCCAGGTAAGCCACCGGCACACCGCCCAGCACCACCCCCCATTCTGGTCACAGGGACTTGAATAGCCAGGTGCACCTGCGGGCCAGCCAGCCGCTGATCCATGGGCGGAACCCAGCACTACTGAGGCCTGAGCGTTTGAAGCACTGACAGGGCCGCCCTGCTGAGCCTGACCCCTCACCTACAGGTGGGCACAGCCATTGTCCCTACAGGTCTCAACTGCTGTCCATCCTGCTGCAGGGACCCGTAAAGGTATCCATTTCAGGTCAGCGCAAAGCAAAACAAACAGAAGGGCCAAGGGGCAGGGGTCTGTGTGGAGGGCTGTGCCGGGCAGGGAAGCTGTTGCTGCAAGTACAGGTGTAATCTGTGCCGGGCGGGCCCGCCAGCCAGCAGGGCTCCGGTCACCAGGTTGTTCATAAACGGGTAGCTGGGGCAGATCTCTGAGGCAAGAGGCTCTAGAAGCTAGGGGGCTCCACAGAGATTGGAAGATACGTCAGTATCAGAAAGCAGCACCTTCCTCTCCCTGAGCCTGTGGAGTAGGAGGAATGAGGCAGAGAGGCACATTCCTCCCTGCCACTGACAAGAAGCTGGGCCAGGCCCAGGCCAGGCAGGGGAGAGCTGGTAGAGCCTCCACAGAGCCCAGACGCTGCAGACAATGATGGACTGTCAGACCACCTGCCATTAGTGGAGGCTGAATCAACTGCAGTCATAATGTTTCTGGCAACTATCAGTGTGCTGCTGACAAATAGGAGAGTATTTGTGAATGGTGGCTCCAGGGGGGTTTGTGTTATCTAGCAGAAGAGACACAGACCTCAATCTGGATTTTAATTTTGGTTCAGCTACAAACTTGCTGTGTGAACTCAGACAAGTGACTTAACATCTCTGAGTCTCTGCTAATTCACCTGTGAAACAGACATGTCAATGCTCAGCTTGTAGGGATGTTGTGAGGACCGACTTTGTGCAATATCCCCTGGCCCCCACCTCCAACCTCTCACTTCTCACGATTCACCTGGCTCAGTCAACTAAATATGTGTTTCTAAAATACTGGGACTTCTAAAATTTTTTTATTCTTAAACATAACTCACATTCAGAAAATGCTTAAAGCCTAAAGAATGATTTAACAAATTACTATAAAATGAATATCTATGTGCTCCTCACACAAGTCACAAACTAAACATTGCCTGGGCTAGAAACCACAATAGCCCTCCCTCTCACCCCAACAGTATAAATACACGGAATCATATTGTACCAGGTAACGTCTAAAGATTGCCTTAAACGTTTTAAATTGATTCTGGTTATGTGTAGCTTAATTCATTTTCATTGTTGCATAATGTTTCAGTATATGAATACACCATAATTTGTGTACTGTTAATAAGCATCCTTGTATCTATCCTAGAGCACAGTGAAAGGAAAAACTCTTTTACCTCCACAAGCTCACAGAACATTTCTGGCCACCCCATCCATGTTCAGGTGTTTTTCCCACACCAACCAATTCTCTAACACCAGCTGATGTCATGCAATTCAATTCAATCCTGACACTATTTACTTGGAGTTAGTGTCAGATCCCACATGTAGGGCTCAGTCCCACAAGACTTCAGGTTACAACTGCAAACAGTGGGTCCCCAGGTTACACATTGATAACCAACTTGGTTATAAATCAAAGGTTCCCAAGACCCCCTCCTCAGGTTCAGTCATTTGCTCACAGAACTCAGGGAAACACTTTGGTTTGCTACAGATGAACAGCCAGATGAAGAGGTAGATAGGGTGAGATCTAGAAAGGTCCCATGCAGGAGCTTCTGTCCCCATGGCATTGGAGTGTGTCACCCTCCCAGCGTGTGGTTATGTTCTCCAAGCCTGTAGTTCAGGGATTTTTATGGAGGCTTTATCATGTATGCATGATTTATTATTAATTCAGTCTCCAGCCCTACTTCCCTTCCCAGAGGATGGGGCTGGTGGTGGAACTGAAAGTCCCAAGCCTCTAACCATGGCTTGGTCTTTCTGGTGACCAGCCGCCATCCAGGAGCCCACTGAGTCACCTCATCAAAATAAAAGATGCTCTTATCACCAAGAAAACCCCAAGGGATTTCAGAGCTCTGTATCAGGAACTACGGTCAAAGACCAAATATGAGAACAAAAGATGCTCCTAGCACTTTTATTGCCTAGGAAATTACAAAGTTTAGGAGCTCTAGCCAGGAACTGGGGATGAGGACCAAAACATGTATTTATTTCACAATATCATACACAGGTATACATTTACTTGCAGTACATCTCTGCAAAAGAAATTGCTGGGTCATAGGCTGAGTATCCTGTCCTGCTAGGTAATTCCTCACTCTCTTCCACAGTAGCTGTACCAGCATAGCACTCCTCCAGCAAGGAAGAAGGGTTCCCACTGTTCACATCCTCACCAAGCCAGACATTATCACTTAAGCCGGTCTGATGGCTATCTTATTGTGGTTCAAATTCCCATTTTCATTATTACTAGTGAGATTGCTTTTAATATGTTTATTAGACATTTGGATGTCATCATTTGTGAGGTGCCTGTTTAGTCCTTTGCTCGGTGTTCTATTGGGTTGCTTGTCTAAGTTCTTACTGATTTGCAGGAGTCCTTTATCAATTTTGGACATGGATTCTGTGTCTGTTACATGTGTGTCGGGTATCTTCCTTCTCCCATTCTGTCACTTCACTTTTCCCTCTCTCTTTATGGTATCTTTTGATGAACTGAAGTTCAGGATTTTAATGTAGAAGTCTTTTTCCTTTATGTTTAGTGATTTTTAAGAGCTATAGAAACTTTCCCTATGCCCAAAGTCATGAAAATGTTGTCCCATCTTATCTTTCCAAAGCTTCATTGTTTTGTATTTCTCATTTAGATGCACAGCACACCTGGATTTGATTTTTGTATATGATGTGAGGTGAAGGTAAGTTTCCTTTTTTCATACTGACACCCAATTTTCCAGCACCATTTATTGAGGAGATCTTTCATCATGCTCTGCAGTACCACTTTTGTCATAGATGTCCACATATGCATGATCTGGTTATGGATTCTCAAATCTCCTCCATCACTATATATATATATTTGTCTATCCTTGTGCCAGTACCACATTGTCTTACTATCCAAAACCCTATAATAAAGTCTCAAGGACACATTACATACATGTTTGTTTCTCCAACATTGTCTTTCCTGCTCTTGTCCCTTTGCATTTCCAGATGCAAAGAGTCATCTTGTAAACGTCACAAAAACGGAACAGTTGGGACTTTCATTGGGAGTGCATTGAATCTATAGATCACTTTGAAAACTGATATCATTACAATATTGAGTCTTCCAATCTATGAACGAACATTGTGTGTCTCTACCTATTTTATACTTCTTTGTTCTCTTTTAATAATATTTTATAGTTTTCTTCATAGAGGTTTTCACACATGTTTTGTTAGATTTACTCAGGTATTTGATATTTATGATATATTTCCCTTTTTATTTTCTGTTTGTTGCTGGCATATAGAATAGGACTAGTTTTTGTACATTGTCTTTGTGGCCCACTAAACTCTCTTATTACGTCTAATATTTTATCTGTAGATTCTATTGGATAATCTACATATACAATCCTATCCTCTTTAAATACTGAGTTTTATTTATTCCTTTCATACATTCTATTTCTTACCCTACTGTTTGGCTAGGACTTCCAGGATAATGTTGAATAGAAGTCAGGACTCTGGTCATCCTTGCCTCATTCCTGATCTTTGCAGAAAGGTGGCGAAAGGCTTCAATCTTTCACCATTAAGTATGGTGTTGATTGTAGAGTTTGTGTAGATGCCTCTCACCAGATTGAGCTCCTTTTTACTCCCATTTTGTTGACTTTTTAAAATCATAAGTGGAATTTTATCAAATGTCTTTTCTGTATCTCTTGAGATGATCATATGGTTTTTCTCCTTTCTGTTAATTTGGTGAAATACATTGGTTTTTGAATTTTTAACCAACCAAGCATTTTTGGAATAAAAGCAACTCCATTAGGATTTCTCAATGCTTGCTATATATTACTGGGTTCAGTTTGCTAATAGTATGTTTATATTTTTTAATTATGTTTATTAGTGGAATCAACCTATAATTTTCATTTTTCATGATGTCCATGTCAGATTTTACAATCAAGGTTATGGTAGCCTCATTAAAGCAAGTTGGGGAATCCCCTCTTTTTTTATTTTCTAAAAGAGCTTGTGTAAGATTAGTGCAATTTTTTGCTTAAGTGTTTGGTAGAAGTTGCCTGTGATGTTTTCTTTGTAAAAATAAGCTTTATTTTTGGATTCCATTTTTAAAATAGTTCTAAAATTATTAGAATTTCTATCACTTATATCCATTTTGGAAAGTTGTTTTTTTAATAAGAATTTGTCCTTTCAACTTAAACTTTCAAATATTTTATCATAAAGTTGTTCAGGATATCCTCTCTTTTTTCCCCTCAATGCCTGTGGCTCTGAAGTTGATGTCCTCCATTTCATTCCTAACACTGCTTATTTTCATCTCCTTAAAAATTAGGGCATTATTAAATTTATTAATTTTTTCAATAAACCAAATTTGGCTTTGCTGATCCCTTATTTTATGTTAGTTTCTCTTTCATCAATTTCTACTCTTACCTATACTATACAAGTTTTCCTTCTATTTTCTTGGTTTTATTTTGTTTCTATTGATGATAGTGTTTTCCTAATTTCTTGAGATAGAGGTTAAGTGCATTAACTTCAGTCTTTATATGTTTCTAAGGATATAAATTTCTCTATAATTACATGCTTAACTGTCTTCCACAAGTTTTGAATGAAATGTTTTTATCATTCATTTCAAAATATTTTAATTTTTACTTTTTGTTTAATTTTTACATTGAAGATTTTACTTTGTGTAGCACTTAATTTCCAAATACAGTTATCTTTTTTTAATGATTTCTAGATGAATTGCAATGCAGTCAAAAAATATTCAAGCCTTTAAATTTTTTCAGACTTGCTTTAAGCTATGCAATTTTTACATATTTCTTATATGTACTTGAAAAAAATGTGAATTCTGCAAATATTGGGCCCAGTATTTTATGAAACACAGTTTTCAATCATAACTTCATTTTACTTCTGAGAGTTGCCATTACCTCTTGTTTATATTCACGTTCAAAGGCTACTTTGATAGGTCCTTAAGGAGCTTGCCCAAGTCATATAACTACTCAATGTGAGTCAGACCCAGGTCTTTTAGTTCTAAACCATATCCTTGTTCTTTTCTCCTTATTCTACCTTTCCCAAGACTTTGGTGGTAAACTTCTTAGAGATAAAATAAGAGTTCCATAACCAAAGGATGTAGTCAACTTAATTTTGGAAATGCTACAAGAAACCAGTAAGTTTTTTCACTGTAGGACTTAAAGAGACTTTAATATCTATTGTGCCTTGGGGATCTCCAAGGGGGAGACATAGTACAGTTTTCCAAACTTATTTAACACTGGATCACTTTCTTTTACATGGCCCAACTAGGACCTAATAGTGTGAGACATGCTCTATGATATTCCCTCTAGAAGCATGTATGAATATGTATATGTATGCACATTGCATTGCTGTGCATGGCAGTAACATCCCCACTAATTCCAATTTAAACCTTCTGACAATCAGATTAACACATAATCCAATTCATCAGTTTAATACATAATCTGATGATGTTGTATATTTGTGTAATTTTAAAACGTGGTGGGGACAGAAGAAAGGCAAATGTTGCTATAAGAGGGTAACATGAAGGATCCTTGTGATGTTGGAATTGCTCAGGTGGAAATGTAAACAAACTCAGGGGATGAACAGTATAGAACTTAATACATACACATATATAAATACAGATAAAATTAGGAAAATATGAATAATATTGATGGATTGTATAAATATCAATATCTTGGTTGTTATACTATGCTACAGTTTTGCAAAATGTTACCAACTGGGGGAAATCAGACAAAGTATACAAGGGAATAATCCGTAATATTTCTTGTAATTGCATGTAAATCTACAACTATCTCCATAAAATTTTGATTAAAAAAAATGAAAAAGACTAAACTGTATTCTCAACTTCAAAAGGATAACTAAGAGTTACACAAAACATTTTCAAAACTTTCCACTGAGAATGGCTAAATGTTTTGGTGTTTCAGGAGTAAGCTTTATTGCTTTATTTCTCTAGGAAATAACCCCTTCCGTAGAATAACTTCTGCCTTAACAGTGGCAGAAACATGAAGTGCCTGTGAAATACTGCAGCTAGCACAGGCCCAAGCAGCTCCTGCCCAAGAAACAGGCTAAAGAAGGTGATGCAAACACATCCAGAGCCTAGGCTTGCTCAAGAGCAATCTCCTAAAGCTGCAGGATGAGCACGGGATTCTGTTTGTGTGCCCACCTGTCCATAGGTTTTTCAAGAGTATAGCCTAGTGGCTTAGAACACAGGCTCAGAATCAAGCAAATGTAGGCTCGAAGCCCAGCTCTTACCTGCATGGATCTTGAACAATTACTGTCCCCCACTTTTCCATCTGCAAAGTAGGGATGATAAGAGTTCTTACACCATCAGGCTGAGGAGAAATTGAGAACATGAATTTAAACCACTTAGTGTAGTACAGTGTCTGATGCACCGTGTGGGCTTATTAAAAATAGATATTTTTATTACTAGAATTTAAAATCATATTTTCTGACAATGAATACAAGTTACCGTAGGAGAACATACAGAATAATATAACTGTAAAATGAAATTAAGGTAAAGAATGTTATGTTTTTCTAGTAAAATATAACTAGTAAAATTTAGCTGGCTCAAGAAAATGTAAAAGACACTAACAGACCAATACCCACAGAAGATACAGAAAAAATAGTCGATGATCCATCCTAAAAAAAAAAATGCCTAGGCTAAGAGGGTGTAAATAGGCAAACTATACCTAGTCTTCAGCAAACAGATTATCCAATCAGAGCATAGCAAAGAAAGCTTGTCAGCTCCTTTATCAAGGGTAGCTTTAAGCCTTATACCGAATCTACCCACACTCACACACAAAATGGGTCAAGCATTTTGAATAGAGAAGCAGAAATCCTCAATATGTTATCAAATTAAATTTGGTGGAGTATTAAGCAAATAATAAACAATGAGCTGAGTGGGGAAAGCAGAAACGCTGACTTACCACTATCTTTCCCAGTGCCCTGAGCATCAGCTGTTTTGTTTACAGAAAGAACAGACACTGTTAGTTAATCCAACTTGTTAGTTGAACTGAGTGGTCAGTTAAGTGAAGGTCTATTAACACAGATTTATTGTGTGGGTGTGGGTGGTGGAGGGGAGGTGTGGGTATATTTGAGAGACAGAGAGTTGAAAGAACTCATAGTATATAAAGCATTTTGTACTCTTTTTAGCTTAAATATTTTCACGTAACTTTATCTTCCATAAAGATCATCTGAAACAACTGACTACCTTTATTTTAATGAATGTATCATTTTTTAATATAATTCCTTATTGATAGGCATTTAAGTTTCTCTTTTTTAATGCCAGAAATTGCAATGAACACATTCCTGCCTAATTCTCTGTCCACATTTCTTCTATCTCCATAGGGCCTATTTTGGGAAGCAGAATTATTATACCAACTATTGTAACATATTTTGAATTCTTCATTCATATTAAAAATCTTGATGTATTTGGCCTGAGCGCTCGCCAAAGATTTGGCTTCATTTTATAATTCCACCAGAAGTGCACAAGCAATGCCCCTTTTACTATGTCCTCAATAGCATCTAAGTTTTCTCTTTTTTTAACCTGTTAATCCAGTTTAAACGGCATGCCATTGCCCACTTGGTTTAGTACTGTCTGATGAACAGCGATGGTAAAACTTCTTGCCCATGTTTGTCAGCCAGTTCCGTGCTGTGCATCGGCTTTACGTGAGTAAAGACAAACCCTGAACTCTGCTGCCTTATAGAAATCTCTCTACAGGGTGATTTTTTTTTTCAATACACAGTCTCCAGCACATTTGCTGTGAGACACACAGTCTTGGGCGGGCCATCAGCCAGGTAACAGGCTGACCTCATGACAGAGACATGGAAACCCGAGCACCTCTTTGCAAAACCACTTTCATAATAACCAACCCTCTGAATAAGCCAAGAGAAGGATAAAGTGAGAAGGCCATATGTAAGGTCTCTAATTGCCATAGGACTGAAACACTATTACACTTGTTTTTAATCTCCCCACTCTCCGTTCATCTTTCTCCTTTTAATTTTCCTAAATGGCCCAGCTGCTGCTGTTGAGGAGAAGGTATTTAATATGGGTGAGGATTTAGCTGTTCCTCCAGGAACAGGCTGGGCCACTGCTTTTGAAATGTCATCTTGATATGCTGCTTCCCCACTAAGTAAGAGACTTAATAGGGTTTAGTGGATGAATCTGGAAACAAACCTCCCTAATGAAATGGCCTGGGGCCTCGCCCACGATTGTATACAGGTCTGGGGACAGCTGCCCTGCATGCAGGAGCCACGGACAGGAAAGGAGTCTGGAACTGAAGGACTGTCCTCACAGCCTCTTCTGTAGTCCCCACCCTGGTTCCCGCCACTAAGATCACATCAAGTTCCCCAAGTCTAATCTGGTCCATTCTCTTTCTCCACCCCCGACCCCACCAGTCCCAAGTTCACCCGGCACCCTATACTTACACCTCTGCTAACATTTAGTCCACAGTGTTGGAATTACCAGTTGACGGCCACTTTCCCTTCCTCCTACACCTGCTCCAAACTGAGTTCTTTAAGAACAGGGACTGGGCCTCTTTGCTGGATACTTTGGTGTTAGGTGGTGTTGGTTCGAGAAGGTGCCCAATAAATAACTGGTAGATGCATTAGTGAATGACTCACTGGATGACCCTTAGCAAGACCCTTAACATCTTTATATTACAAGTCAGTTATGTCTCAGTTTTCTCATCTATCAAGTGGTAATGCAGATCCCTGCTGTGCCTCCCTTACAGCAGTATTTTGAGCTGCTAACAAAGGCTGTGAACAGTTTGTTTTCAAAGGCTACAGTGGTGTACTTAAATGCACTTCTCAAGGGTATCAGAACAAGAGTGTGAGTGGGATTTGGGGTCAGCCCTGAACTCTGCCTACTAAGCCGTATGCACTGGCTCATGCCTGTGTCAGGTTCAGGGTACCACCAAAGATGCACTAAATGACCAAATGGCAGAATTACTTGGTCATTTTGCACCAGCCCACCTCTGTCATTGGCTGCCCAATTGCTAGATCCAGGAGATCTACCAAGTCAAATGTTCCAACTGGGAGACTACATTTATCACAGCCTGAACTTGCTGCAAAGCCCGTCCACACTCTGAGCCCCACTAAAAGCTGTCAACTCTCCTTAGCCTCCATAAATGTACCAGGCTGATATTCACAAATGTAGTGCATGTTACCTCCAGAACCCACAGAAGCCTACCAAGCACTGTGCTGCTTTTTCTGGAAAGGGTAGGATACAATAACTGTCTTTTGCGAGGGATATTCCATCATGCCTCTTACCATTGGACCCCTAAAATCTTCACAGATATAGAAGTCCCTGTGTCTTTATAGGCTTTATCTCCAACCACATGGAGCATATATGTCATACCAATGCCTCCAATGTACATGCTACTTCTTGCTCATCCAGTTCAATTAACATGTTGTCATCAATCTAGTGAATCAATGTGACATTCTTCAGAATGTCCAGGAAGTCCAGGTCCATTTACACTATACTTTAACATAAACTAAGAGAAATAACATCATCCTGGGCAAGAGTATAAATGAATACAGTTGTCTGTCCCGTGTGAATCCAAATTGATTCTGCTCCTGCTTCATGATGGGCATGGAAAAGAACACAACTGCCAGACTGATGTGTTCATATAGCACCGGCTGGATGGAGACTGTGCTGATCTCCAACAAATAGAGCTCATCTGGCTCGGCAGCTGCAATGGAGCTAATTCTTGGTGTAAATGACTATTCAAAACCAAAATTTGATGGCTGAGTGAAAACGTTTTACTGCCCAACAGGGAATCTGATCCAGCACAAATTCTAGGTAAGCTCTTAGGAACATGGTGAGAGGAGAGAGAAATAGGGATGGTTTATCAAAGCCAGTAACAGAGAATTGTTTCTGTCCTGTGTTAGGAAAGCCTGAGTGAAGCTGACTGACTGTGGAGATAACTGGGTTTTTTTCTGTTGTGTAAGCACTGGACATGCTCTGCTGTATACATGTAGTGCATGGTTCAGGATTATATCATCCAGTTGCCTCTGCAAGTATCTGTAGTCCCTGCCTCAAGATGTTACGGTGTCCAGCTGCATTGCGATGTGCCTGAGTCAGGGTTAGGTCACCCAGTCATGTCTGACCAGTATCCTATTGATAGGCTAACTGGCCATGTCGGAAGATACTATTCATTAAGTTTGGGGGTAGTCCACTGTTGTCCATCAGAATCCAACAAGGTACTTTAGGTACCAGACTGCTAAGTTAAATAGGGATATGATATCCTTCAGGTTTTTGAGGGTAGCATGAACCTCTGCCCCTCCCAGGATAAAGTGTTGTGGTTCCTTGCACTGTCTTGGCCAGAGAGGAGGGTAGTTTTGGCGCTCTCCACTTTGCTTTTCTCACTACAGTCATTGTTTTTCCACAGGTCAAGGAACAGATGAGGGTTCTGCAAACTACCAAGCAAGTCCATTCCCACTGTACATTTGGGGCCTGAGAAATGACCATCAGGTGGATCTATGGGTCCATTGGACCCCCTGTGAGCTAGATCTGGGCCAGGACCCATTTTTTACATGGACCTCATATGTCCCCATTGCAGGGGAACCATGATGGCACTTTGGGCCTCTAGGTATCAATCTGACTTCAGACTCTGTAATAAGCCTAAAATTCTTTTCAGATTTTGGAAAAATCTGAGTATTCTCTCCAGTGCAAAGTTACCTGAATAAATGACCATAAGCAATATTGGGAAAGGTCTAAGGTAATTATTACCAAGTTGCAGGACCCTTCCTCACTGGAACCCAGCCTCCCTTTGTTGGTTTCCCAACTGTCTTTAAGGAACACAATGGTCCTCTAACCACCTCTCTACAGGCATACCCTGGAGACACTGATGGTTCAGTTCCAGACAAAAACAACAAAGTATATCTTACAACAAAGCAAGTCAAATGAATTTTTCTTTTCCAGTGCATATAAAAGTTATACGAACACTATACTGTAGTCTATTAAGCATGTAATAGCATTACGTCTTTAAAGTCAATGAACATACCTCAATTAAAAAGACTTTAGTGCTAAAAAAATGCTAATTATCATCTGAGCTTTCAGCAAGTCATAATTTTTTACTGGTAAAGGGTCTTGCCTCAGTGTTAATGGTTGCTGGCAGCTCAGGGTAGTAGTTGCTGAAGGTTAGGGTGCCCGTGGCAATTTTTTATAATAAGACAACAATGAAGTTAGCCACATCAGTTGACTCTTCCTTTCATGAATTTCTCTGCAGCATGTGATGCTGTTTGATACCATTTTACTTCCAGTAAAATGTCTTTCAAAATGGGAATCAATCCTCTCAAAACCTGCTTTTCTTTATCAACTGTTTATGTAATACTCTTAAATCCTTTGTTGTCATTTCAACAATTTCACAGCATCTTCACAAGGAGTAGAATCCATCTCAAGAAATCACTTTCTTTGCTCATCCATAAGAAGCAACTCCTCACCCATTCATGTTTTATTATGAGCTTGCACCAATTCAGTCTCATCTTCAGGCTCCACTTCTCATTCTGGTTCTCTTCCTGTTTCTACCACATCTGCAGTTACTTCCTCCCCCGAAGCCTTGAACTCCTCAAAGTCATCCTTGAGGGTTGGAATCAACTTCTTCCACACTCTTATTGAGATTTTGACCTCTTCCATGAATTACAAATGTTCCTACTGGCATCTAGAATGGTGACTCCTTTCCAGAAGGTTTTCAATTTACTATGCCCAGTTCCATCTGGGGAATCACTATCTATGGCAGTTATAACATTACAAAATGTATTTGTTAAATAAGAAAATATGAACATCAAAATTACTTCTTTAGATTGCAGAATGGATGTTGTGTGTGCAGGCATGAAAACAACATTTATCTTGTTGACTAGCTCTTGGGTGACCAGATGCATTATCAATGAGCAGTAATACTTCTAAATAAATCTTTTTTGTGAGCAGTAAGTCTCAACAGTGGGATTAAAATAGTCAGTAAAACATGTTACAGACAGATGTGCTGTCATCCTGGCTTTGTTGTTCCATTGATAAAGAACAAACAGAATTGATTTAACCTAATATTTAAGGGCCCTAGGAATCTTAGAGTGATAAATGAGCCCTGGCTTCAGCTTCAAGGCACCACTGCATTAGCCCCTAACAAGAGAGCAAGCCTGTCTTTTGAAGCTTTGAAGCCAGGCATTGACTTCTCCTCTCTAGCTATGAAGTCCTAGATGACATCTTCTTCCAACAGAAGGCTGTTTCATCTACAATGAAAATCTGTTGTCTAGTGTAACCACCTTCATTAATTATCTTAACTAGATCTTCTGGATAACTTGCATCTTCTTCATCAGCACTTGCTGCTTCACCTTGCACTTAGATGTTATGAAGATGGCTTCTTTCCTTAAACCTCATGAACCAACCTCTGCTACCTTCAAACTTTTCTTCTGCAGCTTCCTCACTTCTGTTATCTTCATAGAATTGAAGAGAGTTAGGCCTTCTCTGGAGTAGACTTTGGCTTAAAGGAATGTTGTGGCTGGTTTGACATTTTATCCAGACCACTCAAACTTTCTGCATGTCACTAATAAGGCTGTCTTGCTTTCTTATCATTTTTCTTTTCACTGAAATAGCACTTTTCATTTCTTTCAAGAACTTTTCCTTTACATATACAACTTGGCTAACTGTATTGTGCAAGAGGCCTTGCTTTCAGGCTAACTCAGCTTTTGACATGCCTTCCTCACCAAGCTTAATCATTTCTAGCTTTTGGTTTGGTGAGAGCTGTGCAAAAACAGAAAGACTCACAGACACTGAGCAGTAACTGATGGTTACCATGGGGGAGGGAGGGGTTAGGGTGGGTAGAAGGAATAGGAGAAGGGTATAAAGAGGCACACAATCTCAATCATTATATAAATTAGTCACAGGAATGAAAGTATAGCATAGAAAATACAGTCAGTAAATCTGTTATGTCACCCTATGTTGACAGATAGAAACTACAATAGTTGGGGTGAGCATTTAATAATGTAGGTAACTGTCAAATCACTGTGTTGTATACTTGAAACCAATTTAATATTGTGTATCAACTATATTTCAATTAAAAATGTGAGAAACATGCAACTCTCCCTCTCACTTGAAAACTTAGAGGCCATTGTAGGATTATTAATTGGCCTAATTTTAATATTATTGTGTCTCAGGGAATAGGGATCCCTGAAGAGAAAGGGAGAGATGGGGGACTGGCCAGTGGGTGGAGCAATCAGAACACACATATTTATCAATTAAGTTCACCTTAATATGGGCACTTCATGGCACCCCAAGACAATTACATTAGTAATATCAAAGATCACTGGTCACAGATCACCATAAGAAATATAATAATAATGAAAAGGCTTGAGTCATACTGAAAGCTTTTCCCCTAAGATCAGAAGCAAGAAAAGGATGCCCACTCTCACCACTTTTATCCAACATAGTACTGAAAGTGCTAGCCAGAGCAATCAGGCAAAGAAAAAAAAAGGAATAAAAGGCATCTAAATTGGTAAGGAAGAGGTAAAATTGTCACTATTTGAAGATGCCATGATACCATGTATAGAAAACATAATACCACCAAAAAACTATTAGAACTAATAAATGAATTCAGTAAAGTTTCAGGATATAAAATCAACAGACAGAAATCTGTTGCATTCCTATATACTAACAATGAACTAGCAGAAAAAGAAATCAAGAAAATAATTCCATTTACAATTGTATCAAAAAGAATAAAAATACCTAGGAATAAACCTAACCAAAGAAATGAAAGACCTGTACTCTGAAAACTGTAAGATATTGATGAAAGAAATCAATGAAGACACAAATAAATGGAAATCTACCCCATGCTCATGGATAGGAAGAATTAATATTGTCAAAACAGTCATCCTGCCCATAGCAATTTACAGATTCAATGCAGACCTTATCAAAATGCCAATGATATTTTTCAGTGAACTAGAGCAAATAATCCTAAAATCTATAAGGAAACACCCCAAACAGCCAAAGAAATCTTGAGAAAGATGAACAACACTGCAGCTATCACTCTGCCTGGTTTCAAGCTATACTACAAAGCTACAGTGAGTAAAACTGTATGGTATTGGCACATAGATCAGTAGAACAGAATAGTGAGCCCAGAAATAAACCCATGCATATATGGTCAATTAATATATGACAAAAGAGGCAAGACTATACAATGTAGAAAACATAGTCTTTTCAATAACTGGTATTGGGAGAACTGGACATCTACATGTAAGAGAACGAAAATAGATCAATCACCTCACCAGACACCAAATCTGTCAGCACAGTGCATTGGACTTCTCAGATTCCAGGCTGTGAGAAATAAATGCCTGTTGTTTATAAGGCACCCAGTTCATGGTATTTTGTAATTATAGCCTGATTGGACTAAGACAATTGACTTCTTCTAAAATTAACTGAATACTGTCTTACAGTACTAAAAGTCAATCTGTCAGTGAGCAAATGTGTAATCAAAAATCCTTCCCCCTGTATAGATGAATAAAAACACAGGTACCCACCAAAAAAAAAAAAAAAACAGATCACTCACTGTTGTACAGCACACATAAAAGTAAACTCTAAATGGATTAATGACCTAAATGTAAGATATGAGACCATAAAACTCTTAGAGGAAAACATGGCAGTAAACTCTTAAACACCAGTGTTAGGAATATTTTTCTGGATACGTCTCCCCAGGCAAGGGAAACAAAAGCAAAAATAAACAAGTGAGACTACATCAAACTAAAAGCTTCTTCATAGCAAAGAAAACCCTCAACAAAACAAAAAACCCTCAATAAAACAAAACCCTCTCTACTGTATGGGAGAATATATTTGCAAATGATATATCCAATAAGGGGTTAATATCCAAAATATATAAAGAATTCATACAACTGATAACCAAGAAAAACAATTTAAAAATGAGGAGAGGACCTTTTTTGGAAAAATAGACATTTTACAAAGACATACAGATGTCCAACAGGCACATGAAAAGATGCTCCATATCGCTAATCATCAGGGAAATGCAAATTAAAACCACAATGAGGAGATAGCACCTCACACAAGTCAAAATTGCCACTATCCGAAAGACAAGAAATAACAAGTGTTGGCAAGGATGTGAAGAAAAGGAAAGCCTCCTACACTGTTGGTGGGAATGTAAATTAATCCAGCCATTGTGGAAAATAATATGGAGGTTCCTCAAAAAAACTAAACTAGAAATGCCATACAACCCAGCAATTCCACCTCTGGAAATTTACCCAAAGAAAACAAAATCACTAATGCAAAAAGATACATGCACAACTATGTTCATTGCCACATTATTTACAAAAGCCAACATATGGAATCAACACAAGTGTTCATCAACAGATGAATGGATAAAGATGTAGTACATATACACATTGGAATATTATTCAGCCATAAGAAAGAAGGACATCCTGCCATTTGCAACAAGTAGATGGACCTAGATAGCACCATGCTAAGCAAAATAAATCAGATAGAGAAGACAAATACCACATGATTTCACCTATGTGTGGAACCTAAAAAAACAGAAACAAACAAAAAAGAAATAGAGCCATAAAAACTGACAACAAATCATTGGTTACTAGGGGGAGGGGAGAGGGAGGGGACACAGGTGAAATAGGTGAACAGATAAAGAGGTACAAACTTCAAACTACAAAATAAATTAGTCATAGGAATGGAAGTACCACACAGAGAAAATAACCAATATTATTGTAATATCTTGGTATGGTACAGGGGGTAACTACACTTACCATGGCAAACACTTAATAATGTATATAATTATCAAGTCACTATGTTGTACATCTAAAACCAATATACTATGCTAACTATGTTCCAATTAAAAAGTTAAATTAAAAAGGAAAAAAGATTTGAAATATTTTGAGAAATACAAAAATGTGATACAGAGACATGAAGTGAGCAAATGCTGTTGGAAAAATGGTGCTGATACATGGTGTGTGGGGGGTCACGGGGAAGACAGTGTAGCACAGAGAAGACAAGCAGGGACTCTGTGGCATCTTACTACACTGATGGACAGTGACTGCAATGGGGTATGGGGGGACTTGATTATATGGGTGAATGTAATAACCACACTGCTTTTCTTGTGAAACCTTCATAAGGTTGTATATCAATGATACCTTAATAAAAAAAAAAATAAATAAATGGTGCTGATAGGCTCGCTTGACACAGGGTTGCCACAAACTTTTAATTTGTAAGCATCACATCACCTGTGAAGTGCAAACAAAGCAGAGCTCAATAATAGGAGGTACACCTGAATGTAGCAGGTGGGGCCCTCCTGCTCCACTCAGACTTTACCACTCTGACCATAGTTAAACCCACCTTGCTTCTGAAACTTAAGCAATGCCGCCTGGCCTCTAATATTTGGGATCCTACCCACCCCCCACATTACTGTGATGGAGTCCAGCACTGTAACAGTGCTGGTCCAATGAGCATCTCAATGATGCCAGAGCACCCCTCAGCACATTCTTTATCACTTTAGTAAACAGAATGTCCTCTTGGCCCTCCCGTGGAACACAGCAACTTTTCCAACTTTACACAGTACATCCACTCTATTCTCTAAGCCTTTTGACCCCTCCCACACTACCTGCCACAGCAGTCTGTCTTGTCTACCTCACTTTTGCCAAGTTTCCAAAAGCCATCTGTGGATAAAGTGAAGATTCCTATGGCCAGGATTCTTGCCTTGCCATGGTCGGCTAGCTCACTACACATGTGTGGGAATACGTTGTTACTGACTCTATATAAAGAGCTCTACCCAGTGCTCTGGGTGACATGGTGACACAGATGCAGGAGAGCAGAGACTGGAGTGGTGGCAGCACTGGAGACAGAGACTGAGACGGCTGCGGGGGGCAGAGAGGCCCAGAGGCAGAGACTGGCTTGCTGCATGCAGACTCACTCTGAGTGGACGGGATTCTAGTGACTGACCTGCCACTGTGGAAATAAAGTTGGGTATAAGCCCTTTCACCCAAAGAACATTCCACTGTCATTTCTTTGGTCTCATTGAATCCATAGTGAACTTGTTGGGGGCTGAAACCCACTGGCAAGACACCCTCCCAGCAGCACAGCAGCACAACCCCCTGGAGTTCCTGCCAGGATGTTCAGGCCCACATGTGCTACTAGAGCGGTAAACGCTGGTCTGCTGAGCTCTATATTCTGCCTCCCTTGATACAGCACCTTGATCCAATCCTAAACCCTTCCAACGCCTTCCACTCAAACAACAAATTAGCCAGATCCTGCTCCCCTCAGTAGGCCCAGCACCTCCCCAGTAAGATTCTCTGGGATTTGATCCTTGCCACTGGTCTGGTTGCCAGGAAGAGAAATGGGGATATATCCCGAGGGAGTTAAGCATTATTTTATAAAGCACCTGCCTTATTTTATCTGAGGCCTTCATATGATCTCCAAACAGGTGGTAGAGATTGTGGGGAGAAGACAACTCCCTTCTAGCAATGGGCAGCAGGCCACTTCTGCCCAGCAGGTTTAGGGGAATCTGAGAGTTCAAGGATCTCAATTCTATCTACCCAGATATCCCCACGCCAAGTGCCATAGACTGCTGTGCAAGGTTTGCTGGAGCTGAGAATTCACGTCTACTACTCTTAAGATTAAGTCTACTTTTTGCACTGTGTGCCCTCTGACTGCATAAGATTAGTTTTTCCTTAAATAATACCAACAAGGTTCTCTTGTCTTCCCAGTTTTCCTTAAATTGGTGATTAATTACCAAGAGTCTGCCATTATCTCTTCAACAAATCAGTGACACTCAGTGACAGCCATCTAATTCTACAGCCCTCAGAGTTACCATTTCCCAATTTCCCTTAAGTGCTAGAGACAGTACATCAGCCCACATTGCCTCATATCAGCATCCCAGCCCAGTTCCCCGAGGCAGTGCACCACTACAGCACACCAGGGGCCCTCTGCTCACCCCCCACCAGTAACGGCGTCATTGCCAGCCAGCTGGCAAGTGATCATAATTTAGAGCCTGATTCCCAGGACCACACTGGGTACCAACTGTCATAGACTGGACTCCCCCAAAACAGATGCTGAGACAGCGAGCTGCATGCAGAAGTTCTGCTGGGAGTGAGAGACACAGGACTTCTAGGAAGTGAGGGAGGCCAGGCTAGGCAGAGGGAGAAGCTGAACTGCAGTACAATTTACAGCTGAGACCTCAGCTGATCTTGCTGCCTGGGCCTTGGTGTCCCCATACAAGCCACTCACTGACCCATGGGCTGTCCCGAGGACGGTTATAACCTTAGGTAGGGCAGTTTTCTGCTGTAGAGGGCAGGGCCCAGAGAGGAATGCCGCTGTGAGTCATCAGCAGCGATATTCCCAGCAGCTCAGGGAGAGGGTGTCTGCCCCCAAAGAGATCTGAGCGAAGCACATGGTACCCACACTGACTCCACTGGGCACTGGCTGTGCCAGGGGCTGTTATCAAGGCTCCAGGGCTCATCTGGCTGAGCCTCCCTCACCCCATTCCCTAAAAGCCCACTCTGGCACTCTCCACACACTCCTGGCACCAGAGGCCTTAGCCCACCTACCGCAGGATAACTGCAGACTTGGCTTTGGGGACAGGTGCGACTTCAGGAGCTGATCCCTAAGCAGCCAGAACTTGGACACCAGCGCCCGCTGCTCTGAGTGGGATCACAAGTCACCGGTAGAGCAGGAATGAGGGACAGGACTGTGAGTCTGCTCCCTTATATCCCACACCGAATGCCGCTGTGCAGATGGGGCGGGTGATGAGGAGATGCAGGCGAAGAGCTGCCACCAGCTCCCTACCTCAAACACTGTCGGTGCTCCCTCCCCGCTCCTGCGGCCCACAGGTCCTGCCCTTCATACAGTGCATGGGGTTCTGCTATTCACCAGGCACACCCCCTGGACTAAGCGTGCTGCACAAACAACCTCATTCAACTCTTATGACAACCTTTGCAGAGAACCCTGAAAACAGTTTTTTCTGTTTCCATTTTAGAGATAAAACTGAGATCAGAGAAGCAAGGCAACTCACCTACTGCTCCCAAGGTCACGAGCAGCAGAACCAGCATGTAACCCTGCTCTTTTCTCCCCCTCTCCCCACTCTGGAAACCACGTGGTCAGAGTGTGAGCTCCCAGGGGCTGAGGCCCTGTCCCTCCCATCTCTGTTGGGTCTTGCCTGGCTACTTACATAGCATGGGCAGTGCTCACAAAAGCCCTAGAGCTGGCTTAGGAGCAGCCCAGGGGCCTCCACCATGGTGACAACTGTCAGTCTGCCCAGGAGTGAGCTCCTTCCAGGACTCTGGACTTTCACCCTACTCTCTTCACTGTTCTCAAGAGAAAGAGGGTGGTAGGTCAGTGATCACGGATGGGGTGGGTTAGGCAAGGGAGACTGCTGTTCCCTGCCCTCATCACTGCTCTCCCTCCAACACCTTCCCTCTCTGCAGCCTGCCTCCAGTCCTGCTTTGCCTTTAAGGTTCAACTCAAGTGTCACCACCCCAGAGGCTGCATCGCCTGTGCCTGCAAAGCACCTGTGCTTCTGTTTCCTCCAGCACAGATCACACCCCGACCCCCAAAGCAGACTGAGCTCCAAGAAAGCAGAGCCATTGGAGGAGGGGCTCCAACATGTGCTCGATGAATGAACTGATGAATAAGCAAATGGTATGCATCCCCTCCTCTGTTGTTCTCTGTTCCCTATCTGGTGACTCATGCCATACTTGTGAATGCCCAGCCAGACCACCAGCTCACAGAAAACTGAGGCTGGGTCTTTCTTCAGGTCTTCCCCAGAGCACTGGGCACATGTCCACAGCAGCGCACAGAGTAAATGCTCAGGACAGCCTCTGAATAAATACTCAAGGCCGCCTCCTGCCTTCAGGAGACTTGCTCAGGACCCCCAGGGCACAGGCAGAAATGGCTGCTGCTTAGTAAAATGCCTCACATTTGATCTTTTCATCAATAGCTGCCTTTTAGCACAGGTACCCAGCCTGGCTGCCTCTCTGCAGATCAAGGCCATACCTGATGGAAGAGGTGGTAAGGTAAGTGCAGTGTCCAGACCTGGAGTAATTCATGTGGCATTTGCTCTGACTAGGAGTGGCACTTCTGTCTGGCAATGCCAGCAACTGCCATTTGCACTGCTCCTCTTTAAATGACCCTGAGGTCTTGGATTCTGAATCTGACATATCTGTTTGCCTGTCTGTGTCTTGGGGCATCTCTAGCCCTTACACCTGTTCTCCTCCTCACCCACTTGGCTTGCCCTATAGGCACTAGGTCTCGTCCATATTTGCAATGACAATGTCTGTTGAGCTCGGTCCCCAGAGCCTGTGGTTCTGAAGGGAGACAGTGACCGTTCATGTATGTGTTTAACTGAGCTGAGGGCTACTCACAGCCTGGCAGACTTACTGATCCTTGCAGTTTTCACTGACCTCAGCGTGTATCCACAGGACAAAACTCCACCCCCTGGCATCTCCCAGGTTTCAGGCTGGGATTTGAAGAGAGGTTGGCAGGCTAGTTCAAGGAGGACTGTGGGAAGCATCCAAAGTTACAGCAACCCTTGAGTATACCTGTCCTGATGGTTTGTTTCACAGGGACCACACACGCACAACAACCCCTGCCCTCAAACTCCTGACCTTCACCCAATCAGCCTTGGGCACACCTCACATGTACCCACCTGCTCAGCCCCAGCTGACGTGCTGCTCAGGGCATTCACAGGTGACCACATGGCTATGACCATCATTCCCAATAGTAAGCGGTCTCCCCAAATTGCTCGTCCCCTGACTGCCTGCCTCAGTTGACTCAAGCCCCTGAAATGGGCCAGACACTATACAGGTGCTTTAAACCCACCACATAATTTGCCACCCAAAAGAGTTCTCTGTATATTAACTCCGTTTTACAGGTAAGGAAATTGAGCCTCACAGAGGTTAAGTGACTTGCTCAAAGGCACTCAGTGGTGAATCTAGGATGCAAACCCAGGTCCCCCTGACTCCAACCCCAACTCTTTCTGGTACACTGCCTTAATTACATTAGATGTCACACATAACTGACCACTGCCACCTTCTTGTGCATGAGACCTCATCCATACACTCCTCTTCACTTGCCCTCAGTTGTCCAAAGCCAGGCAACAACCTCTTCTTCACGTCAGTCAACCCGAGTCCTTTCCCACCATCTTTCCAGTTGGTCTCCCATCAGTCCCCTTCTCTCCATTCCCAAGACCTCTGCCCAAGAGAGTCCTTGGATTCCCATCCCAACTGGTCCTCTTCCACCCTGCCATCCCTGTCACCTCTCTTTCACCTCCCCAGGAAATCCCAAACCTTCTGCTTCTCCGTCATAGTCCTGCCGCTTCCTGAGTAAGCCTTGCTTTCTCACAGTTCTGCACACACCAGCAGTGCTGCCCCCCTCTGCCTGTGAGTTTCACTCAGCCTTCAATACCCAGTTCAAATGTCACCTCTGCTGTGAAGCCTTCCCAGGCCCCGTCAGGCAGGGACAGGTGCCCTCCTTTGACCCCTTAAAGTACCTTTCATTTCACCCTCTCTCATGGCCTTTGTCACTCACTAGTGCAATAGTTTAGTATATGTGACTGTGCAACCCCTGCCCAACTACTCTGAGACCCTTGGAGGCAAAGACTATCTCTTCTCCGTCTTCATCATTTTGTTTTGTATGTGTGCATACATGGGTATGTGTGTTTAACCTCAGGGGCAGAGGGCTGCATTAAATGTGCTTCTCATGGAACTTCCTCATCACTGCTCCGTGAAGGCCTCTCTGCCTTTTATCCCCATCCCCACTCCACCTCCCCTCCCCATCCTGTGTGTCTTTGTATGCCCAGAGCCTGACACAGAGCACAAACGATGCTCAGCAAATGTAGCTGGGTGACAAATTCATCATGCACCCTATTTAACTCCCCTCCTTGCAAGTTCCATCGGCCAGCCAAAGTGGAAAAGGAGATGGTGTGGCTGTGGCAGTCTAGAAACCTCAAATCGCCAAGGAAATGAGAGTTCTTGAAAAATTAAGTCTCCACTGTTGAGGATCTGGCTATTGCAGAGAAAGATAAAAAGCAGTTTGTCATTCAGAGACTGCAAGGTAAGATTTTTCAATGCAAATTCAATTCAATCCAACAAGCCCAAGGTGAAATTCTCAGCTCTTCATCCAAAAGGGCACACCCTTATTTCTAAAGATGCCACTGTTGTCACAGATCATTTGGACTTGTCCCTTCAGACAACTGCCTGGAATGCTAGTCTGGAGTCGTTCACTGACAACCCACAAGATCACTGTCAGGATTTTGAGGCCACAACTTCCCTTGGAACAAAAACATGTTATAATTTAACCACCAAGATACATGGCAGATTTAATTTAATCACTGTGCTAGATGGCAAAAATAAAAAAATCACATTTCTTCACTCCTTGTATCCACATCTTTTGCCATATGACTTGCTTTGGTCAATGAATATTGGCAGAAATGATGCACAGGCTTGAAACACTTGCACACTAAGGTTTCTTTCTATTTATGCCTCTGTGATCACCATAAGAAAATGCCCCAACTAGCCTGCTGGAGGATGAAAGACCAGTCAAAGAGAGCTGAGTACCCCCAGATATTCCAGATGAGGCTATTCTAGACCAGTCTTCATCCAGCTGCTCCTACAAATCTGAGCAAGCCCTGCCAAGATCAGCCAAGCCCAGCCCAGATCAGCTGAACCCTTGCAGAGTCATGACCTAAATAATATTCATTGTTGTGGGTCCCTGAGGTTTTTGTAGCTGTTTCTTTTGTAGCAATCCTGTAGCAATTGATAACTGATATAATTACCCACACACACATTTCATTCATCTGAGCTTGGACTGACTTTGGATTTCTAAAGGCCAAATCTGCCCCTAAGAACAAAGAATTGCCTTAGAGACACAGAAATGAACACGTAAAGGAGGTCACTTACGAGAAACCATCCAAACGCACAGAGTCATGATAGCACCTTTGGAACAAGTGTGGAGCCCTCAAGGGGAATAACTTTTTAAAAGGCAAAACACATTTGGACATATAAATGCTGGCAAATGTATTCCTTTACCTGTGGTCTTTTCTCATATTTGCTGAGTAACTCCTAGGGTGACCACCAGAAGCAACAATATTGTTTTCTGGACAGGAGATGGACACATTTGAAAGTAATGTGAATTTGATTCATGGACATTACCACTCTACATCATGGGCTACTGTTTTTCTCCTTGGAAATGCTACACAACTATGAATATCTACACAGAACTGCTGGATGAATGGGAACTTGTTTGAAAATCTGTTGACAGACAATCATGAAGTTCAAATAACCGTTCTCTTTGGGATTCTGGACACAAGTGGCAGAAACCCGGGCATATGTGTATCCTCCCTACTCTCCAGCACATAAAAAAAGGCAAGGTCCTTGTGACCCGAAAATACAGTTTGTAAATGTTCAAAGCCTGCTTGTCGTTAATTCTCCTCTGCGAATGTGCAGAGCCTGCCTGAACTTTTATATACAAATGTCTAAAAGACCTCCAGACTGGGGAGAGCTACATCTCCACCGGGCTGCGGCCACACTCATCCTGGCACCCTCACCACCAGGCAGCTGCGTCCACAAGCTGACCGGCTGAGGACCCCTGGCAGCACACCAGGACCGGAACCATACACTGGGAGCAGGGATGTGCAGGTCCTGAGAAGCCAAGGGGCTCTTCGGAAGTATACAGGGCCCCTCGGATAGTCACGTGGCCAAGCACACAGGCTATGGAATCGCACCTGGTTCTCTCCTGACCATGCTGCTGGCTTGCCGTGGGGCCCTCGGGAAGTCACTGCATCATTTAATCCTCAGCTTCCCCAGCTGTAATGTGGGAACAGTGACTCGTCTCTTGGAGGGCTGTGAGGGAAGTTAAGTCAGAAAATGAATGTGGAGAGCTTAGCACGGTCCCAGTCACACAGAAAACACTCAATAAAAACTGTTATTAGTGAATTATGGACAGCAAACTTGGCCTGACTGGAGTGACAGCTGTTTCAAGCACCAAGCATCAATTACTAAGCTACCAATAGTGTTATGGAAACAAACCGAGGAGGAGCCACAAGGAAAGACCTGTGGCTAATGACGTGTTGATGGTGCCAATCAACAGGTTCCCCTTCTGTCTGCTCAACACCTGTCTCCTGTCTGTTTCTCAGGAGCCGCGGGCTAGCAAAACAGCAGAATGAACAAAAAGCACAGTCATTAAGACCGTGTCTCAAGTAGGAGTAAAACTGTTCTGAATGAAGGTCTGAACCTGTCAGGACCCTGCCCAGACCTCAGACCTGGGCCCTGAGCACACACCCACCTTGACTTTTCTACTTCTTTCTCGAGTGCACCACCAGTTATTAAGCACCTGTCACATGCCAGGCACTTAGCCAAATGCACCACAGGTATCATCTCATTTAATTCTCAAAAGGACATCTTAAGATGTATAGTATAACATCCCAGTTTTGCAGATGAGGAAACAAGGCCCAGAGCCGGTAAGTCATTTGCCCAATGTCACACAGTGATTATGTGGCAGAGTAAGGAATTGAAACAAGGTCTGTGCTGTCTCCAAAGCTCAAGTCTTACTCCTGCCTCTTGCTGCTCTGACCCCCACATTGAACCTAATAGATAAATGTCCCCATAAGGCCAGGGAAGTGTGCACTTGGAGTAATGAACCTGAGCCCTTTCTCATCAGAACTTTAATGATGTTTCCAAAACTTCAGCAATTCAATTTCTACCTCCATCGTGTTTGCCATAGCCACATATCTCTTCCACTCACATTATCTTTTTCATTCCTTTCATCAAATCAACTCAATCTTTCTACTTAACTTTATTTTAAAAGGAAACATTTTGTACAATCAGAGCCCATATTACTTGTTAGAGTTAATTAAATTTTAAGTACGTAATTATTAAAATGGAAAAATTTATTGTCATCTCACTTAAGATCAGCTTGCGCACTACATGCTACATACCATATCTAGTGAAGCTCTGCTGTCAACACCATTCTCTGATATATAAATATACACTACAAACATACATATAACTTTTTATTATGAAAATTCTTTCTTACTTTTTATTATGACAAATTTCAAAAACAAAAGTAGAAAGAATAATTAAATGAAGTTCTGAGTCCTATCGCCCAGCCTCAACAACACAGACCTTGTTTTAATCCCTGACTCTGCCACATAGGGGCTGTGTGACGCTGGGCAAAAAACAAATAGCAAGTCAATGATTCGGTAACATATTCCTGTGTTAACAGATAATAAGGGCACTAGTGGGGGTGAGGATTTAATAATATGGGTAACTGTTGAACCACCATGTTGTATTTTGAAACCAGTATAAGATTGTATATCGACGACACATCACTTAAAAAAAATGGCTAGTCCTGTTTCATCTGTACTCTAACCTGCTTCCCAACAACCATATCATTTTAGAGCAAATCCAAGACCTCATATCATTTCATTCACATACGTGACATTCTTGATAAGAGCAAACATTTAAAGAGCATTGGCTAGATACCAGGCAGGTATAGCATGACAAACACACACTCAAGTATCTTCAGTCACCACGATCATAGGAGGCTCGTTGTCATACCCATCTTACAGATGGTGGAGTTGAGGCACAGAAACAAAAGCAACTTGCCCCACAGGTGGTGAGTGGCAGAGCTGGGACTTGAACTCAAGCAGTCCATACACAAACCCTGCACTGCACCACCTTTCAGTAGCACAGCCACTTCTTGGCCTTTGTGAATGCAACATGTTCTTGTCCTACTCCCCACAGAACTGGCCCAGAATGAGTTTCCTGCAGTTCATGTGCAAGCCTGTCATCTCTGCTATCTCATCACCCTACCATGTCACCAATACCATAAAGTTACCTAAGGGGAGCTGCTATCCTCCAGACACAAAGCAAGAAGGGGACACCTTGAGGCCACCTGGAGCCTCTGCTAAGGGCAGAATGTAGGGCCAGCATGCAGGACACGAGCCTCCAGTCCTCAGGACTGAGGAAAGAGAAGATGGTGTTTTGCAGCTGAAGGATGAAATACACAAGTCAATCCTTGACAATCATTTACAACTTGACACTCCATTGCTCTTCTTTTCAGCCTTCAGTGTCTTCACACAAGGTGCTGATTTTTCCAAGGCGTTGCTTCCTGGGAATGTGGCTGCTGCTTAGATTGGCCTTGACAGCCCTGAGATCAGGCAGGGAGGAATGCCTTTTGTCTTGATTGAAACCCTCCACATCCATTTGCTTTTAGCAGCATGCAGGGTCCTAGTTTTAAGAGGGGGTGAGAGGGCTTACATATCTCCAAAGGTTTCTGAGACATGGTATTTAAAGGGTGATGATTTCAGGGTAAAGCAATCAAAAGCACATGTCTGCCTTTCTCTGTGCATACAGAATGACCTAAAAATGAAGGGAGGAAAGTGTTAGGAAAAACAGTTTTGAGTTTCATTGAACAAACATTGGAAAAATGCAGCAAGACCCTTTCCAAATCCAAAGCAGAACCATGTTCTTCCACCTCTGTGGGAAACTCTTCTGGTCTAGAAACTAGGTCTCCTGGGGTTACTAAGGGTCCTCATCCTCAGAACAGCATCCCCTACTCACTTCCTTCTGACCAGGAAGCAGAGGGTCAAGCAGACACTCCCTACCCAAAAGCCCAAAGGAGGGTGGGATGGACACCATGCCCTAGAGTGGCAATTGCCCTGTGCTAGATCTTCTCTTTTTGCTCATCTGTGGTGCCCAACAGAACTATATCCACAGGCAAGAACATGGGTGAGCCCTTGGCTGGCCAGGTTCCATTAGGGAGCAGAAGCTAAATGGGCTCAAAGGACTTCCAGGGATGTATGTTCATTATAAGGCTATATGGACACCTAGGTGCTCAGCCATGAGGAATAGGAATTACATTCAGGAGGCTGCTGTGTCTCCAGGGTTCTGATATTCTCATGACCCACTCTTCTGTCTCTTCCTGTGGTCACCAACTGTCCTTTCAATAGTGCCTGCTATCCTGCTGTCCCAGCGCTTCTTGACTCCCACCTTCTTTCCATCTGCCTACTGGCATCTATCCCTCCTCACTAGCACAGAAAGGAAAGGTACTGATTGGGCACACTAGCCACAGTACCAAACCCTGAGTCTCTATTGAACAGCATCCTGCAGTAGACCATCCACAGGCCACCTGCTAGCCTGTGAGAGACTGCTTTGGCTAAGCCTCAATCCCTGGGCCAATCACATGGCCAGAGAGCAGGGACACACAGTTCAGCTTTAGGCAACCAATGCAGAAGGAGCTCCCTTTAGCTACTCTGTTTAGGCCAGGGACTTGGTGGAGAATGAAGAGTCGATCTCAACCCCCTATGTTGCCCCAGACCTTGAAACAAAGGCTCTGGGTCCTGGGCATAGCGTCAGAGGCTAATAACAAAGCCTGCAGCCTGAAACAGGCACATGTGTGTGTGTGTGCTGTGTGTGTGTGTGTGTGTGCGCGCGCATGCAAAGAGCAGTGTTAAGCTTCAGTTAGGTAAACCTGTCTGTAATGTGGTCCGGCCTGTTCAATCCAAGCTCTCCTGCAGCCTCTGCTTTCCAGGAAGCTATTCCCAAAAGCACTTTTTTCTGCAATTGTGGTTGTTATGAAACCTTTATTTTGAAAACAAATTTCAAAACAAGGTTTATACACTCAGCTTTCCCTGATCCGATAGGAGCAAAATGGCACAGATGTTTTGCTGTGGCCCATACACTCATGTGTTATCCCTGTGGGCCATTCAAGTCACCAAATCTATCCTGTAGTCACCATGGAAAAATGCAGAGGCACGCTATGGGGGGACGCACATCAACTCATCTCAAACACTCCCCTTCAGCCGGCTTTCTGCCCCACGCTTCGATGAGCTATGACACAACGGCCTGCTCCTCAGAGAGTAATTCATTATGTAATTAAATTTTTGTCATCAAAGTCAATTTCTAAAGCAACTGCTGAGATAATACCAATTAGGAAACACTAACAGAGGAGGAGCTGGCCCTGACGTCAGGGCTCACACCCGTAAGAGTTTACATGACTTGTCAGATGCTCATGCCAGGGACCCTAACAGAATACTGGGTAAGAAACAAACAGCACATGCTCTTCAGGGTCCAAAGGACCTTTCTGGAGTGGGCTTGTTTCCACAGGCTAGGTTTACAAAGGGCCAAGGTGGAGTCATGGAGAGAAATGGACTAAGATGAGACCAAGGAGAATTCTAATCCCTGTTCCAGCTGTTACCAGCTGTGGGACTCGCTACGTCACTTAACCTCTCTGAACCTTAGTTTCTTCATCAGAAGGACATTGTTCATACAACTTAGTTCACAGGTAATGTAACCTGTGAGGGTTAGAGATAAGATGTGTAAAGACTGGAAAAGAGTGCTATTTTCCACATAGTAGGTGCTCTGTGTGGAAGCTTCATAGTATTACCATCTGCCTTCCCACTCTACTGTGAGTTTTCAGTCTGCTGGCCCTCAGTGGTATGGTCTCCCCAGTGATCTCAGGAGAGGCAAAAGCCTTGAGATGTAGGACATTCCTCTCCTCAGACAACTCTGCTATCACCAGCTCCAGAGGGTACCCTTACCCCTCCATGGTCCCATTCATGACAGGTTTGATTCATAAAATTCCTCCTAAGCCCCTGCTCTCTAGGTGCTCACTCTGAAGGTAGGCAACAGACAGTAATCCCACCGCCACATGATCTGGGCAATGAGAGGCATGTGTACTGATGATTTGGGGAGCACAGAGAAGACACCAGGGACAGCTTACTAGTCTGGGAGGTAGGAGCATTAAGGAGCTCATGCTTCAGTTGTGTTTAAGAAGATGAGTCTAGCCAGAGTGAGGAAAAGGGACTGCACGTGTGAGACTCAGGACTCTGGTGGCCAGGGGAAAGGTGAGGAAACCACTCAAAGTAGAAGGACAGCCTGGTGGCCCACTGACAGCTGGGCCAGGTTTATCTTCACTCTGGAACCAGAAGGGAAAATCAGTTTGACAAATGGAAAAAGTCTCAAGCCCAGGAGTCAAGTTACCAATGGGACAAGTTGGATATGCCGCAGCCCTTTTAGCTTCCCTCCTAAGGCACGGTGAGCCCAGCCCAGGATAGGCCCAGCTACACAAGCCCATGATACAGACCATCGCACTGGGTGGGAGCTGGAGATGGGCCTTGGGAAACAGGTAGGCAACAGCACAGGGTGGGCTGCATCTGACCTGACACAACCTCTCAACCATCCACCCTCATAGGGACAGACCAGAACTTCTCCTAGCTCAGAAATGACCCAGAACCTTTCTTGCTCTCCTTCCACCTGCCACTACTGTGACCTGAGTGAGCTGCCAGCCTCTCACCCAGTGTCAGTCCTGCTCCTGCCCAATGACAGAACTGCTATCCAACAAAATGGCCAGGATGGAGAGTAGAGAGTAGTTTAGTCCCTGTGATGCCAAGTCAACTTGGCTGGGCTACAGTACTCAGATATTTGGTCAAAGGTGTATGAATATTGCTGTGAAAACATTTATTAGGTGAGATTAACATTTAAATCAATAGACTTTGAGTAAAGCAGATACCTTCTATAGGGTGGGTGGGCCTCATCCAATCAGTTGAAGGCCTTAAGAAAAAGCTGTACCTCCCCTAAGAAAAAGGGAATTCTGCCAGCAGACTGCTTTCAGACTTGAACTGAAACACCATCTCTTCCCTACATCTCCACCCTGCCAGCCTACCCTACCCTTCTTGCCAGCCTGAACAATTACATAAGCCAATTCCTTAAAATATATATGTATGCAAATACACACACACATACAAGCACACATACACAAAATGTCCATCCCTGTTGGCTTCAGGAGAACCCTGACTAATACAATCAGTCCATCAAGGGTGATGGAAGTCTCTAGGTTTGGTATGATGTGGGGACAGTATTGCTTTTATGGATGGGCCACCACCTTTTGGAGTCCACCTTGAGCATCATTTACTAAAATGCATGTACACCTTCACACACACACACACACACACACACACACACACGATACCCCTATCCTACCTAGGTAAATCTTAAGCCCTTATTCACGCCAAGACACCTGCAATAACTCCAGACAACATACACAGTTGGAAATGGGTACACCAAACCAGTCCTCCCTCTGACTAATTTTCAGATGGCACCTCCCTGAGGGCAGGTAGGTGGTTGATTAAGCACTCTGCCACTTACTGAGTGTATGTTCTTGCACAATGATTTGACCTCTCTGGTCTCAGTTTTTCTCTTGGAAAATGGGAATAATAATAGTACCTCTCTCTTGGATTATTGGGAGAGTTAAACAAGATAGAGCGCCTAGCAGAGCTCCTGGTTACTCCCAGTAAAGCATTCTTAATAATGAATATTATTCTCATTTACAATATGCATGCGTGTTCCTCACACTTAAATATACAAGACTATAAAGCAGGGCTTCTGGTTCTTTACTGGAGGCCTCAGGAGAAGACTTCACCATTGCTTTTAAATCAACTCTTTATACCACAGAGGCTGGCAGCCATTATCTCCTTGGATCCTCTCTACATCACAGGGTACTGAGTAGCTAACCCCATATGCAGGTGGGAAAGTGAAGCAAGGGGACAGCATGTGATACACTTAATTTGGTGATGGAGCTGGACCTAGAACCTGCAGCTCCTGTGCACCCGCCTACTCTACTCCACAGAGCTTTGCTGATTCCTATTGGTTCTGCTTGAGCAGATGAGCCTAGGAGGCAGCTCAAGCAGACCCAGCTCTGAGGCAGTGACCTAGAAGCTCCGTCTACCATCAGGAAATCCTTCATGTCTTGCCTGAAACCTTTTGCTCTCTTTCAGCCTGCCTCTTTGGGTTAAACAGAAGTCACTACCCTTGGCCAAAGCCAAATCTGCCCTGTGTTCTCTTTCAAATATACAGAAGCCCAATTTCTTTCCTTTCTGCTCTCTTAAGATTTATTTTCCAAGAGTCAGTCTTACAACCTACCCTAGCCAGACTCTACCTGGAATACTACAAAGACATGAAGAGGAGCTTTAACACAGAGTTTTCTCTTGGCAGCCATGTCTAAAGACCTCAAGCATCAGAAAAAAATTAATTAAGGTGGTATTGGGCCCTTGTTTAAACACAGAACTAGATCGACTGCGAAGTCCAGAAAGACACTGGCACTGAGGGTCAGACTCGCCTACTAGTCCTCTCTGCCATGTGTCTGTGAGCAACCCACTTTGTCTGTGTGTGCCTCAGTTTCTCCATGTATGAAATAAATGAGTGAGTTGGTTAATTTCTAAAGTCCTAAATATCTAGGACTCTCTGATATACAGCTGCAGCCTCACAGAGAAGTAACCACTAATGTCAAGAAAAACTATCTCATTAGGGTGGCAGATGGATAAAGAAACAAGACCCAGTTATATGCTGTCTACAAGAGACTTCTTTCAGACCCAAATACCTACATGGATTAAAAGTGAAGGAATGGAATAAAATATTTCATGCAATTAATAGGGATATAAAAGCAGAATTAGCAGTAATTATATCAGACAAAACAGAATTCAAAACAAAGCAACAAGAGACAAAGAAGAATATTGCATAATGATAAAGAGATCAGTCCAACAAAAGGATATGACCATTATGACTATCTATGCACCCAACACAGGATCACCTAAATATGTAAAACAAATACAAACAGTTAAAGAGGAAAATAGATTGCAACTCGTTCATTTTAGGAGACTTGAACACACCATTTACATTAATAGATCAACCAGACAGAAAATAAATGAGACAGAGGCATTGAACAATGCATTAGATCAGATGGACTTAACAGATATATACAAAACATTCCACCCAAGAGCAGCAGGATACACATTTTTCTCAAGTGTACATGGAACATTCTCCAGAATAGATCACACATTAGGCCACAAAAGAGCCTCAGTAAATTAAAAAAGATTGAAATTGTATCAAGCAACTTCTCAGAAGACAATGGTATGGAACTAGAAATAACTCACACATACACACAAAAAAAGCCTACAAACACATGGAGGCTAAACAAAATGCTTCTAAGTAATCAATGGATCAATAACAAATTAAAACAGAAATAAAGCAATACATGGAGACAAGTGAAAACAAAAACATGGCAATCCAAAATTTGTGGGATGCTGCAAAAGCAGTTCTAAGAGGGTAGTACAGAGCAGTACAGGTCTACCTCAAGAAACAAGAACAATCCCAAATAAACAGCCTAACCTCACAATTGAAGAAACTAGAAACAGAAAAAGAAATGAAAAGTGAGTAGGAGGGACATAAATAAAGATCAGATCACAGCAGAAATAAATACTACAGAGAAGAATAAAACAACACAAAAAATCAACAAAACCAAGAGCTGGTTCTTTGAGAAAATAAACAAAATAGAAAAACCCCTAGCCAGATTTATGAAGAGAAAAAGTAAACAAATAAACAAATCAGAAATGAAAAATAAATAATGGATACCACAGTAATACAAATAATTATTAGAGAATTCTATGAATGAAAAATTATATGCCAATAAATTGGGCAACCTTGAAGAAATGGACAAATTCATAGAAAAATACAATCTTCCAAGACTGAGCTAGCAAGAAACAGAAAATATGAACAGACCAATTACCAACAATGAAATTGAACTGGTAATCAAAAAACTTCCAACAAACAAAAGTCGATTACCAGATAGCTTCACCACTGAATTCTACCAAACACTTAAAGAAAATCTAATACCTATCCTTCTTAAAGTATTCCAAAAAGTAGAAGAGGAGGGAATAATTCCAAACTGATTCTATGAGGCCAGCATCACTCTAATACCAAATACAAACAAAGACACCACAAAAAAAAAAATTTAGACCAATATCCCTGATAAACATAGATGCAAAATTCCTCAACAAAATATTAGCAAACTAAATTCAAAACTATATCAAAAGGCTCATCCATCATGATCAAGTGGGATTTATTCCAAGGATGCAAGTATGGTACAATATTCCTAAATCACACATCATATACAACATTAACAAAAAGAAAGATAAAAATAGATGATCATCTCAATAGATGTTAAAAAAGATTTTGACAATATTCCACATCCACTCATGAAAAAAACTCTCAACAAAATGGGTATAGAATCAAGACAATTTGGTACTGGCACAAGAACAGACCCATAGACCAATGGAACAGACTAACAGACTAGAGAGCCCACATATAAACCCAAGCATATATGGTCAATTAATATACGATAAAGGAGCCATGGAAATACAATGAGGAAATGACAGCCTCTTCAACAACTGGTGTTGGCAAAACTGGACAGCTACATGTAAGAGAATGAAACTGGATTATTGTCTAACCCTATACACAAAAGTAAACTCAAAATGGATCAAGACCTGAATGTAAGTCATGAAACAATAAAACTCTTAGAAGAAAACATAGGCAAAAATCTCTTGAATATAACCATGAGCAACTTTTTCCTGAACACATCTCCTTGGGCAAGGAAAAAAAAATCAAAAATGAACAAATGTGACTACATCATGCTAAAAAGCTTCTGTACAACAAAGGACACCATCAACATAACAAAAAGGCATCCTACAGTATGGGAGAATATATTTGTAAATGACATATCCGACAAGGGGTTAATATCCAAAATTTATAAAGAACTCACAAGCCTCAACACCCAAAAAGAAAATAACCCAATTAAAAAATGGGTGGAGGATATGAACAGACAGTTCTCCAAAGAAGAAATTCAGATGGCCAATGGGCACATGAAAAGATGCTCCACATCACTAATTATCAGGGAAATTCAAATTAAAACCACAGTGAGATACCACCTCACACCAGTTACGATGGCCAGCATCAAAAAGACTAAGAACAACAAATGCTGGTGAGGATGTGGAGAAAGGGAACCCTCCTACACTGCTAGTGGGAATGCAAATTAGTTCAACCATTGTGGAAAGAAGTATGGAGGTTCCTCAAAAAACTCAAAATAGAAATACCATTGGACCCAGGAATTCCACTCCTAGGAATTTACCCTAAGAATGCAGCAGCCCAGTTTGAAAAAGACATATGCACCCCTATGTTTATCGCAGCACTATTTACAATAGCCAAGAAATGGAAGCAACCTAAGTGGCCATCAGTAGATGAATGGATAAAGAAGATGTGGTACACATACACAATGGAATATTATTCAGCCATAAGAAGAAAACAAATCCAGACATTTGCAACAACATGGATGGAGCTAGAAGGTATTATGCTCAGTGAAATAAGCCAGGCAGTGAAAAACAAGTACCAAATGATTTCACTCATCTGTGGAGCATAAGAACAAAGCAAAAACTGAAGGAGCAAAACAGCAGCAGACTCACAGAACTCAAGAATGGACTAACAGTTGCCAAAGGGAAAGGGACTAGGGAGGGTGAGTGGGAAGGGAGGGAGAAGGGGAATAAGGGGCATTACAATTAGCACACATAACATGTACGGGGGGACACGGGGAAGGCAGTATAACACAGAGAAGACAAGTAGTGACTCTATAACATCCTACTATGCTTATGGACAGTGACTGTAATGGGGTATGTGGTGGGGACTTGATAATGGGGGGAATCTAGTAACCACAATGTTGTTCATGTGATTGTATATTAATCATACTGAAATAAAAATAATAAATTAATTTTTTAAAATGGGTATAAAGGATACATACCTCAACATAATGGAGGCCTTCTATGACAAACCCACAGCTAACATAATATTTAGTGGTGGAAAGCTGAAAGCTTTTCCTGTAAGATCAGGAGCAAGACTGGTATGTCCACTCTCACCACTCTTATTCAACATGGTACTGGAGATCCTAGCCACTGCAGTCAGACAAGACAAAGAGGTAAAAGGCATCCAAATTTGTAAGGAAGGAAGAAGTTAAATTGTCACTATGTGCAGACATGATATTATACATAAAAAACCCTAAAGACGCCACCAAAAAACTATTAGAACTAATAACTGGATTCAGCAAAGTTGCAGGATACAAAATTAATACACAGAAATCCTATATACTAACAAGGTACTAGAAGAAAGAGAAATCAGGAAAACAGTTCCATTTACAATTGTATCAAAAATAATTAAATACCTAGAAATAAAATTAATGAAGGAGGTGAAAGACCTATACTCTGAAAACTATAAGACACTCGTGAGAGAAATTTAAAAAGACAAAAATAAATGGAAATCTATCCTGTGCTCATAGAAGGAACAATATTGTCAAATGGCCATCCTGCCTAAAGCAATTTACAGATTCAATGCAATCCCTATCAAAATACCAATGTCATTTTTCAATGAACTAGATCAAATAATCTTAAAATTCACAGGGAACCACAAGAGACCCCAAATAGCCAAAGTAATTCTCAGAAAGAAGAACAAACCTGGGTTATTAACCTCCTGACTTCAAGCTCTACTACAAAGCTGTGATAACCAAAACAGTATGGTACTGGCACAAAAACAGATCCATAGATCAAGGGAACAGAATAGAGAGCCCAGATATAAACCCACATATATATGGTTAACTAATATAAGTAAAGGATCCATGAATATACAATAAAAAATGATAGCCTCTTCAACAACTGGGGTTGGCAAAACTGGACAGCTACATGTAAGATAATGAAACTGGAGTACAGCCTAACTCCATACACAAAAGTAAACTCGAATTGGATCAAAGACCTGAATCTAAGACATGGAACCATAAAACTCTTAGAAGAAAACATAGGCAAAAATCTCTTGAACATAAGAATGAGTAATTTTTTCCTGGACACATCTCCTTGGGCAAAGGAAACAAAACAAAAAATGAACAAGGGGTACTACATCAAACTAAAAGCTTCTGTACAGCAAAGGATGCCATTAGCAAAACAAAAAGGCAAAAAAAAAACCCCCAAAACAAAAAGGCATCCTACAATATGGTAGAATATATTCATAAATGATTTATATGATAAGCGGTTAACATCCAAAATATATAAAGAACTGACATGCCTGAACACACAAAAAACATAAAAATGGGTGGAGGACCTAAACAGACGTTTCTCCAGAGAAGAATTACAGATGGCCAACAGACACATGAAAAGATGCTCCACATCACTAATCATCAGGGAAATGCAAATCAAAACCACAGTGAGGTATCACCTCATACCAGTTAGAATGGCCACCATCCAAATGACAAGAAATAGCAAGTGTTGGCGAGAATGTGGAGAAATGGGAACCCTCCTACACTGTTGGTTGGGAATGTAAACTGGTGTAGCCAGGGTACAAAGCAATATAGAGGTCCCACAAAAAACTAAAAATTGAAATACCATATGACCCAGTAATTCCACTCTGAGGAATTTAACCAATGAAAACAAAATCCCTAATTCAAAAAGAAATATGCACTCTTATGTTTATCATCCTATTATTTACAACAGCGAAGATATGGAAGCAACCAAAGTGTCCATCAATAGATGAATAGATAGAGAAGATGTGGTACATATACACAATGGAATATTATTCAGCCATAAAAAGAAAAGAAATCCTGCCATTTGCAGTAATATGGATGGACCTAGATGGTATTATGCTCAGTGAAATAAGCCAGGCAGAGAAGGACAAATACCATGTGATTTCACTTATTTGTGGAAATACAAAAACAAAGCAAAACAAAATGAACAGAACAGCAGTAGACTCACAGGCACTGAGAAGTGACTGGTAGTTACCATGAGAGGGGATTAGGGTGGGTGGGTGAAGAGAGTAAGAGTGATAAAGGGGCACAAAAATTCTCAATTATAAAATAAGTTGGTCACAGGGATGGTATAACAGCATAGAGAATATAGCCAATGATTATGTAACACCTACTTTGTTGACAAAGAGCAACTGCACTAGCAGGGGTGAGGATTTAATAGTATGGGTAACTACTGAACCGCTGCATCGCATACTTGAAACCCATATAAGATTGTATATCAATTCTCCAATTTAAAAAAAGAAAGAAAAATATGTCATGAGTGCTACTCTTACCCCAAGTCTCTGGGATACATCATTGATTGGCAGCCGCGTTCTTTCCTCCTGAGCCACGCCCAGCCCCAGAAGCCTCCTCCACATGGCACTCCAGTAGCTACTACCAATAATCCAGAGTTAACACATGAAATTTGTTTGCATTAGAAACTTCCAGCCCCTGAAAGCTTGCCCGCAGTCTAAATCCCCCAGTACTGCCCACCCAGACTATGGGAACCATGAGGGCTCTGCATTCTCTGGGCATGGATTTCATAAGCACTTGCCAGCATCCCACAGATGGGTGCACCTTAAGCTGAGCTGGACCTGTCCTGGTCACTCTGTAACTCCCTGGGGTCAGATGCCCACATCCCAGGGCCCACAGGAGCCCTGGAAGATGTCTCAGGGGCAGTTACTTATATCCTAAGGAACAACTCCAGAGAAACAGAAAGAACAACTCCAAAGAAAGGGTGAGCTTGGGCATGCATTGCAAGACCCAAGCCAGGTATGCTCAAAACACACACACACACACGCATGCACACGCACACTCTCCCTAACCAGCTCAGGTGTTCTTGCGTGCACACTCACACACGCACCCTCAGAAGGGTTCCTGGGTGGAAATGACCTGCAACAGTGCCATCTAGTGGGGGCCTGGGGCTGTCCTGCCCTCAGAGGATCCCTGGCTGAGCCCCAAAGAGAGATGGTCTTGAGGCCCAGAGCCATGGAGGTCGTGATTGTGCCTTACTGGGAAGGAAACAAAAGAAGTAATGATGTGAGATTCTGTCTACCTTGGCATCTCTCACCACTCCCACTAGATTCTCACCTCCACACAGACCCCTACCCCAACCCCATGACCCACAACCCAAATGCCCCGCTCTTGTCAAGTCCTATTCCCTGGGGCCCTGCTACAGCCCTTCTACCCCAGCACACTGTCTCCAGCTTAGACACACATTTCCAACAAATGTCAGCAAGGCTCCAGACAGATTCTGGCTCAATTATTCCCCAGTTTTGCAGTTTTCTGCCTTTCAATCTCATTTTACTCCTCTGTATAGTGGAAGAATAACAATGCCTTCCTGACTGGGCTGCTGGTCCGTGATGATTCAAAGAGTTCAGGCAGCACCCAGGAAGGCCATGGTTCAGGGTGGTCGGGAAGGCCATCTGCTAGAGGCCAAGGCAGGACTCACTCCTATAGGGGCTGGGCAAACCTGAACTGTCCCTCCCCCACCCCTGGGGACTCTGCCCCATCCCTCTTCAGGATGGGTAGAACACCATCATTTAAAATCACTAAAGATGACAGGGCTCCGTGCCAGGAGGAGCACTCCTTGCCTTTTTGGAATCTGTAGAAAGATCTGGTGTAACTTAATGACCTCTGGTTCAGATGTTCCAGCCAGTGTAACCCAACAGAAATATCGCCACTGCTCACATCAGGGGACTCTGCGACGACGAGCAGGAGCATTACTAATCCCTTCTCAGCAAAGGGGGCTTTCTCAGGGGCTGGGAGCCGCCATGAATGGAGGGCTTTTGTAAGGACACTGAGGGAGGCCTGGAGCCCAGGATGCTGCCAAGTCTGAGCAGGAGACAGAAGAGTGCCCCAGAGGCCCCAGCCTGGGGACACTGACACCCGGGCCCCAGCTAGAACACTCAGCCACTCAGCCTGTTGCACAAGAAGTGAAACCTGGGCCATTCTTCATGCCTGTGGGAAGGAGGAAGAAGCCTCAGATGGTGGTCTGAAATGACTGTGTGACCTGGGGGTGGGGAGGATTTCCCTTCTCTTTCCTCAGAGCCCCAGAGCACACGGGCTGAGGAAGGCTTGGAGGTGGGGTCTGAGCTTGGAACCTGAGACCCACCACCTTGCCCTGAGATCCCACTCTCGAATGGCTTCCAAGCCCTGCCTCTCTTCCTGCCCACCCTGATCCTGCCCCTGGGCCCGCAGCTACTCTGTCGGCTGAGCCTCTCCCCCAGCCACCCAGCTTCCTTCGAATCCTCCACTCTACCGTTCCCTGCACTTTGCTAAAATGTAGAGGCCCCTTCTGTGCATCCTCCCATTATCCCAGACGTGCAGCGGTGGTTCCGCTGAGGCTTCCTGCCTCTAGTTCCTGTCCGCCTGCCTCCCTCCCCACATTCCCACCTTTCTTAGGCTCAGACACCTGCCAGAGGAAGGCCAAGATCAAACCAGAGGCCCAGGTGAGAGGTCATCAGACCAGCACTGACCAGGATAGGGAAAGTGGAGTGGGCAGAAGGAGCCACTGAAGGGACGAGAATGCCACTGTCTCATGAGGGTCCCTCCAAATGCAGAGGAGGCAGGGCGGGTGGCAGGGCCTGTGAGGTGCTGGGCACTTCACCTACATGCTGTCTCTTTTAAATGGCGCAAGAGGCTGTGAGGTTCTGGGATGCGTTCCCCACAGGCAGAGCCCTCATGATTAGGGGACTCACCTCTCCTGAGGCCACCAAGTTGGGTAGAGGAACCTGGCCTGAGACCCATGTCTGTGACCCAATGCTGAGACAAGGACCGTGGGTGTAGTCAGAGTAGGGTGAGGGCCTCCAGAAAAAGCAGGGCGGGATATTTACAGTCAGAGCAATATAACAATGGGCAAAGAAGTCCCTTTTGAAACTCTGTGTTAAGCATTATACAAAGTCAAGGTCACACTAATTCTCTAGGATAAAGGTACCAGACTAAGAATATAGACATCTTCTATGAGGTCAGTTAAAAGTCAAAAGGCCAGGAGCAACTGGGCCTAGAATGCTTGAGTGTTTCACAAATAAAGAAGGGTATCTCAGTATAACCCGTGACTTCACTGTAATCAGCCCTAGCAAGCAGAGAACAACCCAGCCCACCTTGAGGGCAGGGCAGGTGGTACAAGTCCACACCCTAAGCCTTTTTTTCATGGTCTTGAAAAATCCTCATTTGCCTATAAAACCCCCTAGACAACGCACCACCCCGGGCTCTCTTGTCCCGTCCTGGCGTGAGCCCAGAGCTCTTTCCTCTCACTTTATTTCTAAATAAAAGCCTGAACCTTGCTCTCCTACCTTGAGTGTTTGTGAAGCTCATTCTTTGGCTTCGTGAACAAGAACCCTGGCATCAATGCCACTTCAAACATTAGGCCAGTTCTGTGGGTGTGGTCTTGTGGAGAGGTCTGGGCTAGAAGCCATGGCCATGGTCATGTGAGGCAGCATCACTGACAAATTCTGGCGAGGGGCTGGACACATAGACTGGAAATCTTCCCCAGTCCCAGAGACAATCAGAGAGAAACGGACAATGATGCCCTCATTGGTCTCTTAGGTTGGGTGGAGGGGAGTGAGGCAGGGATTGGGTGAAGAGGGGGGTTTACGTTCAAATCTCCCCTAATTTCCCCCTCCCCCTTAGCTCGCACTGGACTACCTCTGGCCCCATGAGAAGGTCAGAACTCCCAGCATCACACAGCCCATTGGGAAGTGCACACTGGGAGGAGAAAGCCCACAGCAGAGTCAGGAAGTGGCACAAAAAGGAAGGATTTTGTTGTTCTTTGGAAGGATTCAAGAATATCTCAGACCATCTGAGGACAGAAAGTGTAGGCAGGCCTCACAGGAACTAAAGTCACATCTGCTGCATCACAGGAGCTGTGGGAGTCTATCTGTGTCTGTCTGTCTCTCTTGAGTTTTTCTGCTCACTTACATGGCCGCATCACGGCCAACCAGAATCTAGCCTCAGTTCTTAAGCTGAGCATCCTGCCAGATGCTCACATCCCCACAACCTTTCTCTGTTTCTGAGTTCAAATCTCAAGAGAGAATCTGATTGGCTTAATCTACCCCCTAATTTGGATCCTCTAGAGTCAGGTGACCTCCCTTATCCAGTGAGCTGTGGGGGGCCCCAGGGAGCCTGGAGGGGGACTGTGGTTAGGGTTGGGTCACCTGGCACAAACAGAGCAACATGAGGGTGTGATGTGAGAAGCAGGGAGCAGGAGGAATATTATAGATGGAAGGAAGAATGGATGGATGAATAGATAGATGATAGAGAGAGAAATGTAAAGATGTTTCATGCAGCACTGTTTAATCGTGTTAATCATAAAAAAAAAAGTCATGTTTCTCACTGGTTCACTTAAATGTATTAATTCACTATGTATTTACTGAGCATGTGCTGCTTTACAGATCTGAATGGAGCACTGAACACTGAGACAAGGAAGTGGAGACTCAGTTCAGAAGACGTACAATCACTGTCTGGGTAGAGGACCAAGCCACAAGCAGCCTCTCAAAGGAAGGTATGAGGTGAAGGCTGGCAGTCACCTCCAGAAAAGAAAAAAATAATAACAAATAACCAACAAATCAAATAAACTAAGCCCCAGTGAGAAACCTGCAAAGCAACCAAGGTGACATGAAGAGTAACAGGTAGGCCCTTCCCAGGCGGGGAACAGATAACTGAATCTGAGCCCTACAGGACAGCAGCCAAGAGCACCAGCATCTGGCAGAAGGGACGGCTCCTCTGCGGACCTGGCCGGTCTGGTCTCCAGGTCTGAACCTGCCTTTTGGCCTGAGAGCCAGCAGTCCCAGCCAACAGATACGGGATCCCTGCCTCTACCTGAGCTTAATTCAAACCATTCTGTCCGGCCCTAATTTGGAGCTTTTATTGGGTTTTAGGTTACTCTATATATGGCACAACAGAAATATTTTTTTCAATCTTAAATTAGAAACATACCACAGGAGGATTTTTTGAAGCTTTTTTAACAACACTGTAGAGTGAAATGTCTTCAACTCTGCAACTGAAATCTAACCAAAGTAACCTTCCACTAGAGAAACTTTGATATCAAGAGTGGCATTCTGGAATGTGCTTTTCTCCCTCTTTTCCAAAAGTAGTGAGCAATGGTCCTCCAAATGGTCTGGGATGTGTGAATGTTGAGACTAAGAATACTCTGGGGCCTTCCCAGAAGACCAGCACCAGAGATGGACAGAACAAAATCACCAGCTGGCTGGCTTTTCAAATGGCTATGTCCCTTGCCACCCTTTCCAGCTGTGAAGTGAGGCCTGGAGAGAAGGCTGTGCTCCAGATGGATCAGGCCAGGGCTCCTAGCTTGCCTGACATATTTAGACACTTGAAGCAAGTTGTAAAGGGGACCATTCTCATGACAGGAGGGGGTGCTAGAGACCAGGGCACAGATAGTCTGCACTCCAGGTAGCCCAAAAGTACTTAAACCAGAAGATGCTTTTGGTGGCCCTGCTAGAAACAGAGCCTCCACTGAGCACTCCTCCAATGAACACATTTCATTCACACTCAGAGGAGGGGTTCCAGGAGCTGCTTTGGATTCTGGCTGTAACCCTGCTGGACATCATAAGGATGGCCTGCTGAATGACCACAGAGTCAGGCATATGGCTTGGCATATGGCAGAACCAAATCCTTTGGCATTTTGGGCCCAACTTAGAATTTTGGAATGAATGTAGTTATCTTTTGGAAGGAAGTTAAGGCAATGAATAAGAGGCAGCTGATAAAACACCTGGGGAAAAAAGGGACAAAAATGAGAATATACACATATTTGTCCTATATGGGGTAATCTAATTTCCTTGAATTGTGCCAAGAAACCCTGAAATCTAAAAACCAGAGCGTCAGTCTCCAAGGCTACAACTTGTCCCTGTGATCTGACCACCACCTCGAGGGCAGAGCAGTTGGCCAGCTGATGCCACTGTCACCACAGTGGGGGGTAATGCGAGCACAGGGCCAGGAGGACAAATTGCCCCTTTGGAGAGCCAGGAAAGGGTGGTTCATTCCTCAGTGCACTGGGTAGGGATGGGATTGTGTTTGCCATCTACTCCCATGAGCCAACTGGTTGAGCGACAAATGCCAAGTAGAATAAAAACAATCTGGTACCTCCAGCCTTTGGCACCTGAGGTTGCATGGGGCGCCTTGCCCTCTCTTGAGCACAACCCCAATCCACAGCTCTGCCTCTGGCCCCTCTGATGCTGGGGCTTCCTGCATGTCTGCACCCAGTGCTGGCTCTGGTTCCCACTCACCACTGTGTGCTGGTAGGGAGGAAGTGACCTTGGATGTCGAGACTGGAGCTTGGTGGGGAATGGTGAGGGAGCTACATGGGCCATGGGCATGTGTTACAGAAAGAACTCTGAGAGGAAAATGGTCTCAGTGAGCTGGAAAAAGCAAAAAGGCTTTCCCGAGACAGGCCTGGAGTTGGGCCTTTAAGGACAGGCAGAAAGGGAAGGTATTTAAGGCAGGTGGTACAGCCCGCGCTAAGACACAGTGGGAAGGAACACTGTGTGTTGGGGTTGGCCAAGGCAGGATGGGCAGCTTGCCTGGCCCAAGAGCTGGAATAAGTAGATTCATCCTCCCAGGTTTATTCCCTGGTGGGCCTCACCTTCCGGAGTCCTCTGAGGTGGCTTCTCAGATCTGAAATGCCACCTGACCCAGAGAAACCAGGCACGGCTGCCTGGAAGAGCGTCCAGCCTTCCCACCTCCCACTGCCAGGCTGAAGTTTCCATACTGACTAAGAACAGGAGAAGTCAGCTGGTCCTGTTGCCCTCTCCCCCATTTCCAGCCCCCACAATCTTGGATAGCAGCTTCTACCATTGATAACTCTCCAAAAACAGGCTCCCTCTGCCCTGCCTTGGGACACAGGGGTCAGGGCGAGCTCTGGGCCTTGAGCACCGCCACCTAGATGCTGGGCAGGTTGAAAAGACTGGGGTCTGGCCCCCCACCCACCTCGGCCTTGGGAAGATCACTCCATTGCACTGGGAACCCAGGGAGCCACACGGCACCGTCGGGAGAGGGAAGGGGGAAGCTGGGCACCTTCAGGCTCCTCCCCCCAGAGTTAGGGAATGGTGCCGGCCTGGCTTTCTGCTGATCTCTGAAATGGAAAAGGTCACAGGCTCTTCTTGTCTGAAGTGGCCCACTGTGGGGACAGCAACCATCCAGCTTCTCAGCACTGGCCGGCCTCGAGGTTTCCCTAAGCATCGCAGTCTCCCTTACTCAGCCTCAACTGACATCTCTGCTAACTCAGCTATGTCCTCCTGCTGTCTCCTCACATGCTGGGTTCCCCAGTGGGGGCTGCTCAGGCCAGCAACTCCACCTTCCCCCTCTGCCCCAGGCAGGCACCGTCAGATCCCACTGCATGGAGTGAAGGCGAAGAGAACCAGGACCTGGTCCTCCTCGGCACAGGGCCCGAGTGACCAACACAGGGAAGCGAAAGCTCAGACCAGCTCCTGTCCCTGACAAAATCTGTCTTAGGAAGCTGCTGCCCCTTTGTATGTACAGTGAAGGATGACCCACCTCCCATGCCCCCCGAGTCCTGGTTTATACCTGTTGTCCCTGCTCAACTCACTCTGGAAGTATTCCAGCTGAGATAATAAATCACACGGTCATCTTTGTTTTGCCACCCTCAAGGCTAGTGAGTGGTTAAGACAGGAATTGAACTCAGACCTGGCATCAAATACCAAGCTTACCCACCCAGACACAGGACCAACAAAGGCTCTAGGAGGGCAAATGGTGAATGATCAGCTGGTGCTCTTGTAGAGCAGCCCGTAGGCAGCACAAACAGGAAAAGGCAGGATCCTGGGATGTGTGCTGGAGGAGGTAACGCGGTCACAGGTGGAATCCAGGTTCTGCCTCACTTAGCTGTGTGTCCTTTGGCAGGTTTCTTGGCCCCTCTGGCCCCAGCTGCCTCCTCTATAAAATGGGATAACACAGGAAGCAGAAGGATGAGTGTGTACAAAGGTAGCAGGAAGCCTGACCCTCACGACTGGGAGAGACGTCTCTGCCTCTGAGACTCTGACAGTGATCCCTGGCTGAACGTTAAGATGGCTGTGAAGAATACATGTACTTGGAAGTAATGGTCTGTTGTCTAAAATCTCCATTTTGGCTTGAACGAAGGGGTTTAACCTCTGAATGGAATCTGGTTATCTGGGACAGAAATCGAGGCCAGGCATCCAATGTCAGGCAGACAAGTGCTTAAAAAGCCCCTGGGTGGGTGGAGGACAACTCGTTCTTCCGCGGAAGCATTAGGGACATCTGCTGGGCCAGGTCACGGGCAGGCCAGCACCCAGTGTGCATCCCAGGGACTTGGGGGGGGGTCGTGTGCATCCCAGGGACTTGGGGGGGGTCGTGTGCATCCCAGGGACTTGGGGGGGTCGTGTGCATCCCAGGGACTTGGGGGGGTCTGCTGCACCATATCTGGGTGAGAGTCATCAAGCGGCACCAGGAGTTGGGGTGTTAACCGCTGGCATCTTGCAAACTTGAAGAAAGGTATAAACTGAGGGCTCCCTGAGGCAAGGGATCGTGCAGGCAGGACCAGGGGCGCAGGCTGGAGGCCCTGGTCTGTAAGGGAGTGTCAGAAAGCCCAGGAAGAGCTGAAAGCCAGGACATCTTTCCACATCTTTCCTGTCTGGCCCTGATTCCTTCTCATCTTAAAGTTCGCTCCTCTGAAAGGTCTTCCCAAACTCCACCGCTAAGTGGGATTAGAATCCCCAGTTTAATTAGGGTCCCCTGTTATACCGTGTCACAGAATCTGCAATATTTGTTCAGTCAAGGAATTTATCATAATTTCTAAATAGAACTGTGTTTGCTTATTATCTGATTATCCCCACTACCCCAAAATCTCCATAGGGGTAGGCCTGTGCCAGTTTTATCTAGCACACCAAATAAATGCTGCACAGCTTGCGGCCGAATGCATACATAATATGACTGAAATCCCACCATTAGAACACTGTTTAGGTCCTTTCAGTTAATCAAACAACTTTTACTGAGTGTCTACTATATGCCAGAACCAAAGCTGAAAAAAAAGTGGGGTTAAAAAAATTTTTTTTTGGCACTTCCGCGAACAGGAAGCTGCGCGGTGCTCGGAGCCTGCGAGCGTCCATCTGCATGCAAGCCTGTGCGCCGCCTGGGAGCCCGCCGCGCTCTGCCTGCCGTGGCCGTGGGCGCTGAAGGCGGCCGCCGTCCAGACGTCGGGCACGGGCGCTGCTCTGCTCTCCTTGCTTAAATTCACAAACATGAATGGGTAACAACACAAAATGGTATCGGAACAGTGGGAATCAGGAAGTTCGCACAGAAAGCTTTGGGAGCTGTTGTTACTGTAGTCTGCCTGAAGTTGGGGCAGAATTGGGCAAACAACTTGAGTCTAGAGCTCTGGAAAGTATGAAGCTGCTAGTGAACTCCATTCTCTATCAGGAGAAGGAACCGAAATTCATGAAGCCCTTGCAGAAAATCCAGGGCTTGTCAACACATCTTGTTAGGCAAATGGTTGGCTGATGAAGATGACACTAAGTAATCCTTCAAAACTAGAGGAACTAATGAGTGAAAAGGCATATGCGAAATACATAAAATCTGTTGAGGCGTGGAAATGGAAACTAGTATGAAACAACTTAATCTAGCATAGTTGCCTTAAATTAGTGGTGGATAGAAAAATTTAAATGGCAGCTCTTAGCAGTACCAATGGAAAAAGAAACTGCTTGCCACAATGCTACTAGGAGAAAATGCCCCTGAACTCCCTGATGATGGCGGATGAGCACGATATGCATCCTTTTCACAATACCCTATGATGTTTAGGCTAGGCTACGCTTAGAGTATTCAGTTGCTAGAATTATCTGTGTAAAAACTAGGTATAAAAGTTATGTAATTCAAGGATAACATTGTTATCTTAAGCCTTATATAATATAACTTGCTTGGGAGGGCGGGCGGGGAGGGAGGGAGAAGGGGATTGTGGGCTATCATGATTGGTGCACACAGTGTGTGTGGGGTCACGAGGAAGACCGTGTAGCTCAGAGAAGACAAATAGGGACTCTGTGGCATCTTACTACACAGATGGACAGTGACTGCAGTGGTGGGGGGGGGGGACTTGATAATATGGGTGAATGTAATAACCATATTGTTTTGTGAAACCTTCATAAGAGGATATATCAATGATACCCTAATAAAAAAAAATAATAATATAACTTGCTTATATCCATCCCTGAATTTGGACCAAAATACTTAATGATCTGACCTTTCCATTGGGAATACCTGGAGTGGAGAAAGTTTTTGTTGTATATTGCCAGATGAAGAATGATACTATCTCAGTTTTGCAATATACTGTATTTGCTGGTGCCGTTTTTATACAGTGAAGCAAAAGCCTCATAGGAAAACAAGAATAGTTTAATAATAAAAAATTAAACATATTCAAAAAAAGTCTTAAAATTCAAATACCCCTGGGAGAGTTAAACGATAGGATACTATGTTACTCACATACTGGAGGGAGTATGTTTGGCCAGTTGGTTTCCAGAGTGATAGCTCGTTCAGAGAATGGCTTGGAGGAGGACAGTGACATAAGGAAGAAAGAGGATTGTGGATCTGGGGGATGGAAGTAGACAAGCTCCAATGAGGCTCTAGGAGAAGGAGAGGATCTGGGTGCTGGGAGAGCGAGTGGGAGAGTGCCGAGAGGCTGGGCGGCGCACTAAAGGACAATCATGCCCAGAAGATCCACTTCATCCTGCCATCACCCTGCCCAGGACAGGCCCCGTGTTATGTATTTTCTACCCATCAGCACATTTAACCTTCATAGCAAAACAAGAGGTAAGCAGTGTTATCCCACTCTATAGAAGAGGCAGCTGGGACCAGAGGGGCCAAGTAACCTGCCAAAGGACACACAGCTCATTCAGAGACAGAACTGGATTCAAACACCAGCTTGCTGCCTCCCAACCCTTCCTCAGCCCAGGACTACTTCCACGGCAGGCCCCATCCGGACTCTCTCCATGGGGGGATTTTCATGTCAGTAAGCACAGGCTAAGGCACAGCTGCTGAGGAAAGCATGCTTGGCTTTCACCACAGAGAACCGGAGGGAACCACCACCTCCCACACTAATCTTGACAGTCAAGGCCCCAGGCCTTGCTTCACAACCAAAGGACCTTGAAAATAAAGAGGCAGGGCTGAAGATAGTACAGAGTTCACACACTTTCCACCAAATGTTCTTCCCAGTTTGGGACAGTGGGCAGCACTGACCATCAGCCATGTCAAAACCAAAGGACCTGGAGCAGGTGGAAACCCTAAAGTAGAGGGCAAGGCCTGGGGCCTCCACTGGTCAGAGCAGGGAGGCAGCCAAAGGGGACTCTGGGCAGCAAATAATAGCCCCTTGCCCACCACTCCTACCACAGAACACTTGCCTACCCTCAGCCCCACCGGCCATGTGGAGGGGTCTCCGGTGGGCTGGGCAGCAGCAGGATAGGGTCACTCTGTCCGGCTCCTATCTCCAGACAGGACTATTTAACAGGGAATAGGGAGAAAGGCCAGGCTGGGGCTCCCAGTGGGCTGTCAGGATGCAGGGACAGCAGGCAGGATGCTCAGAGAAGCAGCTGGAGCCCAGTGAGGCCAATCCAGGGAGTGGGCCACATTGACTGCTGGAGAAACTGAGGCCAGACAGGGAGGGGCTTTGCTTTGGGCCACAGAGTAAGGGAGTACTACTCTGGGGCTGGGTTCCCAGGCCTTGTGTTTCTCTCTGGCTGATGATATCCTAAGCCCCCTGGGGACTGGGTAGACTCAACTGAGCAGAACCAGGCTAAAGAAGGTGCTCAAGAGATCTGGGGGGCTTAAGCACCCCCCGGTGTATTCCCTCACACCTGTGAGCTTGTGGTTTGACCTCCTCCCACTCCTCACGGATGTGGCCATGGACCTGAAGCTGAGCTCTCTGAGTCCCTCGGGGAGGAGCCACCCCTCATTTCTCAGGCATTGACAGAGAACAAGTGGGAGGCCACAGGAGATGTGGAGAAAGCCCAGGCTCTGACAGTGTGCAGAAATGCATTTAAACTCACACTCCACACCTGCTAGCTCTTTGCTTTTAAGTCACCTCAGCTCTGTTTTCTCATCTATAAATGGGGCCAATAACAGTGCCTACCTCAAAGGACTGATGGGAGGCTTAAACAGCCCATATGCAACTTGCATGCAGCAAGGCTTCCTGCAGGATGTGTCCCCCCTCCTCCTCCTTATGAAGAATCTCCCCTTTCCCCACCCACACAACCCCCGGCCTTCCAGCATGCACCTCCATGGATTCTTCCTTCCAACACAATTTGACTCCAGCACATGGGATCAAGATCTAACATCTGGCAAATCTTTGTTGAGCCCTCTGTGTGTCAAGTTAGCGAGGACACTGTGGGCAGAGGGTGCTCATAACCAGGTGGTGCTCATAACCAGGTTGGGGAGACTACAGCTGCAGTAGGCACATAGTAGGCACTCAATAAACATCTGCCCAGAGAACTGACGAGCAGTTATACAGTCAGTCAACAAACACTATCATTCTCATTCCCCTGTTTTCACGATGGGCTGTCACACCCAGAGGATGTGATAAGGGTACAGAGACTTCAGGGACTTGCTTTAGGTCAGCACAACAGCCTGGTGCCAGAGTCTGAGCCAGGCTATGAGCAGAGCAGATTTATTAACAGAGTAATCCCTGACTTGGAAATCAAATTGGCTTGAATCCCATTTCAAACTCTGTTTTTACCACTTAAGGGCTGTGTGGCCTTGGGCAGGATACTTAACCTCTCCAAACATTAGGGTTTTTTTCTGCAAAATACGGTGACACTTTTCTCCCATAGTAGAAGTGAGGTTGGTAAGAGATCCCTGGGTGTAAAGTGTCGAATGCAGTGTGAGGCACTTAGACGGGCTCAGCACCTGCCCACCCCGAGGCCCCTTAAAGTAGCCAGAGTGCAGTGATACAGTGAAAAGGCATTAAATACCAAAGAGTGAGGCTCAGTTCCAGAATGTCCTTAGAAGAGCAGCAAGAAAAGAGCAAACCACACAGGAGCTTGTTTTTAAAGACAAAGAAAATATGATTAAGTAGCCTGAGAATGCTGTAATAAAAGAATGAAAATATTTTCCTTACCAGGGCATTTGTATATCAATAGCTGATAGGAGGTGGGAGCGGCCGCCACAAGGCCGCCAGGCTCTGGCAGCAGCTGCACATGAGGATCCACAAGCAGGGACTCGGCAGCAGGGCAGCAACGCCTTTCCGGGCCTCAGTTATCCGGCCTAGGAAATGGGACTGCCCAGTCGGGCTCAGTCTGTCCATGGCTCCTTTCTTTTCCTTTTTAAATAAAAATTGTATATATTTAAGGTATACAACATGATGATTTGATATACATATACACAGTGAAATGATCAGAGTCAGTCGAATTAACATCATTTCATAGTTATCTGTGTGTGTGTATGTGCGTCTGTGTGTGTGTGTGTGTGTGTGTGTGTGTGTGTGTGTGTGTGGTTAGAGCACCTGAAATCTACTCCCTTGGCATTTCCAGTATTCAATTCTCTATCATTAACCATAGTCCTCGTGTGTACATTAGATCTCTACACTTATTCATCCCACCTAACTGCAAATTTGTACCCTGTGACTTGCACCTCCCCATTTCCTCCTCCCCACAGCCCCAGGCAAACACTATTCCACTCTGCTTCTGTGATATTGACTTTTTTTAGATTTCACATATAAATGACATCATGCAGTATCTGTCTTTCCAGGTCTGGCTTATTTTGCTGAGCATAATGTCCTCCATTTTCATCCATTTTGCTGCAGATGGCAAGATCTCCTTTCCTTAGGCTGAGTAATATTCCACTGTATATATACCATAATTTCTCTATCCATTCATCCATGGCTGCTTTCAATCTGTCCTCTTTTGGTAAACTGGACAGCCACAGCTGTAATCACCACCTCAAGGCCAAGGGGAAGGAGCTGATATGCTAGAGTCAGGCTTAGAAACTTTAGGGATTGCTCCTGAGGTCACACAGCTAACAGTGGCGGCTAAGTGGTGTGGTGAGGCTGGGCCAAAGCCCTGGCGGTCCCAACTCTACCACACTGCCCCATCCTCGGGGGCTCTGTGTTCATTTATTCAGGTCCTGAGTGGCAGCAACGTGAACCAGATACCCTCTGGCCAATGAGTAAGCACTCTCACTACCTCCTGCCCCACCGTGTCACTTGGGGGCCTGCCCACCTGGTCCTGTGGCTCTGTACCTCTCCCCACACCCAGACACAACATGTGGGAATCTTCTTTCAGGCAGTCCTCACCCTTGCTCCTCTCTGCTCAAGTGACCATGACCACTGTCCTATTCTCAGATTCCATGCCTCCCTCTGACCTTCCCTTCTCCACTGCTGTCAGCCTAGTCCACCTTTCCTCACCTGATCCTTAGGTCATGGCAAGCACCCTCCTGACCTTGCACATTCTAACTTTCCACCCTTCCCAAATGCCCCCATGGAAATCAGCTTCTCAGGAATGCCATATGCTTATCCCCTCCGCTTCCACCTACACCCCAAGCCCTGGCTTTGGATCCTTCTGAGCCCCTATCCCCATCTTCCTAATACAGTTCATAGCTTTTTATATGTGCCTGTTTCTGTAGCTTACACTTTCCTGGCTACACACAGAAAGTGGCCAATAGATGCATGTTGATGATAGATACTTTTGCATATTTGTCTGATTTGTATCACTAGGATCCCCTTTTGTTTCCATATTTCACCCAGAGCTCTTAGGGTCTGATCCCAGCAGGGACCAGGCCCACAGTGGGTGCTCCCAGAACACCTGTTGATCTGCCCTAAACCAGCTAGAAGCAGGGTCCAGCCACTCCTGCACCTTCCAGGCAGGACTCTCACAGGAGCCATGCACACCCTGAGGACAGTATGCAGTCTGGTTGAAGGGACTCAGAAAAGAGCCCTTTCTTCGTCCCAGGGCCTCTCCTCACCTTTCCCCAGCCTTATGCATTGACGTCTGAGCCCAGAGAGAATAGAGCAGTCCACCTCGGGACAGAGACTTGCAGGACTTCAAATATCTCCATGTCCTCAGGATGGAAAATCTTACATGAAGAAACTGAGGGTCCAAGAAAAATGTGCTGCCGTCACCTAGAGCCCATGGGTCAAGCCCATATTCTGACCCTTTCCACTACACCATGTCATCCATCTCCACCCAAATCTAGGGGGATGAATAAACCCTCATTCCCAGGAGGACCATCATTTTCAGACCCTCTTCCTCTGGGTTTGAGGATTGAAATGGCCAGGTCCACGCAGGTGCACCTCAGAGGGATTCTCTCATGAGAGGACTGCCTAGACGCAGCTGCCAGTGCTGTGAAGGTCTCCCAGAAAACTTCCCATGTGCCAGGATTGCAAGCCGGGGTGGCGGTGCCAGTAGGAGGGGAGGGGATAAACATACCTGAAAAGCTGATTTCCATGGGGGCATTTGGGAGGTGTGGAAAGCTAGACTGTGCAAGGTCAGGAGGGTGCCTGCTACAACTTAAGGATCAGGTGAGGAAAGGTGGACTAGGCTGGCAACAGTGAAACAGAGAGGGTGCGGGAGAGGGGTGATGAGGCAGGAGAGAGAACGTCAGCTGGAAGCAGCCCATCCAGTTGCAGGACACACACATCCCTCTTCTCCCAGCAGGTGGCAGCAAAAATTAGGAGCCCCAGAGCCACATGGTCAGGGGGAAAGAGGCAGCATCTGAGGGAGCAGCTGGCTGGCATCGCGCATGCTGTGATGGTGAGCCCGGGCTGGGGCAAGCCCTGTAGGCCCCTCCACCACTCATCCTCTCTCATGCTCCCCAGCAGCACCGACGGGGAGGGACTGGGAGCCACAATAAGTGCTGTGCAGGTTGGCAACTGGGGCAAGGTACAGGCAATGAAATCTTCCTGAACAACGGGTGCCACTTCTAAAACCTTCCTGCAGATCAGAGCTTGGCCTCTGACTGCTTACTGTCAGGTGGACACAATCAAAACAGGCTTCTCCACACAACCTGCGTCTTCAGGGAGCCAGCTGGAGAGCCTGCAGCCCACCCGAGGGGAACCAATACCACTGCCTTGGTTCTCAGGCATCTGATTGCCACTGTGGGCCAGACAGTGTGCTAAGCACTGAAGATCCAGATATAAATGGGATACAGGCTCCACTAACACAAAGTTCAGCTGGTGAGGGAGACAGTCAGGTGAACAGACCTGAGTCCATGTGCTGAGGCTGTCAGTGGATTGGAGGCGCGGATCGGGGAGCCTGCCTGCTCCCAGCTCCCTCTGCCAGCACAGACCCTCTGCTGCCTGGGCCACATGACACCACCAGCCCAGTCCCAGCTGATCGGATCAGGATGGGCACTGGCCCAAGAGTGGCCAATCTATAAGCTGGCTAGTAAAAAGATGAAGATGGCCATGAAGACTCTGGCTTTAGAGAACTAGAGTTCGAAAGCAAGTGAGCTAGACCTGGAAAGGCCGTACGGCATGGCTGGGGCCAGAGAGCTCTTGACAGCCACACACAAGCTTAGTTAGCAGAAACTGCAAAAAGCCCAGGCTTAGAAACACAGAGGGCCAGGTAGTGCTGGCTCTGGGGTCAGGGGGGCCACAGTGGTCAAGGAAGGCAGCCCAGAAGGCTGTTTAAACCTCAACAAGTGTGAGGTCAGCCTTAAGAAGCTTAAGGGATCTACAGGACACAGGAACTGGGTTCAAATGTCACTCAGTCCATCCAAGAAATATTTACCTGCCTGCCTTCAGGCCCCATACCAGAATGACTCTGACTTGGTCTGTGTCCCTTCTGACTAGTGGACCCCCATGCTGTGGGTCCAGAGCATAAAGGAAGACATAAAGGTTGGTCTGATGGAGACCAACATGGGAGGCTCAGCCCTCTGAGAGGAGAAGAATGGCGCTGGTATATAGACAAATGGGCCGGCAGAACATAATAGGAAGTCCAGAGATAGATGCACATATATATAGGGTCTACTGAGTTTTGACAAAGATGCCAAGGTAACTGGATAAAGAAAGAAAATCTTTTCAACAAATAGTGCGGAAGAGATCATAAAGCCAGCAAGACACAGAGCACAGATCAGAATGTGAGTCTGTCCAGCTCCAGATCCCACAATCTAGACACTGCCAAACATGAAATGAAACTAGAGAAGAGGATAGAGAAAAGCATGGCTGGAGGCTGGGCTCTCTGGTCCACCGTGTCCCTCACCGAACGGGAAGGAGTTCCACCTCACCCCAGGGAAGGGCGTCTCTCCACATACATATCAAAGTTATGCCGTCAGATGTGATCAGGACCAGCTGGAAAAGTGTGCTTGTCCAGGAGATGCTGTTTCAGGAGACCAACAGACCACGCTGCCCCCTGGGGGTAGAAAGAGAGGAGAACCTGGACTCGGGCCCCTTGGAGGGGGTGGGAACATAAGGGCGGAGGGGAAGGAGAGAAGAGTTGAAAGGCCCGAGATGGAATATGGGCTGTGAGGTGAGCTCTATAGAATGAAATACTGTTCAATGATCAAGTCTAGATCCATCTCCTCACACTCTCGGTGTAAAAAGTGGGGCCCAGAGAGTGACTTAATGGAGGCCTGCACAGCCAAGTGGCAGATCTAGGATTCAAACTCAATACATTTCTCTCGGCAGACACGGAGAACTATGGTCAGTAGGAGCCTTCCTGGACAATGGGGACAGATGGCCACTGTCTCCGCTGTGATGGAGGGTGGCGATTCTAACATTCCAGCAGAGATTCCTATCCCCTTTCCCCAGGGTCCCAGGTGAACCAGACTTCCACCTGCCACCCACCTAGAGACCCACCTCACTTTGGAGCTTGCTCCAGAGCTCAGGGCAATCCCTAGGCCTCTGTGGGCCCAGGTCATGTCCCTCAGGCTAAGGCCATTACTGTCCCTTCCTCTACTCTGACCGAGCAGATTCTGACAAAGAGGGTCCAGCCTGAGGATTCAAATGGCTTAGGATCCAGCCAGCAAGTCTTTGGTTGTCCCTCCAGGTTCCAACAATAGATGGTTCCCTCTTTGCTAGCCGCATAAGGGAGTCCCGCCAGCCCCCAATAACCAGGAGGGTCAGCTTACAGCTGGCACGGACTGGTTGACCAAGACTCAAATCAGGCTTCCATCACTCACAGTCTTGGCCTTTTCACATCAGTCTGACCAGTACCTCCACTGCAGGCCAGGGTTGCCAGGGCATGGGTTGTGTCAAACAGGACAGGAAGACCTCCCTCAACACTCACCCCAGTGGGGCTCCCCCCATCCAACCCCTAAGAAAGCCTGACCGCAAGGCTGACCCTTCTCCTCAGTCTCCTCCCACCAGCCCAGAGGCTTCCAAGGGCAGGAACCTCCTGGGATTCATCCCTGATTTCTAGCCACCAGCCCAGCTATAGGGCTTCAGTAGATGTTTGCCAAGTTATAACTACATAAAAGAATCTACATTCTGAAAACGCTCCTTTTGCCAAAGTTTTGTAATTTTTTTGTGGATATTGGTAAAGTAATTTATCTGCCATTCTCCCTAGTTTCATGACACACACTTCCTTTAAAAGGGAAACACAAACCTTGCCTCAGCCAAGCTGAATGAAAAGTAGGTTGTCATGCTTTGGCCAAGCCAGGATCAGTAGCTGCAGGACCTGAAATTCCCTAAGATGGGGCTGTGGAGGGGACTGTTCACCAGCAGTGAGAAGGAGGGAGGAATTCATGCAACTGGGAGAGCTGGGATGGGGGACAGGAGGGTGTAGGACACAGAAAACAAGGGAAAGCCAGGAAGCAGGAGAATATGGAGCAGGAAGCACTGCCCAGGACCTGTTGCCTGCCCACCTCTGCCCACTCACCTTCCATCCTCTTTCCCATACCCCAGCAAATCTCCTCACAGTTCCCAAACATACCAAGCTCTTTCTGTCTTCAGGACCTTTGTACCACTCCTACCCAAGGTACCCCCACTGAGTCCTGTGCATGCACCTCACCTCGGCTGCAAGATCTGTCCCCAACCACTTAATCTAAAGCATAGTTCCTTAAGTTATTTCATTCCTAACTCCCATCAAAATGTGTAACAATGCTATTTGTTCCCTTGTTGGTTAGTGGTGCCCCACAGAAGAAGGTCAGCTCCCTGACGGCAGGAGCTATGCTTTCACCACATATCCCAGCACTGACCCAGCACCTCCCACACAGCAGACACACCAGAACCAAGGATTTGGTGCTGGGGAAACAGTGGCAGAGACTCTCCTTCTACTGCCCTGCCAGAAAACCTCATGGGGCTCAGCCCAGCACAAGGCCCCCAGAGCTCCAGGGAAGCCAGAAGGCAGGCCAGCAGGGATAAGAAGCGAGGGCTAGGAGGAGAAACATTCCAGGAGGGTGCAGAGAGGCCCTAGACGTCGGCTTCAGAAGAGAATCCCCAACCTGGCCAAACTTTCCCCATATTAGTAAGTCCACATTCATGACAGCGCCTCAGGGCAGAGCCATGTGAGGCGAAGATGAGAGGATTTCTAATGTCCTTCTGCTCTCAGATGGAGCAACTAGGGGTCAAAGTGAGCAGAATCTGGGTAGCCAAAAGAAGCTGCTGTATAAATGGGTATAATATCTACCTCACTAGACTGTTGTGAGGATTAAATGCTGCAATGTACAGAAGGCAGCTAGCACCTTATAGGCATATAGGTGCTCGTAATTCCCTCCTCCCGTTTGCCACTTCCCAAGGAGAAAGACTAGGGATGTATGCTCTATGATCCCTCTCCCTGCCTCCTCCATGTCTACCCCAAACTGTGATAGCTGGGTGGGAAACAGCTTCAGGCTGCAGATGCTATGACAGCATTGCTTAAATTGAATTACGCTGAAATCAGAGAAGCCCTCAGCTCTCCCAGGGAGTTCAGAAGTGTTCACCCCGACAGTAACTGCACACTGCACAGGAAAAGGCATTTGAGTTGATAAGGAGTCATTCGGATGGCCATCTAAGGCAACTTTAGCCCTTTAAAGAAACTCATTCCTTATTAACATACACTTGGGATTTCCAGGACTGAATATTATTTCTATTAAACAAAGCCCATTTTGGAGACATTTTTTCATGCTGTGGAGGTCCTGTGTAATTCACCTCTCCACAGTGTTACTCTCTTTCACATATAGAAAGCCACAGACCATGATGAGAAAGGAAACAAGAAAGAGAGAAAATGAACAACAGTCACTGATCCAACAAGGGCTAGAAGCCGGGCACCAGTATGTATGACAGATAAGTCCACATCACTGAGAGCCTCCCAGCCATGAAACGGTATTTGGACTTTTCCTGAAAGCAATAGGAAGTCACTGAAGGCCAATTCAGGATTTAAAATAGGAAGCAACTGATAAATGTTCTTTTTAGAATGCTCACTTTGGTTATAATAGAAAAGACAAATGTGGAGGTGGGGGTAGGGAAGAGTAGCTAAGAAATTACTCAAGAGACAATAATATTGTACTATAAGTATGCAGTGTGATAAATAGCATTACAACAGCAACTGTGTTATTAAATACAAATGTTTCAAAGTAATACACTGTACATCTTAAATTTGGGTAATGTTACATGTCAAATTTATCCCAAAACAATTGGAAATTTTTAAAATCAAAAATAAAGTTCTTGCATAACTGAAGTGTTTCAAATCATGTTTTCAAAACATTTTCTAACATATTATAAATTTTTAAACATAAAGAGGAACTATTCAAATATTTATTTAATTTGGATATGACACCAAAGAAATACAAGCAATGGAAGAGCAAAATAGGGAAACTGAACACCAAAATTTAAAACTTTTGTGCTTCACAGGACACGAAGCACAGAATTTCATCACATTTCACAGAATGGAAGAAAATACTTGCAAATCACATGTCTGATAAGAGACTTCCTTAATATAAAAAGAACTCTTACAACTCAACAACAAAAAGATAAATAATCCAATTAAAAACTGGGCAAAGGATTTAGATAGACAGTTCTTTAAAGAAGACACACAAATGACCAAGAAGCATATGAAAAGTACTGAACATCATTCATCATTAAGGAAGTGCAAATCAAAACCACAACGAGATTCCATTTCACACCCACTCAGATGGCTGTAATCAAAAAGATGGACAATAACAAGTGTTGGTGAGGATGTGGAGTAATTGAAACCCTCACACACTGCTGGTGAGAATGTTACATGGTGCAGCCACTTTGAAAAACAGTTTGGCAAGTCCTTAAAAAGTTAAAGAGAGTTACAACATAATCTAATAATTGTACTACATTCACCCAAAAGAACTGGAAGCATATTTCCATACAAAAACCTACACAAAAATGTTCACAGCAGCACTATTCATAATTGCCAAAAACTGGAAACAATCCAAATGTGCATCAGCTGATTAATAGCAAACAAAATACTATTCATCCATAAAAAGAATGAAATACTGCTACATACTACAACATGGATGACTGTTGAATACACTATGTTAAGTGAAAGAAGCAAGCCATAAAAGACCACACATTCTATGATCCCATTTATATTTATGTCCAGAATAGGCAAATCCATAGAGACAGAAAGTAGATCAGTGGTTGCCAAGGGCTAGGAGAGAAGGGAATGTGGAGGGTGCCAACAGAGATGGGTTTCTTTGGGATGGGGTGGGAGTGGGAACACAGGGAGGGTATAAAAATGTTCTGGAATTAGATAGTGGTAATTGATGTGCTTGGTTGTGAATATGCTAAAAACCACTGAGTTGTACACTCTAAGAAGGAGAACTTTATGGCATGTGAATTATATCTCAACAAATCTGTTATTAAAAAATAAAAAATACATAATAAATAAATATCCAGGCACTATTCTAGGCAGTGAGGCAACAGTGAACAAAATTGACCCAAATTGCTGTCTTGTTGGCGCTAACATTCCAGTGAAAGAACCCTAGTTAAAAATCACAAGAGTCTCAATAAATTAATGGCACTAGACAAGTGGATGGGTTTAAGAGAGTCTATGAAGCAACAATCAACATGGCTAGCTGAACAATTGGAACAGGAGAGATGTCTCAGATCACCCTCTCCTGAGGCCTCACAATAATTCTCATTGTTATTTCCTCTGGCTTCCAGAGTCACTGTTCCCCACTTTAAAAGCACTGGAAAAAATGGGCAAAGTACTCTTTCTGAACCAGAAATTCCAGGACTCTCTGAAAGATGAAAGAAAGAGATTTGACTTGAAAGAGAATATCACAGCCAAAACTCAAGCTCAAAAGGGCCTGGTGCATAAAAGCTGCCAGGAATCCAAGTTTACTCAAACCTCAGGGGTGGTAGATTCTAAGAGCAGGAGAGTGTTGGAAGAGACTTCTCCATGGATCCCCCACATTTCTGTACATCTTATAAACACAGGCACTGACAGCTTTTGTTTCAGGCTATCATTTCAAGCATATTTGTATAGAGAATAGCCTTAGAAGACAGTGTCTCCCTGCAGGAGTAGAGAGCAAGTTTGATTGCTGTCCAGTACAGTAAAAATGTCTTCCTCAGGGGCAAAGACAAAAAAAATTGCTTGCAGTGTAATAGACTGGGATTTCCTAAGCACAGGATCCTTTAGCTGTGATACCAACTCACTGCACAGACAACATCCAGCTGAACCAGCTATGTCACCCCCACTGGCCCTGGCAGGGAAAGCAAGGGGGACTGACATGACAACAAAGCTAATGGTGTTTGTGGAGCCCTGAGTGATAAAAAGTCATTTGTCTCTGATCCAGGAGTCCTGGGTCTTCTGCTGGCGTCCATAGGCTAAGGCAGGCTTAACTGTGAACTTACAGGTCAAATAAAACCTCAGACCTCCCCAGTTCTTCGCAGAGAGGCATTGCAATTAGCTGGATACCTGGTCAGGGAGACCACAGGAAGGGCAGCCAGATGGGTTCTCTTCTCCATCATCTCTTACCTGCTAGTACCAGGCAGTGACACCTGGCCCAGGAGGGGTAAGTGAAGAAGACCAAAGAGGGTGGGCAGCACAGAGGGTCTGGATAACCCCAGTAAGGACAGGGAGCTCCTGAGGAGATTGGATTAAAGATGGCAGCGTGAGAGGTGAGACACAGGTTTCCTCCTAAAACCGCATATAATACGAAGATATAATTAATACAACTAATCATGAAAGAGCAACAGGAAAGAGGACTGCACCAGACTGCATACACTTGGAGAAAAGAGCAGACCTCACAGAACAGGGTGTGGCCCAGCAGGACCCAAGCCCTCCCCCACTCCAGTTCATCAGTGGGAGGAAGAGAAATAGAGCTGGGAGGGAGTGGAGGCCTGGGACGGCTGAATACCTAACTTTGGAGATCTGATCTGGGAGCACAAACCTACATTTCATGGTGCTTGCACATACTCTTGAGATTACGGATTGGAATGCTAAGAGAGGCAGAATTTCTGGAAAGGCTGATTCCAGCCACTTGTGGAAAGCAGGGATCCATATCTGGCTGCGCTGGGACAAAAGAAAGGCGGGCAGTATGAGAGACTTCCTAACAAGGAAGCCCTTAGCAAAAGGGCTCCTAAAGGGGCAAGGATTGCACAGAGCTTGCTGCTCAGGAGAGAAGACAGGTAGACAAAATTGTCCAGGTGCACTCTTCCAAGCAAGTTGGGAGATTTGCCATATAGAGTCTCATATTTAAGGAGGAAAAAGAAATCTTCCTCCTTAGATGATCTTCAGGTACTCCAGCTCCCTGGCTGGCTACGCAGCTCCAAGGACCCATTCCGTGATGCACAGTGTACTGTGCCTTTCTCCCAGCCAGCCCCACCTGGCTTGCAAACTGGCAAACCCTGCCCTGGCGTTAGGCCAGCCAGAGGGAAGATCTGTCTACAGAACTACAAATGCAAAGTATACAGGCTTATACCTGTGTGCTCGGCCCACTGGATCAGGCAGTGGAGACAGGCATAGCAGCTAGGAAGCAGGAAACAGCTCTTTCCTTCCCCCAGGCACCAATACCACTGCCCTGTGACCCCCAACTTTGCTTCAGGGGCTGAGCACCACCAGGGACTAGAGCTTCTGGGCACTAGAAGGTGACATATACAAATATGAAACACCAAAGGAACCTGGTTCAGAGTAAAATTCTTAATACCACTCCTGAGAAAGAATTAAATGACATTGACCTCATGACTCTTCCTGAAAGGGAGTTCAAAATAATGATCACTAACATGCTCATGGAGGTACGGAAAGATAATCAGGAACTCAGGAATGAATTCCGGTCTGAGATCCAATTGTTAAAGAGCACAGTGGAGGGTATAAAAAGCAGATTGGACATGGTGGAAGAAACGATAAAAGAAATAGAAACTAGAGAAGAGGAATACAAACAAGATGAGGCACAGAGACAAAAAAGGATCTCTAAGAATGAAAGAATATTGAGAGAACTGTGTGACCAATCCAAATGGAACAATATTCGCATTATAGGGGTACCAGAAGAAGAAGAGACAGAAAAAAGGGATAGAAAGTGTCTGTGAGGAGATAATTGCTGAAAAGTTCCCCAATCTGGGGAAGGAGACACTCTCTCAGACCATGGAGATACACAGATCTTCCAACACAAGGGACCCAAGGAAGAAAACACGAAGACATATAGTAATTGAAATGGCAAAGATCAAAAATAAAGACAGACTATTAAAAGCACCCAGAGAGAGAAATAAGATCACATACTAAGGAAAGCCCTTCAGGCTATTATCGGACTTCTCAGCAGAAACCTTACAGGCCAGAAGGGAGTGGCATGATGTATTTAATGCAATGAAGCAGAAGGGCTTTGAACCAAGAATACTTTATCTGGCAAGATTATCATTTAAACTGGAAGGAGGGATTAAACAATTTCCAGAAAAGCAAAAGCTGAGAGAATTTACCTCCCACAAACAATCTCTACAGTGTATTTTGAAGGGACTGCTATAGATGGAAGTGTTCCAAAGGTTTAATAGCTGTCACTAGAGGTAATAAAATGACAGTAAAGAAAGTAGAACAGCTAATTACTCAGAAAATGTAAAATTAAATAAACTATCCCCAAAGTGAATCAAGGGGTAGACAAAGTGTACATAATACGATACCTAATATATAAAGAATGGAGGAGCAGGAAAAAGGAGGAACAACAAAAAAAGAACCTTTACATTGTGTTTGTAATAGCATATTAAGTGAGTTAAGTTAGATTCTTACATACTAAGGAAGTTAACCTTGAATCTTTGGAACCACGAATCGAAAGCCTGCAATGCCAATAAAGTACATACCTATCGATAATTACCCTAAAGGTAAATGGATTGAATGTACCAAACAAAACACATAGAGTCACTGAAAGGATAAAAAAAAAAGACCCATCTATACGCTGCCTACAAGAGACTCACTTTAAACCCAAAGATATATACAGACTAAAAGTGAAAGGATGGAAAAAGATATTTCATGCAACTAATAGGGAGAAAAAAACAGAAGTTGCAGTACTTGGATCAGAAAAAAAAGACTTCAAAGAACACATCTCCAAACTTCTCCAGACACTTCTCCAAAGAACAAATTCAGATGGCCAACAGGCACATGAAAAGATGCACCACATCACTAATTATCAGGGAAATGCAAACTAAACCACAATGAGAGATCACCTCAAACCAGTTAGGATAGCCAACACCAAAAAGACGAGGAACAGTAAATGCTAGGGAGAATGCGCAGAAAGGGGAACCCTCATACACCGCGGTGGGAATGTAAATTAGTGCAACCATTGTGGAATGGAATATGGACGTTCCTCAAAAAACTACAAAAAGAAATACCATTTGACCCAGGAATTCCACTCCCAGGGATTTACCCAAAGAAAACGATCCCAGATTCGAAAAGATACATGCATCCCTATGTTTATCACAACACTATTTACAATAACCAAGATATGGAAGCAACAAGTGCCCATCAGTAGATGAATGGACAAAGAAGATGTGGTAAATATACACAATGGAATATTACACAGCCATAAGAGAAAAAAATACCCTACCATTTGCAACAACATGGATGGAGCTAAAGGGTATTATCCTCAGTGAAATTAGCCAGGCAGTGAAAGACAAGTACCAAATGATTTCCCACATTTGTGCAGTATAACAAAAAAGCAAAACTGAAGGAAAAAAACAGCAGCAGACTCACAGACTCCAAGAAGGGACGGGCGGTTACCAATGGGAAAGGTGGTAGAGAGGTGGCGTAGGGAGGGAGAAGGGAATTAAGGGGTATTATGATTGGCACACATAATGTAGGGGGGCGCCCAGGGAAGGCAGTATGGCAAAGAGAAGACAAGTAGTGACTCTATAGAATCTTACTACGCTGATGGACAGTGAGGGCAATGGGGTATGTTGGGGGGACTTGATAATATGGGTAAATGTGGGAACCACGATGTTGCTCATGTGAAACCTTCATAAGATTGTATATCAATGATACCTTAATAAAAAAAATTCCAGGCTCAGATAACGTCACTAATGAATCTCATCAAATACTTAAAGAAGAAATAACACCAATTCTTCACAAACTTTCATAAGAGAGAGCAGGATGAAACAGGTCCCAACTCATTTCATGAAGCCAGTATCATCCTAATATCAAAGCCAGATGAAGGCATTATTAGAATAAAACTACAAATATCTCTCTTAAACACAGATGCAAAAATCCCTAATGAAATATTTAAAACTAAATAAAACAACAAATAATAGTGATTTTTATACCATGAGCAAGTGATACTTATCTAAGGAACACAGTATGCTTTAACATCCAAAAACTAATTCATGTAACACAACATGTTAATAAGATAAACAACAAAATATAAACTCAATAAAGAAAAACTGTTTGAGTAAGTATTAGGATAAAGAAGAAAATTCAACACTCATTCATGACAAAAAGTCTCAATAGTGTAAGACTAGAAGGCAATTTTACCAACCTGACACAGGTATCAGAAAAATCCATGGCTAACATCATACTTGCTGGTGAATGGGCGACTAGTGTTTTCCCTCCTAAGATCAGAAACAAGGCTGGGTATATAATGCACAGCATGAAAAACAAAAGAAACAAGGCAGGAATTAAACCATCACCACTTCTGTTCAACATTTTACTCCAAATTCTAGCCAGTGCAATAAGGAAAAAAAAAAGAACTTAAGTCATACACATTGGGAAGTGGGAAGTAAAATTATCTTTGCTCACAAATGATATCTTATATGTAGAATATCCCAAGGAATCCAACAAAAACGCTCCAGAACTAATAACAAGTTTAACTGGGTTGCAGAACACAAGACTAATACAGGAAAATCAACGTTTTTATACACCAATGATAAAAAAATTTCTTAATACCAACAACAACAAAAAAAAACATTTAGGAGTAAATTTAACAAAAAAAGTGTAGGGCTCACACACTGACAACAAAAAATTTGATATAAAATAAAGAAGATATAAGTAAATGGAAAGACCTTTACAATTCATAACTGAAATCATGCTCATGATTGAAAGATTCAGTATTGTCAAGATAGCAATTCTTCCCAAATTGATCTATACATTCAGTATAATCCCTATGAAAATTCAGCAGGCATTTACTAGAAACTGATAAGCTGATCCTAAAATTCATATGGAAATGCAAAGGATCTAGAATTGCCTTAAAAGGTGAAAGACTTATACTACTCAATTTCAAATCCTACTTAAGAGATACAGTACTCACGACTATGTGGTACTGGCAAAAATTAGTCATACAACATAATTTTGAGCCCAAAGTAAGTCTTTATATTTATGGCCAATTTATTGTTGAAAAATATGCCAAGATAATTCAATGTAAAAAGGATAAGTTCTTTTAACAATTGAATATACACATTCAAAAAACAAACTTAAATTATTACCGCACACCAAAGACAAAATTTAACTCAAAATGAATCACAGACCTAGACATTAAAGCTAAAAATATTAATTTCTCACATAAAAAAGGGAGAGATTCTGATGACCCTGATGGGACAATGAGTTCTTAAATACTCATTGAACCTAAGAAAAAGTACAATCCATTTTCAAAAATTGATATTTTGAAATTCATCAAAATATAAAATGTATGCACTTCAAAAGTTACCAATAAAAATTTTGTTTCTTAGGAACACAGCGCTGACGATGTTACACCATTCCTGCCCTGGGCAAATGTAGGCCTGGACAGGATCCTGGATCTTGCCAGGGTTTTCTCCCATTCAAATGGAAAAGAATATTTTTAATACACCTAAAATTAATACACTGTTATATGTCAATTATATCTCAATAAAAGAAGGGGAAAAAACAATCCATATATTGGAAGAAAAAATATGCAAATCACATATCTGGTAAGGGAACTGTATTCAGAATAAATAAAGAACACTTGCAACTCAATAGTTAAGGCAAAAAAGCAAATTTTTAAATGGACACAAGATTTGAATAGATATTAACCATAAATATAACACACTTAGCTAATAAACTCATGAGAAGATGTTCAACATTATTAGTCATTAAAGAAATGCAAGTTAAAACCACCATGACATTCCACAACACACCCACAAGAATGGCCATAATATAAAAAGACAGACAATACCAAGTGCTGGTGAGAAAGCGGAGAGACCGAAACTCTCATGAATTGCTGTTGGGAATGCAAATGGTACAGCCACACTGAAAAACCATTTGGTGGGTTTTTCTTTAATGAAACATAAACTTGCCATTTGACCCAAAAATTACACTCCTTGGACTCTAACCAAGAGACATGAAAATATGTCCGCACAAAGACATGTATGTGAATGTTCACAACAGCATTATTCACAATAGTCAAAAACTAGAAATAATCCAAGTGCCTAACAATGAGTGAACAGATTTTTTTAAATGTGGTATATCCATGAATAGCATCCATAGATGCTATTCATAAAGTAAAACTAATGAAATACTGATACAATGGGCTACAACATGGATACAACATAGATAATAATCTCAACAGGAATAAACCCCCAAAACAGTACACTAACTGAAAGAAGCGAGATGAAAAAGACTTCATAGTCTATGATTCACTTCTATGAAATATCTAGCAAAAAGGCAAATTTATAGAGATGGCAATCAGAAATTGTCTTGGTCCAGGGCTATGACCAAGGATTAAATGCAAACAGGTGTGAAGGAACTTCGTAAGATGATGAAAATGTTCAAAAACTGGACTGTGCTGATGGTTGCCCAACTCCATACATCTACTAATAACCATTAAGTTGAAAAAAATTAAAATTAACATTACCCATAAGGGACAAATGGATATTATGTGCCATGGAGGACATATACAAGATCACTTATTAGTATTCAAGCCAAAGATAGGTAACTCTACTCTTATCTGAGGAAAGATCAAAGAACCCCAAAAGGAGGAACACTCTTTGAAATATCTACCTATAATTTTCAAAAGTACTAATGGCTTGAGAAACAATTAAAGTCTAAGGAACTGTCCCAGATACAAGATAACTAAAGAGATAAGACATGTCAAAGCAATATATGATCCTGACATGCATCTTGTAGGCAAAAAAAAATTGATACTGAAGTAGATAAATAGGAATATAAAGGACATTACGAATACAATTGACAAAATAAGAAAATGCACAGTGGATTAAAGTAAGACATTAATGCTAAATTTTTCTGAATCTGATAACTGTACTAAAGGTATTTAAGAAAATATTCTTAAGGAAATATATACAGAAATATGGGATAAAGAGGTGTAATATATATACAACTTACTCTCAAATGATTTTGAGAGACAGAGACAGAAGAATGATAAAGCAACTGTGGTAAAAATGTTAAACATTGTGGGGTATGTGGTGGGGACTTGATGATGTGAGGAGTCTAGTAACCATAATGTTGCACATGTAATTGTAGATTAACGATACCAAAATAAAAAAAATTCTTACTGTTAAACATTGATAAAGGATAAATGGGAGTTCTTAGTACTATTTTCACAATGTTTCTATAAGTTTAGTAATATTTCAAAACAAAGCTTTAAAAATCCAATAAAACAAAGAGATTGATAATTCTTTGACATGACATTTATTTCGGAGCCACAGCCAGTATCATGCTTAATGGACAAACACTAGCAGTGCTCCCACCAAAATCTAGAACAAGAAAAACTTGCCACTTTACCACTAGTATTTAACATTTTACTGGAGGTACTAGCCAACAAAATTAGACAACAAAAAGAAACTAGATCTTACTACACTGATGGACAGTGACTGCCCTGGGATATGGGTGGGGACTTGATAATATGGGTAAATGTAACGACATTGTTTTTTCATGTGAAACCTTCATAAGAGTGTATATCAATAATACCTTAATAAAAAATAAATTAGATGCATAAAATTTCAAAAGGAGGAAAAACAAGACAATTTTCAGACCATATAATTATAAACATAGAAAATAACTGAAAAAAATAAGAATTCCATAAGAAAGCTGAATACAAAATAATGTACAGAAACAACTGACTTTCACTTATAAGAGGGAAGCCTAAGAATTTGGTTAAAGAAAAACTTGATATTTAGCTTCAGCCTCAGACTGTCTTTAAAAGGCCAAAAAGCCAAATAACTAATGTCAGGTTTAACATTCTCAAAATAGTAAGCAATTAATGGTTTTGTGATCATACAGGACATCCTCATATCTAATCATTTTAATAGTTTCTGTAATACAATTTCATCCACCCTCCAATTATGTGCTCAGGAAGTAAAGACAGTTCAGCAGATCAACAGAAATTGAGTGGGTTACTAATATCATACTTCTCAAGGAAGACAAAGAAGTTGCTGTACAAGAGATATTGATAATTGAAGTTGCCTTTTCTTGTACTTAAACAAAATTTTCAAACAAGACATACAAGCCAGTATTGCATGTTTAAAAGGTCTCTTGCATAAAAGACAGAAAAGATAATGTCCTTTGCAGGTAACAACAATAAGTAGAAGTAACACTGATATATTGCAGAAAAATACCCACAATATTTTACCATTCCAAGAAGAAAACAAATCCCCTATGTTATGTTTGTAAATACACAAAAAAGTATCTAATCGTATCAACCCAGATTGGGGATCGGTGGAGAGTTGAAGGGAAACTACAGCTTCAGCTATATTAAAACCATATAGATTTTGGTTTGGTTTGGTTTGTTTTTTTTTGGTGGGTGGGGAAATGAACTCAGATATTATAACCTTTGTGAATAAAAATAAACAGGAATTTCTTAAAGCCAGTTATGCCTACTAGTGGATAACAGAATGGCCCTTATAAGTCCAATGCCAAGAAAACTATCAGGGGCCTGAGTCCAGGGTGTGGGCCTGGAGTATCAGATGAAGCCATGAAGGATACCCAGTGCCCTAATGCTGCATGCTGAAGGAACTGGAGTCTCGCTCATCCTTATCCACCAAGCCTAGCTTCCTATATCCAGTTCCCTTTGTTCTCCCCTTAGGAACAGTCTGTGGCAACCCTGTACCCTACCCAGAATCTGAAGACTGATTTGCTAATTCAACCCTACAGTGCTTCAAGCAAGTCATGCTGATTGGTTGGGCAGAACTGACTGATATTAAGGAAGTCCAATGAATGGGACTGATAATCCACCATGACAGGCTTTGGGCATCTTGGAAGAAATAAAACCAAGAAGGATGAAATACATCTGATATGGTATCCAGCAAGTCATTCCTGAACCATATAGATATTATGCCATGAAACAACTTTCTAACATATCAGGCCATATTTTAAAATCATTATCATAATGAGGATGATGGTATTTTTTACCTTTCACTGAACACCTTCTACATGATAGGCACTGTTCAAGACACTGGGGAATGGGGCTGATGCTGTCAAGTGAGGAGACAGATCATAAACATAATAAATAGTAAATTACTACTATTTACTAGGCACTATGTACCAAGAATGTTTAACATACATTACCTTACCTGCCCTGCACAGTAGATGGCAGTTCTCCACATTTTACATTTAAGGGAACTGAGGCTCAGAGAAGGTGAAATGACTTGCCCATGCACCTAATTAGAAAGTGGCTGACCAGAAGAGGACCTGGAGTGCGTGTACTCCAGGACCGAGTCTAATTGCTTCTGTCTCTAGGCAAGACTACATTCCTTTGGAAGAGGAGCTCACAGTGACGATTCATGGGATCCAGGACAATGATGAGCTCTCAGATGACACTGCTAAGGTCAGGCAAGCAGCAGACACGAGGCAGCAAGAGCTAAGGACAGACGCCACTACTTCACAGGCCCACTACTGGCCAGGCCCGGAGCCCCAAGTCCCGCCCTGTGTCATGGCCAGCTTAGGACTTCTCCATCTGTCCCCTTACACCATGGCACGTCCATTGTCACTCTCCTGAAAGGAGCTCCCATTATTCCCTGAGCACACAATGTTCAGGGATTTGCAGACAGAATTCTCCAGGGTAAAAGCAAATGTTTACTTCAAGCTTTCCCCACCTGGACACCAGGAGCACCGTAGCTGCTGCCATCACCTGGGAGCCATGTCGTAGGGTCCAGCGTCGTCCACATCCACCCTCCGAGGCCCGGCGCATTCCCAGCAGGGCGTCCACAACCAGGCCACGGAGCCCACGCAGGTTTGCCCAGCCGATGCCCCGCCCCTGGTCACGTTACCGCAGAGAATTTCCTGCGGGATAACCAGAAACAACAAAAATCCAGGCTGTAGGGCGGATGCCACCCAGTTATGCAAGGAAAATCCTTGAATTCAACCCAGGAAGTTTGAGTTCCCTTCATCACTTTGTCACCAACAAGCAAGACCCTGACTCCAAGCATAAACTGCCCGCATACCTGAATCCTCAACTGCTAAACGAAAACAAGTTCAGTGATCTTTAACTTTATTGTAAAACATTTTTTGGAGGTGTTTGCAGAGAATTCCTAGGCCCCACATTCCAAGAATTCAGACTCAGTGACTGTGGGATCTGTCAAAGAATCTGCATTTTCCACAAATTTTCAGGAAATGATGATGCCGCTAAGTCACGGACAACTGGCTTAAATATCCATCAACAGAGTCCTAATTTAAATGTAATTCCATACAAAGGAATGCTATGCAACCCTTAAAATGAGAGTATACGAAGTGAGCAATGGCATGGCTAAGGCACAGGGGTGGAAGGAAATGTTTTGTTGTCCTCAGTAATCATATGAAAGTACTAACCTATTTCAAAATCAGTGTTGGGTGTTTTCTCCTATTAACCATACATAATGAGTTAAATCACACCTTCCTTTTTGCAGCCACAATATACCATGCAGACGCACCTTCAAACTGGCACTCAGATAAGACCCTGACGTTACATCATCTCAAGGCCAGCTTGACATGTCAGACTCAGCTCCCCTAGTTCACGTCTCCTCCACAAACTCATTAATCCGTCGGCAAAACATTTTCATTATCTGTAAATTGGGCTAAAACCTCATATTCTTCGAGGTTTTAGTTTAGATCATATTGGATAAAGTAAACTCTTACTTCAGTTGATGGTATAATATTACTACAGTAGTAAACTAATATATACATAGTAGTAAAAGGATAAAATGCAGGGGCCACTTTAAACACCCTCAGTTTTAACATTCTTTCCGTTTCAAAACCGCTGAAAATATCTGACAGTCATTTACAACTTGGGCACGGGCCTCACTACCTCCTTACAACTCACTCATTATCGGAACAAAAGAGGAGTGAAGTCACTGCCGGGGCGGAGATGCGTGCAGCGTACCATGGGCTTACATTTCAGCGTCCAATGCAGTATTCCACATGTGGATGTGAAACTTAATCAGTTCCCCGACTAAGGTCCGCAGCGTCTGAGGTCAAATGGAGAGAAGCCCAGAACTTGACACCGGAAGCCAAGCCCTAGAGAGAAGCACGGTCGTTCTGCCCCCTAGAGGCCTATAAGAGTACTTCCCTACGGCCACCTACAAACCACAAGCACTGCTATTGGGCTGAACCGATACCGCGACCTACGGGGCGGAGCCCCGCAGGGGGCGGAGCTTAACGTGGCAACTTTGAGGTTTTCATTCCGCTGACGACGTTTCCAACGCCAACAGCCGTCGCGAGCGCAAACAGAACGTGGTGAAAAGCCTGAGATTCAAACCCTTGAGGCCGGACGCAGCTCCCGCGGAACCAGGACTCAGGCCTCCCGGAGAAGCCCCCGCAACTCCAGGACTCCCCCCGCTCCCCACCCAGCCCGCCTCACCTGTCATCGAGATATCTCACTGCCCACAGGGCCCGGCCCTCTCACGCCCTCGCCCTCCCAGGTCCCGGGAGCGCCGCCCGCAGCAGCGTCGAGGTGAAGATGGGCAGCCGGCCACGCAGCCCCAGCACCTGCGCTGCGCCCTGCTGGGGGCCGCAGCCCGGGGAACCAGGCCCTGCCAAGCGCCGCCGAACCGACGAGCCCGCGGGCCCCGCGTCCACGACAGCGCCCAGCCTGCAAGTCCCCGCGGGGCCCCCGTTTGCGGGTGCGCTCACCTCCGTGGTGGTCCTGCCAGCGGGATGTGCCCTGCGGGTGTCGCTGGACGGCGTCGACCTGGTGCTGGAGTCCGTGCCAACAGCTGTCCTCCAAGTGTCTCTCGAGGATAACACCCTCATGCTGGTTCCCGACGCCCTCCTGGAGGGAGACCAGGGCCAATCGCCTGACGGCCAGGAACCCGGCGCTTCCCTGAGCACTCCCGGCACGGATGTCGCTGTTGAGCAGGGATTCCTTTCGGGATCTGTCCCAGAGATTGCCGCCCAAGAAGAGACCTATGAGGAGGACGCCGACCCCAAGTTCTCGCCGCCTTGGGTGGGCCCTGCAGCGGGCTCAGTAGCTGGGCTCTGCCCCTTTGTTGCGAGGACGCCCAGCCCCGACCCGCAGGGCTGCATGCCAGAGCCCCCGCCTTGGACCCGCATCCGTAGTCCAGAGAGACTCGTTCCTGCCCTCTACTTCAACCTGGGCTCCAGCCTTCTGGAGCCCTTCCCCGACTCACCGCTCCAACCTCTACCTCCCTCTCCGACGAGTCCAGGTCCGCAGGTGCGCCCCCAGCGCCTGCCTGGTCCTCCGCGCAAGGCCCGGAGACGCCTGTTCCAGGACTGAACTGCCTCTCACAGACCCTCACCACCCCACTGGCGACCATGTGGACCATGAGAGGGTCTTCTAACTGCTGGGTGTACATTGCAAAACGTACAGGAATCAGCGAGTACGGATGATGGACAGATACTGTTTTGATAGAGGCTGCACTGCAGAAATTTGGATCAGTGGCAGACTGAAACACCTGGAAAGAAGACACCTAGGCCCAGAGATGCTACCTGAAATATAGTGTACTTTCAGATATCAGATTTCTGCTTAGGTTGTTTTCTCTTAGGGAGGTCATCATTAAGCAGCTCCATTCCCCCTAATTTTGCTTCCAACCTCAGCTCCAGCATTTTCTTTAAAAATCCATGCTTTCCCCAGCACCCCACCACTGCACTCCTTTTCTCACAAATTAGAGCAATTATTAATTTTGCTTGTTTGTTTAATGCACGTCAATCTTAGTGTCTGTGCTAGTTTATGGCAACCTCACCATTTTGACCTTTTCATTATGGTGGCTTTAGCCCCTCCTGGAGGATCTAACAAATACTTGTATATAGACAAATGTTTTCTGTGTACCAAACAAACTCAAAAGTGGAAAAGAGTGATCATGTGCCCTCCTCTTTTTTAAGGACCAGGTTAGCAAATGGTTTAACTATATTGCTGGGTTTCTTTTGTTTTTCCCCCCTCAAATAAACCAACTCTTTTCCATTCTTTCCCTCATATTTTTAATATAATTCTCCTGTCCTAGAAAAGTTTATAATTTTAAAGACTCTGTGTTGTTTTACTTCTAAGATCCTGAATATACTTTGTACATTGTTAGTGGCATATAGAAATAATTTGTGCTTATGTTGATCTGCTATCCAGCAAAATTATTTAAATTCTTTAACTGCTTATCTGTAGATTGTCTTGCTTGACTGATAAAGGCAAAATATCTCAAAATAAAGAAAATAATCTCTTTTTTTAAAATATTACTTCAAGTTCATGTTGAACAGTACGGTCAATATGGACATCTGAGTTTTATTCCTTGTGTTAATGCAAATGCTTCTAAATTTTACCATAAAGTATGTATGACTTTTCTTCTCTACACGGTTGGTAGATAATCCTTATCCAATTGAAGAGATTAGTTTTCAGTCTTTCTCATTAAGAAAAGTTTTGGATTTTTGGGTTTTTTTTAATTCACTACAAAGACTTTCTCACATTATTCTAAATGTTGCTGTTTCTTTGTGTGTACATAAAATAGCTACATAGAACCTTTCGCTCACTGGGTAAATACACAAACCTGGCAACAAAGCAAATGAGAGCAGGCCTAGGGCTTCAGGGATTTAAAAATTGGATGTCCTCCTAAGGACTGAGAAGAGAAGGTAGAAGAGGAAAGGCAGTAACTACAGGGTTACCCTAAGGGTTTTAAATGTTAAGTTTTTGTATATTATGTATGCGTATACACAAGATGACTTTTTGTAGTTTCCTTTTTATTCATGTCATGATTTGCACTGACAGACCTTCTAATGATGTAGTATCTTTGCATTTCTGCTATTCCACACTATTTTATACAATTCTAATTCCACCCTGGGTTCTTTTTTCTTTGGTTGGTTGACTTTTTTACAAGCAACCATATGCACATCATGCCTGGCTTTAAAGTGTTATTATTTCTCCATGTTTGCCTCATATTTTATAATGAAATTAATTGTTAGTGACAAGGCTAACTTCAAGATGGTAGTTTTTTCTGTTGAACATCAATAATGATTATTTAGATTTACCAACGTATTTTGCCAGTGTCTGTTTTCACCTTCTATTCTTTTGCCCCCTCACCTTCTTTCTTGCATTCCATTCTTTCATTCTGTCCTCATTTTTCTTCTTACCAAGGTAACCTCTTCAAATTTTCTCATCATGCCCTGTGTCTCAATCTCAGCTTTGTTTGCCTGCAAATATGTTCGTGTATGCCTTCAAACTATGTAATATTCTAGCTGGGTTTGCAATTCCAAAATAATGCCTAGACTGTCTTGCTACTTTAAAGATATTGCTCTGTTATTTTCCCTGCCATTTATTATTGCAGATGAGAAGTTTTCTGTCATTTGCATTGCTTCCTTTGTAGGGCATTAGGCTGTTTAATTTAGTATCCTTCTTGCCTTTGATGTTCTACAGTTCCAACCTGATGTGTTTAGAGGTAGAAAATTTGGTGCAACTCACTGAGGTTTCTAAATCTGGAATATTATCTCTCTTAATATTTCAGAAAGAATAAGTCAGTCGCTCCTGGACTATTTAACCCCTCTCCAATCTCTGGATTTCTAATAGGGAAATAGTGCTGCTGCTTAATCAATGCCTCTATCCCCTCGTTTCTTCACATATATATATGTGGCTCTGTTGCCAGGTTTCTGTATATACCCAAATGACCCAAAGGTTCCATGTAGCTGTTTTATGTACACACAAACGAATGGCAACATTTAGAATAATGTGAGAAAATCTTTGTAGTCAACTAAATCCAAACCAAAAGTCTTAATAGTCAACTAAAAACAAAACAAAACATTGTTTTTCTATCCTTTATAATAACCTACTTTCTCTCTTCCAATTCACTGAATCTATTATTTTCCATTTTTCAAAATTCTGTTTATGTTCTTTATAAGACAGTATTCATTTCCACTCCAATGACTGTTCAGTTAGGGGTTATACAGGCCCAGCTCACTTAATTCAAAAAACCTCTGTAGAACCATCTCAATTCTAAAGCTTTCAGTGGGTTGGCTGAGGCCTGTGTTGCAACTGCATTCCAGTTCAAATTTTCCATCTGCCCAGTCACATTTTCTTTGTGCCCCCAAATTCCTGCATACAGATCTCCATCTCAGAGTCTTTCAAAGTGATTTAAGACAGCAAGTGCGGGAGTCATCATAGGAAACAGCCACTGAAATGGATATCAGAGCTGAATCACGGAGCATGAATAAATAGTCCATGTCATGCTAAAGCAAAGCAGATAAGACCTTAATGGTGACCTTATTGGGAGACTAGTAGAAGGGGTCACACGAGTATTGGCAATATTCCAGGCATCTGAGAAATTTGGGAGACAGAGTAATTGTAAGAAGCAATATTTTTAAGTAACATAGAAGTGAAGAGCTGTTGCAGGGACAATTGATGCATTTGAGAAAAAGAAGGAAAAGCTGAAGGTTATTACCAATAAAATCTACACATGAGACCCAGACAGTCTCCTTCGCATCACACAAATAGCCTTTGGTCTCCTGGAACTAAAAGGGAACAAATAAATCCCAAGGGTCTGGCCTAGGCTTTAACGGAGAGAGAGTGGAGTACCATAAAAGATTGAATTCTCAAACTAGGCAAGTCTGTAATGGTGAGATCGCACTTTGATTGGGCCCTGAAGCATTGGATGGAGACAAACAGGCACATACACATGAATATCTTGAATCCTCAGATCCCTGTCAATCCTTTTGGCCCACAGAAGGAGCCTACTCCTCTCTGTAAAAAGCTGGTATTCCTGCCTTGCTTTAAGATGATGCAGGATCCTCTGCCTAACCAGACCACATGCAACAACATCAAGATCCACCTTCATCTCTTCTCTCTGCCACCTGGCCAGTAACTAAAGTAAAGCATATTATAATCCAGCCAGGGAGATGCAAGGCTGTGCTTAAGGAAGGGGACTACATATGCCCTGGAAGAGCTGCAGACTCAATGTATACCAGCAGGAACCAAGTGCAGGTCTGAGAACTGGACGTCAGCCTACACATGGAAGAGTTTATCAGTTTAGAAGCACTCCGTCACAAGGGGATTGGACACCTGGCAAGGGCCTTGGAAGACAGGGAGTAGGATCTGGAGGACAGGATGCTCTTGGGAGCTTTAAGAAAAGGATGTCCCACACAGAGTTAAGTAGAAATGTCATAAATGCCGAGGCAGACAGTAGAAGAGAGGGTCAAAAAATTTCAGAGAAATGGGCATGATACAGTGGATAGACTACCTAAGGCTGAGTGATGTGTCAGCTACTATGGACAGTGGGAGGGCCTGGAGGGACATTGTGTAACAAACCATTAAGGAATGCACCAAGGAGGCACCAGTGTCACTGAGAACCTCAGTAGACCAAGGTTGACCGGTGACAGCAGGAGATGCCATTGGAGAGGTGGACTCCTTAGTAGCCATGGGAGAGCAGGACCAAAGAGACTGAATATACTAATGCACAGTGGCCAGACCACATATGACAATAGAATTCTGACCCTCAATCTAGGCAGCAAGCAGCCCAGAAACAAAACTACAACCCTGCAGTAACTGGCCCAAATGATTAGGACTTGGTCAATAATTGCCAGCCTCCTAAATTTTCACTCCCACTTCCAACTCAAGACCAACTAGAGAACACCAAACATGCTATGCCTAAGACACAACGTACACACACCAAACCAGTTACATGAGATTCCCTGCTTTTAGTTAGTTCGACTTCAGCTTCCACAGGCCAACAACCTCCAGTCAAACTGGGAAGCCTTCCCTTTTTCTACCATAAAGCTTTCCCACTCCTTTCCCTGTCGACAAACCTGTCTAATGCAAGTGATGGGGCTTACTCCCTTGCTCTGGCAAGCTTGGAATAAATAGCCTCTGCTTGTTTTCATTTGAGCAGTCTCTCCTTATTTTCAGGTCTCCTCCAGGTCCCAGTGAGATCTAGCCTGCTCATTGCCATAGACCTCAGCCGTCAACCGGGTCCAGAACCCGTGGAAGCCCTCAGTGCCTTGCGATTCTCACCTGACGGAGTCCATACCAATGTGGTCAATCAACACCAGCTCTGAACTCTCACATTGCATGGAGTCCCTTGGCTATTTGTTCTCAGTTTGGTACCAGGTTTTGTTACCAGTTCCATTTATCTGGCATCCTTGGTAGAAGCAGGCCTTTCCTTTTCATCCCCTTTGGCTCTCTTTCGTGTTTCCACTTTGTGTTGTTCTGACTGAAAGCACTGTATGTCACAAGAAAGAGAATCACAGGGTAGAGCACAGCAGTAGCTCCTATAAGCCTGTTGCTCAAGCCAACCTCACACTCTGGTGACTTTGCGGTTCTCACCAGACTGGCATCCATTTGGACAAGCTTTGCTGTGGAACGTCAATAAAACCAGATGAGGTTCTCCTGGCCTGATTTATTTTTCTCCTGAAAGATTGGCTTTGATCTAGAAAGAGTGTTCTCTCTGGCTTCCACTGGCTACGGGAAACAGACTGTTGGGTCTATATGCAGAGGTAGCCAACAAGCATGTTGGGGGCCTAAGACACAGGTGCACAAACATCACATTTCACCCACTGTTGCCAGCAATTGTGGGGTAATCAAAGTTAAGCCCTCTCCTCCTCCCGGAAAAAGACCTGATTCTTATGTGTAATCTGATTACAATCCTAACTCTTATGCCTATCTCTCTAAATGACATAATGTCACCAAGAATGATTTGACTTGAACAGAACTGTTCGTTTTAAGGATGCCTTAGAAAAGAAGGGGAATGAGATTTCTCACGTTCAATATGCAGCATTTTTTTTATTGTGTATAAAGAGGCACCAAACAAAACTCTGAATCAAAAGTTGCTTCATTAAACGAATATTTGGCCAAAGCTAATGAGCAATTTGACAAACTAGACTCCTTTCCCTGGTAAGTCCTCTGTTCTCGTCCTCCAGGTGTCTCCATGCTTCAGATCGCCCTCTTGCCCTTATCCTGCTGATCTCTCTCCTTCTGCACTTCCCCTCCAGTTCCCTTGTCCAGGTCCTCTACCTTTTCCCAAAACAACCCAAAATGCCAGTTGCCTCTAAAGATCCATTCCCCATTCACCAGGTATTCAGTCAACTGGAGATTTTAAACCTTGGACCCAAAATGAATTAAGAGCTATTAGTAAAGATTTCCCTAAATTCAGACAAGACAAGACAATATTCATACAGGAGTTTAGAATTATTTTTGATGCATATGACCCAAAATAACCTGACTTATATCGCTATACACATATTGGTCAGAACTGCAGATGCTAACTCCTGGATGGCAAAGCAGAGTGGACCAACCCAAAAGACTGCCTACAGGATCTCTCTTACAACAGTTAACCTGAGGGTGCAAAAACAAAACTCAAAATTTGGGCAATGTCTCCTAAAAACCACACCTGAAAAATTTCCAATTAACAAAATCTTTACAAATGGTACTCTTTCTATATTAACCCTGCCACCTTTGCTCAGGCTCTTCCTTGGAGTAAACATACCACAAAGGTGGTCAGTATTTGAAATAACTCACAGATTTTTTGCCCTATTTCAGCCTTTAACTGTAACCTTTGAGCCATTCATTGGAAACATTCCTTCCTGCTCTGTGATAACACACCTGATAATTTAATAGGCAGAGACATTATACATACCACTGTTATACTAAAAGCATACCAGAGGGACTATCTCTTGACATTTCAGAGAACTTCACTCTTCATAACCAATTGTGTCTGCTCTGAATATGCCTTTACATTCTCCATTATATGTGATACATATGCCAAATAAAAATCTGACTCTCTATGGGCTAGAAATTCCATCGACATAGGAAAAATAATGGAAGAGGAATCTGTAAAATTTAGATGCATCCTATGAAACCGCTACCCAAACTTCCCAAATATCCCTTGAAGCCAATGAAAGAGCTAAACCTATAGCTGAAGACCTTATATGCACACTTCTTCTCACACCCTATCCTTGTAACACTCTCCTCCCTCTAGGAGATGATTTCACTTTGTTCAAGACCTCAAGGTCATCAACATACTAAGTTTACCTCACCTCCTGGTAAAAATTAACCCAAATACCATCCTATCATCAATTGCACCTGAAGCTACTTGCTTAGCTGTAGTGGATAGTTGCTCTACCTTTTTTCAGTGTGCTTTTAGACCAAGACAGTCAATAATATTTTGTCTTCACCTAGAGAGGACAGCAATATACCTGACGTAAGGACCCAGGAGTTCACTGGAGCCCCCTCTTATTTTTCTTCGGTCCTCCACCAAGACTTAGAAGATCTAAATTTCCCTTGTGATTCAGCTGAAACACAATGCATAGATTATCTCCTACTTTGTTCACAAAACAGGAAGCCTGTAAAAGGATTTCATTTACTTGCCCCCAACCTTAGTAAAAAAGCGATGAGTTACAATTTTGCCAAAAGTTCACTATTTAGAGCATGATCTCAGGCAGGAGAGAAAAATATAATCTCTTGATAAAGACTATCTTCATATCCTAGAAACCTCACCAAACAAAACTGAGAGTATTTCTGCTTTTTACTGGATATTGCAGACAGTGGTTACCAAGTTTTTCTGAGATTGAACCACCTCTTTATGAATTGACTAAGTCCTCAGTAAGAGACCATACAGGGCGTCCATAACCTGAAGAAGGCTGCTCAATAGCCTCTTTCTCCACGCATCTATAACTACAAAAAGCTCTTATACCTATTTGTGCATAAGCAATCTAGGTGAGCTCTTGAGATTTTAACATAACGATGAGAACCATCAAACATCCACTTGTTCCAAAAGCTGGAAGCAACTAAGATGTCATTCAATAGGCAGATGAATAAACAAAATACGGTATACGCATCAATGGAATACTATTCAGTGATTAAAAAAAAGAAAAAAAGAAATGAGCTACCAAGTCATGAAAAGAAATGGAGGAACCACAAATGCACAGTGCTAATTGGAAAAGGTAGACTGAAAAGGACTACATACTGTGTGAATCCAATGATATTACAGCCTGAAAAAGGCAAAAGCAGACATCGAAAAGATCAGTGGTTGCTAGGGATTCATAGGGAGCAGCATGTATAGGGGAAACACCAGGGATTGGTAGGGGGTGAAACTACTCTGTATGATACTACATGGATTCATGATGTTCTGCATTTGTCAGAACCAGCACAATTACACAACAGAAATAGTGAGCCTTAATGTAAACTATGGACTTTAATTATAATGTATCAATACTAGGGTATTAATTGTAACAGTGTGCCATAGTAATGCAAGATGTTAATAATACAGGAAAATATGTATGGGAGAGAAGCAGTATATGGGAACTCTGTGCTATCTGCTCAATTTTCTATAAACATAAAACTTTTCTAAAAATAAGCATATTAATTTTTTAAAGGGAATTAAGAAAATAGCATTTGAGAATTAACACCAGGGATAAGATTTTTTAATGACTATACAGTTAAAAACAGGTTGATATCCTTAACACATAAAGGAAAGGGGAACTTGCTTCATGTGCAATAAATGAGGACTTTGTTAAAAGAAGGCTGTCAGGATACTCAAGATGGCAGCGTGAGAGGTGAGATGGAGAGGTCCTCCGAAACCACAAACAGTACAAAAAAATGGTTAATTAATGCAACTAACCTTAAGACAGCCAAATGAAAGAAGGCTGAACCAGACTGCATACAGACCTCCCCAACACAGCAGACCTCAAGAAACAGGGAAACGTAGGAAAGCCTTAACCCAGCGGGACACAGGCTCTTCCCCCTCCCCAATTCACCGGCGGGAGGAAGAGAAATGGAGCAGGGGAGCACCCAGCTCCAGAGATCTGCTCTGTGAGCAGAAACCTATAGTGTGTGGTGTTCTGGACGTTGGGGAGCTCGGACAGGCGGAGTGCTTGAGAAACTGACATTCCGACCATTTGTGAGGAGGGGATCCACATCGGCCGCTCTGAGTCAGAGGAACGGCGGGCGGTCTGAGAGGCTTCCTAGCAGCGAGAGGGCTGCTGAAGGGGTGGGGTTTGGGCGGAGCTTGCTGCCCGGGAGAAGGGAGAGCTGGACAAGGTTATGGTTGTCTGGGCACGCTCTGCCCAGCGGGTTGGGAACTTTGAGGGGCTTCAGGTGCTCCATTCTCCTGGATGCCAACTCAGCTCCGAGGGTCCCCACTGTGACACGCAGCCTGCTGCGCCTTCCTTCTAGCCTTCCTGCACCATTTTGGAAACTGGCAGTCACAGTGCTGGCATCAGGCCAGCCAGAGGGAGGCCCCGCCTACAAAACCTAGAGACGCAAAGCACAGTGGGTTACCCATGTGTGCTTGGCCCACTGGCTCTGACACTGGGGCAGGCACCGCAGACAGGAATCCAGAAATAGATGTTTCCTCCCACCAGGCACCAGCTCCGCTCCACTACGACCCCCAACCTCACTCTAGGGACTGGGCATCTCCACAGACTGGAGCTTCTGGGCACTAGTGGGCATCACACAGAAATATGAAACATCAAAAGAACATGGTTCAGACCAAAATCTCACAAACCCTAGAAAGAGGGTCAAATAAAACCGAACTGACTAATCTCCCTAAGAGTTCAAAATAAAAATTATACACCTGAATATGGAGGTACAGAAGAATATTGAAGAGTGCAGGAACGAATTTAAGTAGGAGATTCAATCATTAAGAAATTCTATATCTGAAATGAAACATACAATGGAGGGATTTAAAAGCAGATTAGATGTAGTAGAAGAGACGGTAAATAGAATACAAATTAGAGGAAACGAATACAAAGAAACTGATGCACAGAGAGAAAAAAGAATCTCTAAGAATGAAAGAATATTGAGAGAACTGTGTAACCAATCCAAACGGAACAACATTCACATTATAGGGGTACCAGAAGAAGAAGACAGAGAAAAAGGGATAGAAAGTGTCATTGAGGAGGTAATTGCTGAAAACTTCCCCAACCTGGGGAAGGAGATAGTCTCTCAGGCCATGGAAGTGCACAGATCTCCCAACGCAAGGGACCCAAGGAAGACAACATCAAGATATGTAATAATTAAAATGGCAAAGATCAAAAATAAAGACAGACTTTTAAAAGCAGCTAGAGAGAGAAAAAATACCACATACAAAGGAAAACCCATCAGGATATCATCAGACTTCACAACAGAAACCTTACTGGCCAGAAGGGAGTGGCATGATATATTTAAAGCAGCAGAATACACATTCTTCTCAAGTGCACATGGAACATTTTCAAGAATAGATCATATCCTAGGCCACAAAAAGAGCCTCAGTAAATTCAAAAAGATTGAAATTGTACCAACTAGTTTCTCAAACCACAAAGGTATGAAACTAGAAATAAATTATGCAAAGAAAATGAAAAATCCCACAAACACATGGAGGCTTCACAACATGCTCCTAAATAGCTAATGGATCAATGACCAAATAAAAACAGAGATCAAGCAATATGTGGAGACAAATGACAACAATAATTCAACACCGCAAAATCTGTGGGACGCAGCGAAGGTCATAAAAGAGGGAAGTATATTGCAATACAGGTCTACCTCAGAAAAGAACATTCCCATATAAGCAGTCTAAACTCACAATTAATTAAACTAGAAAATGAAGAACAAATGAGGCCCAAAGAGAGTAGAAGGAGGGACATAATAAAGATTAGTGCAGAAATAAGTAATATTGGGAAGAACAAAACAACAGAAAGAATCAATGAAAGCAAGAGCTGGTTCTTTGAGAAAATAAACAAAATAGATAAACCCCTAGCCAGATTTATCAAGAAAGAAAGAGAGTTGACTCAAATAAACAGAATCAGAAATGATAAAAGAAAGATCACTATGGATACCACAGAAATACAAAGAATTATAAGAGAATACTATGAAAAATTATATGCTAACAAGCTGGATTACCTAGAAGAAACGGACAACTTTGTATCTCTCTAGAGAAAAATACAAGCTTCCAAGCCTGACGCAGAAAGAAACAGAAAATCTGAACAGACCAATTACCAGTAACAAAATTGAACTGATAGTCAAAAACCTACCTAAGAACAAAACACCTGGACCAGATGGCTTCACCACTAAATTTTATCAAACATTTAGTGAAGACCTAATACCCATCCTCCTTAAAGTTTTCCAAAAAGTGGAAGAGGAGGGAGTACTCCCAAACTCATTCTATGAGGCCAACATACCTCTAATACCAAAACCAGGCAAAGACCTCACCAAAAAGAAAATTACAAACCAATATCCCTGATGAGCATAGATGCAAAAATACTCAACAAAACATTAGCAAACCGAACTCAAAAATACATCAAAAAGATCATCCATCATGATCAAGTAGGATTCATCCCAGGGATGCAAGGATGGTACAACATTCGAAAATCCATCAACATCATCCACCACATCAACAAAAAGAAGGACAAAAACCACATGATCATCTCCATAGATGCTGAAAAAGCATTTGACAAAATTCAACATCCATTCATGAAAAAAACTCTCAACAAAATGGGTACAGAGGGCAAACACTTCAACATAATTAAAGGCCATATATGACAAACACACAGCCAACATTATACTTAACAGCAAGAAGCTGAAAGCTTTTCCTTTAAGATCGGGAAGAAGACAAGGATACCCACTCTCCCCACTTCTATTCAACATAGTAGTGGCGGTCCAAGCCATGGCAATCAGACAACACACAAAAATACAAGGCATCCAGATCGGCAAGGAAGAAGTCGAACTGTCCCTGTTTGCAGGTGACATGATATTGTACTTAAAACACCTTAAAGAATCCATTGAAAAACTACTAGATCTAATATCTGAATTCAGCAGAGTTGCAGGTTACAAAATTAATATGCAGAAATCTGTGGCATTCCTATACACTAACAATGAACTAGCAGAGAGGGAAATCAGGAAAACAATTCCATTCACAATTACATCAAAAAGACTAAAATACCTACAAGTAAACCTAACCAAGGAAATGAAACACCTATATACTCTGAAAACTACAAGACACTCATGAGAGAAATTAAAGAAGATACCAATAAATGGAAACACATCTCATGCTCATGGATAGGAAGAATTAATATTGTCAAAAAGGCCATCTTGCCTAAAATAATCTACACATTCAATGCAATTCCTATCAAAATACCAACAGCATTCTTCAACAAACTAGAGAAAATCTTTAAAATTCATATGGAAACACAAAAGACCCTGAATAGCCAAAGCAATCCTGAGAAGGAAGAATAAAGCTGCGGGGATTATGCTCCCCGACTTCAAGCTCTACTACAAAGCCCCAGTAATCAGGACAATTTGGTACTGTCTCAAGAACAGACCAATGGACCAATGGAACAGACTAGAGAGCCCTGATATAAACACTACCATATGTGGGCAATTAATACATGATAAAGGAGCCATGGACATACAATGTGGAAATGACACCCTCTTCAACAGCTGCTGTTGGCAAAACAGGACAGTTACAGGCAAGAGAATGAAACTGGAGTTATTGTTTAACCCCATACACAAAAGTAAACTCGAAATTGACAAAGGACCTGACTATAAGTCATTAAACCATAAAACTCTTAGAAGACAACATGGGCAAAACTCTTCTGAATATAAGCATGAGCAACTTCTTCCTGAATGCATCTCGTCGAGCACGGGAAACAAAAGCAAAAATGAACTCATGAGACTACATCAAACTAAAAAGTTTCTTTACAGCAAAGGATACCATCAACAGAACAAAAAGGCATCCTACAGTATGGGAGAATATATTTGTAAATTATATATCCCACAAGGTGTTAACATCCAAAATATATATAAGTTCTTTATATATACTTACACAGCTCAACACCCAAAAGGAAATAACCTGATAAAAAATGGGTCGAGGATATGAAGAGACAGTTCCCCAAAGAAGAAATTCAGATGGCCAACAGACACAGGAAAAGATGCTCCACACCACTAATCATCAGGGAAATGCAAATTAAAACCACAATGAGATATCACCTCACACCAGTAAGGATGGCCAGCATCGAAAAGATTAACAACAACAACTGCTGGCGAGGATGCAGAGAAAGAGGAACCCTCCTACACTGCCGGTGGGAATGTAAGCTAGTTCAGCCACTGTGGAAAGCAATATGGAGGTTCCTCAAAAAAATGAAAATAGAAATACCATTTGACCTTGAAATCCCACTCCTTGGAATTTACCCAAACAATACAACTTATCAGATTCAAAAAGATATATGCACCCCTATGTTTATCGCAGCACTTTTGACAATAGCCAAGATATGGAAGCAACCTAAATGTCCATCAGTAGATGAGTGGATAAAGAAGAGGTGGTACATATACACAATGGAATACTATTCAGCCATAAGAAAGAAACAAATCCTACCATTTGCAACAACATGGATGGAGCTGGAGTGTATTTTGCTCAGTGAAATAAACCAGGCAGAGAAAGACAAGTGCCAAATGATTTCCCTCATTTGTGGAGTATTACAATGAAGCAAAACTGAAAAAACAAAATAGCAGCAGACTCAGAGACTCCAAGAAGGAACTAGCGGTTACCAAAGGGGAGGAATGTGGGACGGCGGGAGTCGAGGGTGGGAGGAGGTGATTGAGGAATATTATGTTTAGTACACATGGTGTGGGAGATCACTGGGAAAACAGTGTAGCACCGAGAAGGCAAATAGTGAATCTGTGGCATCTTACTACACTGATAGACAGTGACTGCATTGGGTATGGGTGGGGACTTGATAATATGTGTAAATGTAGTAAACACATTTTTTTTCATGGGAAACCTTCACAAGAGTGCATATCAATAATACCTTAATAAAAACAATTAAAAAAAAGAACAAGAAGCTCCTATAGCCAAAGACTAAAGAGTGACACATCCCCTGAACAGCACCCCCTCCGCATAACCATAGAGTGCAGTTATAAAACTCAGCATCTTAGCCTTAGATAAGGGAAAGGAGGGAAGGGAACACAAGGGATAGCTGTCCTTTACATGTGCAATAATTAGAAAATGCAAAAGGAAAAGAAAATCTCCTATTCACAAGGGCAATAAAACTAAAACATAAGAATGAATCCAAAAAGAAATTCACAAGACTTATATGGACAAAGCTTTTATCCTTTTAGATTTTTTTAAACACTGAATAAATAATTGGATGTACTGCTTGTAGACAGGAAGATTTGAGATTATAAGAATGTCAGTACCGTCAAATAAACCTATAACTCAGTGCAATCCCACTCCAAGGAAGTTAGCAAGCTGACTGGAAGAAATTCATCTGGAAGAAAACATGCAGAATTGCCAAGAAAATTTTGAAACACAAGACTAATGAGCAAATTTGCGCTACCAGACATCAAAAGGTTAGTAATAAAAAGTCGATAATTAGGAAAAAAAATATATCACAGATAAATGAACATAATAAGGAGCACAGAAATAAACCAAAAATAGGGGGAAATTTTTATATAAAATAAGATAGCAATTCAAAATGAACAGAGAAACATTTCACGAGTCAACAATGGAGTAGAAACAACTGGATATCCACTCAAAAAATAAAGACAAAATATTCATACACAGTATTCATTTAAACTTTTTTTTCAGAAAATCAATGACAAGGGCAAAAGTGGGAAAGTTTTACAAAGTTTTTAGAATAAAATAATTAAACATATATCTATAAAATTAGTATTGGAAAAATCCTGTCAAATAAACTGATATCAAAATGTAAAACCTCTGCATGACAAAAGGTACCAAAATCTAAAGGAAAAGTAAAACAGATCTGAGAAAACATTAGCAAAAATTAATGTCCATAATAAATAAAAACTTCTACAAGTCGCTGGAACAAAGTACACATAATAGAAAACTACACAGGAAAGAACTGGGGCAATAAGGTAGATGAGTTTAGGATATATTGTGCCAGAGATAAGAAAGTGCTTAAAAAAAAAAGATGGAGACATATAAAAAAGACATGAGGGACAACCTAGAGAAGTTACCACTGACTAAATCAGGAACAATTTTGACATCAAAATAAAAAGCTGAGTAATAAACTATAACCATAATGAATAAAAGAAGAATGTATGTGTCCATACTGATAACGGATATGATGGATATACTAAACAGTAGATGGATATATGGATGGACGGAGAGGGAGAGAGAGGAAACTTTCCTCACAGTCCCATGCCAAGTAGAAAAAGTCACAGTTTTGCTACTATGACAGTAAAATTGTATCAGTTAGGAAATATCAGTGAATGTGAAATATAGGAGGAGGGATTTCATAAGGAACAGAACTTTATATATTCTCAAAGTATCTCTGCACAAATTACGTAACTGCACAATAAAGAAACACCTTGGTTAAAAACAACACCTTAAAGAAGCAATCAAAACTAATTTCACCAGTGACCTCTACGTCTGAGTGTGAATGGATGATCCTCTCATCTTCTCAAAAAGCAACTTTAAAGTTGGGTGAAAATGACATAGAAATCATTACACTCTAAAAATTGACAAAAGGCATTCAACAATTTGAGAAGTTTTCATAATTTTAAAGTTGCTGAAAGCGGGGCACCAACAATGTGTATGTACAGCATTCTGGTCTAGAGCTTCTCCCTTCCCCTCCTACCAGTTCATCCTACACGGAGGTTCAGCCACAGTGGCACAGGCTAGAATGATGACAATCAAAGGGTGCTCACTAGACCTGGAGTGGTAGGTGACACCACTTCCCAACAGCATTATCAACAGAAGTGATCATCTCTGAGGAAGGCTAGCAGGGAGGGATAGATATTCTACGAGACTGAGCCTGCAGTCACATTAGAATAGACATTGGCCTAACGTGAGGCTCCAAATGGACAAAATAGATACTAGAGAGGGTCCACTTTTGCCACATACTCCTGGCCAACCCTGACGTATGCACATGTTCAGAAGAAATATGAAACAGTCCATTAAAATTAAAACCCAGGCACTTAAAAATAGCCTAAACACTGAATGTGCTCCCCTACTCACACACAGATCCAAAAACAGAGGATGGAAGTTTTATTGACTTCAAGTGGCTGAAAATAATCTGTCTAAGCAGGTATCAAAGCTGTTCAGAACTTGGGCAATACTTAGGAAGCAAAGCTTTAAAATAACAAATAAAATAAAAAAGAATACTAATTTTTTAGCAAAGAACAGACACATCGGTAGCCACACTTCAAGGGAGAGAAATTTCACAGATTAAGCCTAGACAAGTTACTAAACAACAAATAAACACCCAAAATAGCGATAACAAGGACCTTCTGGAGGAAGAAGTCAGAATCCAAAGTTACTTCAATATATTATCTAAAATGTTCATTTTTCAATAAAGAATTATGAGACATTCAAAGAAACATGAAAGTGGGACCTATATTGGGGGTTGAGCGAGTGGTTGATAGAAACTGCCTCTGTGCGACTCTAGATTTTGGGTTTAGCAGACAAATATTTCATAGCAGCGATTATAGATATGTTCAAAGAACAAAAGGAAATCATGCTTAAATAATGAATTAAAATGTGACAGCAATTAATCAATAAAAAGAGATTCTCAGCAAGAGATAGAAAGGACCCAAATGGAAATCGTGGAGGTGGATAATGCAATAACTGAAATGAAAAATTCAGGACAGGGGCTCAATAGCAGAGACAAGAGAGCAGACGAATTACTGAGTGTGAAAACAGATCGGGAGAAAATATCCTATCTGAAAAAAAATGAATAATGATTTGACAAAACATGAATAGCATCTAAGTTACCTGTGAGAAAATAGCAAATGTACCAAAATTCATGTAATGGAAGTCTCAAAGGAGAGCACAAAGAGAAGGGGTGGGGAGCAAAACAACTTCAACTTGGATGAAAAACAATCAATACATCCTGTAAGTTTAGTGAACTCTACTAAAGTCCACACCTACCCACACTCCTGAAAACCAAACCAAAAGAGAAAAATTTGAAAGCAGCAAGGGAAAAAAGACTTGTAGAGTACATCACATATACAATTAACAGCTAATTATTCCTATTAATCAATGGAGGCCAGAAGGCAGTGGAATGACATATTTAAAACACTGAATGAATTGTCAACCAAGAATTCTATATCCAGTAAAATCACTCTACAAAAATGGAAGTAAAACAAAGATATTCATCCATGAACTAAGATTGGGAGAATTTCCTTTTGGCAGACCGGTCTTACAAGAAACACTAATGTCCTTCAAGTAAAAGGAATGACAATAGAAAACAATTCAAATCCACAGGAAAAAACAAACAGCACTGAGAGTGTAAATATGTAGGTTAATATTAAAATGCCACGACAGATCTATTCAAGATGGCGGAGTGAGAGGTGAGACAGGGAACTCCTCCCAAAACTACATATAGTAAGAAAATACAGTTAATACAACTAATCCTAAAACAGCAACAGGAAAGAAGGCTGCACCACACTGAATATACATGGAGAACAGAGCAGACCTCACAAAACCCGGTAACGTACCAAAGCCTTGATCCGGCAGGACCCAAGCCCTCCCGCACCTCAGCTCACTGGTGGGAGGAAGACAAATGGAGTGGGAGGGGGTGGAAGCCTAAGACTGCTTAACACCCAGCCCTGGAGATCTGCTTTGGAGCACAGACCTACATTGTGTGGTGCTCTGGAGGTTGGTGGGGTTGGGGAGCTGGGACAGGAAGAGTACTTTGGAGACTGAGATTCTGGCCATTTGTGGAGGGCGGGGATCCACATCAAGCCACTCTGGGACAAAGGAAAGGCAGGCAGTCTGAGGGGCCTACTAGCAGCGAGAGGGCTAAAATGCTAAAATGAACAGCTGAATCAAATATAAAGAAATAACAATTTGATTGGCAGAAGACTCCTTGCCTGCAATGATGTCAAAAAATGGCAGAATAATGGACTAATATATTTACAGTAATTAAATATCATTTTAGAATTAAGAATAAATATGTAATAAAGCATTTTCAGATGTACAAAGCTAAGAGATTTTACCACACAAAAACATGTTCACACTTACAGAAGAACTAAGATAGTTTACCATACATAGAATATAGCAGAAAGAAATATTAAAGGATATTCTTCAGCAAGAAGAAAATTGCAGCTAGACTTTGAGTGTGGAATGTAAGAACAAAAAGGTAGAAAATAATTGGTAAATCTAAATAGTATTGATGTTTTTTAAAAATGGAATAATCTTGTAGACTTCAGCTGTATCAGTAGTATTTTATTTCTTTTACAAAAATGTGAGGCAAATATGGAAGTACCTTAATTTTTTTAAGTTTGATTTACCTAAGAAAAAACTCAGGGTACAATTTTGAAAGTTCAAAATAGTGTGGAATAGCAAGAATAGCAAACATTTTACATCAGTCTATCGGTGGAAATTACCAGATGAACACACTCTAAAAAGAAATACATATCCTAGTGCATGTGGAAAACATTTGACAAAATACAACATTTATTGATAATGAAAAGTGAACTGACAGGAAGAGAACTTCAGCAGGTTAAGAGCTATGAGCAAACATCATACTATTATGTATAGTAAAGTAACTATTATGCTTTTTTGTAGTTTTCCAGAAGAGCAGTTGGAAACACCAAGGAGAAAACCATGGCTAAGAGTCTTGATAAATTCACAGGAAAACATACCAGGAAACGCACAACATGAGAAATCCAGTGATTTCTAGGTTTGGAGATGGGAGCAGGAGTATAGTGCTGCATAAAGGGTAGAGTTTAAGTGAAAATAACTGACGCAAAACGAGGGGGACGGAGAGGAATGGAGGGGAATGGAGGGACCTTTCTTGTAGAAAAGCGCTGATGTCTGAAAACACATTGTCTGGTATCTCTGGGCAGACACACAATTTCAAAGATAAGATCTTAGAGTCTGCTTTCTCTTCCAGATGTCTTCATCTTCTAGTGTCACCAGTCTGCACAGAAAAGGAGTTTACACACGAAGTGCTCAATTTCCAAGTTGTAGGATATTCAACGTAAAGGGTGTTGGCCAATTCCACAAAGGGTGTGGTTGTGGGGGGCAGTTCAGTCCTAGAACAGAACAGGCATCTCCGGGCCTTGCACGGAGGACCGGGAAGGCGCTGGGGGCACACCTGCGGACCTGGATTCGTCAGAGAGGGAGGTAGAGGTTGGAGCGGTGAGGTGGGGAAGGGCTCCAGAAGGTTGAAGTATAGGGCAGGAAAGCGTCTCTCTGGACTACGGATGCGGGTTGCGGGGCCCACGGGCTCGTCAGTTTGCCGGCGCTTGGCAGGGCCTGGTTCCCCAGGCTGTGGCCCCCAGCGGGGCGCAGGGCAGGTGCTGGGGCTGCAGGGCCGGGTGCCCATAATCACCTCGATGGTGCTGCGGGTGGCGCTCCCGGGACCTGGGAGGGCGAGGGCGTGAGAGGGCCGGGCCCTGCAGGCAGTGACAAGTCTCGATGACAGGTGAGGCGGGACGGGCGGGGAGCGGGGCGAGTCCTGGAGCTGCGGGGGCGTCTGCGGGAGGGCTGAGTCCTGGTTCCGCGGGAGCTGCGTCCGGTGTAGCGCCCGGCCTCACGGGTTTGAATCTCAGGCTTCTCAGCACTTCCTGTTTGCGCTCGCGACGGCTGTTGCCACTGGAAACGACGTCAGCAGAATGAAAGCCTCAAAATTTTCACGTTAAGCTCCGCCCCCTGCGGCCCTACAGATCGCGGTATCGGGTCAGCCCAGTAACAGTCCCGCCTGTGGTTGGTAGGTCACCGTAGAGAAGTACTCTTATAGGCCTCTAGGGGGCAGAATACTGTGTAACTCATTATTAAGAAAGAAAAGATGTTTCAGTAATCGTCTCAAATGTTGTTTGGCTTTAGGACTGTTTTCCTGCCATTTCAGGCATTCTAGAGAAGAGAGCACACAGACCCCTCCGGCCCCACCATAAAATGGACTCATCCAAATGCTCCATGAAATTTCTTTAACGTTTGGTCTTTTATTTGATGAGTAATTGGAAAATTCTGAATTCTTTTTAGGAAAAGTTCTGTTTTGAAACTAAATCAAATATTTTTGCAGTTTCTCCCAGACAGTTAAGGCTGTTATAAAATTATTAATAATAGCGATAATAATTAAAACAATCAACATAATTAAATCACTTTATTAAGCCCTTATTATGTGTTTACTAGTCCAGTGAGTGTTCAAAAAATGACTTTTTCTTTAAAAACAAAACCCCAACACTTCATTGAAGTATGAGAGACATTTAAAAAAACTACCAATTTAATGTATACAACTTGAGTTTGGAGATAAGTATACATTCGTGAAACCATTACCACGATCAATGTCATAAACATGACCATCACCTCCAAAAGTTTCTTCTTGCTCTCTGAAAAAAGTACAGTTGTTTGAAGTGGGATTCAAGATGGTGGGTGTGAGAGGGGAGATAGAGGACTCCTCCCAAAACCACAACTAGTATGAAAATATAGTTAATTAATACAACTAACCCTAAAAACAGCAACAAGAAAGAAGGCTGCACCAGACTGCATATAGACCTCAGGAACAGAGCCGACCTCGTGAAACAGGGTAACTTACGAAAGCCTTAATCCGGTGGGACCCAAGCCCTTCCCCCACCCCAGCTCACCAGCAGGACGAAGAGAAACAGAGAGGGGAGGGGGGTGGAAGCCTGGGACTACTGAACACCTAGACCTGGAGATCTGCTTTGCGAGCAGAAACCTACACTGTGTGGTGCTCTGGAGGTTGAGGAGCTGGGACAGGCGGAGTGCCTGAGAGACGGATTCCGACTGTTTGTGGAGGATGGGATCCATAACCAGCCACTGTGTGACAAGAGGAAAGGCAGGTGGTCTGAGAGGCTTCCTAGCAGCAAGAGGGCTGCTGAAGGTGCGGGATTTGCATGGAGCTTGCTGCACGGAAGAAGGGATAGGGGAAAAAGGTTGTCTGGGCACACTCCGCCCAGCAGATTGGGAACTCTGGGGAGCGTCAGACGCTCCAACCCCCTGGATGGCTACTCAGCTCCGACGCCCCTCACTGTGACACGAAGCCTGCTGTGCCTTCCTCCTGGCCTGACAGCACCGGCTTGCAAACCGGCATTCACTGCGCTGGTGTCAGGCCAGCAAGAGGGAGGCTCGGCCTACATCAGCTAGAGACTCCAAGCACAGAGGCTTACACCTGTGTGCTGGGCTGACTGGCTGTGATACTGGCACCGCAGATGGGAATCAGGAAACGGATCTTTCCTGCCCCCACACACCAGCTCCGCTCCCCAGTGACCCCCAACCTCACTCTAGGGGCTAAGCAGCTCCAGGGACTGGAGCTCCTGGGTACGAGAGGGCACCACATAGAAATATGAAATGTCAAAAGAACCTGGTTCAGACCAAAATCTCACAAAGCACAGAAAAAGGGCCAAAGGAAACTGAACTCACCAATCTTCCTGAAAGAGAGTTCAAAATAAAAACCATAAACATGCTCATGGAGGTACAGAAAAATATTCAAGAACTCAGGAACAAATCTAAGACAGAGATTCAATCATTAAGAAATTCCATATCTGCAATGAAACATACAATGGAGGGATTTAAAAGCAGATTAGATGTAGTAGAAGAGACGGTAAGTGGACTAGAAATTAGAGAAGAGGAATACAAAGAAGCTGAGGCACAGAGAGAAAAAAGAATCTCGAAGAATGAAAGAATATTGAGAAAACTGTGTGACCAATCCAAAAGGAACAGCATTCACATTATAGGGGTACCAGAAGAAGAAGAAGAGAGAAAAAGGGATAGAAAGTGTCATTGAGTCTGTAATTGCTGAAAACTTCCCTAATCTGGGGAAGGAGATAGTCTCTGAAGCCATGGAGGTGCACAGATCTCCCAACACAAGGGACACAAGGAAGCCAACATCAAGACATATAATAATAAACATGGCAAAGATCAAGGATAAAGACAGACTTTTAGAAGCAGCTAGAGAGAGAAAAAAGATCACATACAAAGGAAAACCCATCAGGATATCATCAGATTTTTCATCAGAAACCTTACAGGCCAGAAGGGAGTGGCATGATATATTTAATGCAATGAAACAGAAAGGCCTCGAACAAATAATACTCTACCCAGCAAGGTTATCATTTAAATTTGAAGCAGGGATTAAACAATTTTCAGATAAGCAAAAGCTGAGAGAATTTACCGCCCACAAACCACCTGTACAGTGCATTTTGGAGGGATTACTATAAATGGAAGTACGTCTAAGGCTAAATAACTGTCACCAGGGGAAATAAAACCACAGCAAAGTAGAACAACTAATTACTAAGCAGATGCAAAATCAAATCAACTACCACCAAAGTCAATCAAGGGATGGACAAAGAGTACAGAATATGATACCTAACATAGAAAGAATGGAGGAGAAAGAAACAGTAGGACGAAAACAAAGAACCTTTAGGTTGTGTTTGGAATAGCATACTAAGTGAGTTAAATTAGACTGTTACATACTAAGGGAATTACCCTTGAACCTTTGGTAACCACGAATCTAAAGCCTGCAATGCCAATAAGTACATACCTATCATTAATCACCCTGAATGTAAATGGTCTGAATGCACTCATCTGTGGAGCATAACAACAATGCAAAAACTGAAGGAACAAAACAGCAGCAGACTCACAGAACCCACTAGTTGCCAAAGGAAGAGGGACTGGTGGGCGGGTGGGAAGGGAGGGAGAAGGGAAATAAGGGGTATTACGATTAGCACACATCATGTAGCAGGGGGGCACGGGGAAGGCAGTAGAGCACAGAGAAGACAAGTAGTGATTCTATAGCATCTTACTACGCTGATGGACAGTGATTGTAATGGGGTATGTGGTGGACTTGATAATGGGGGGAATCTAGTAACCACAATGTTGCTCATGTAATTGTATATTAATGATACCAAAATTAAAAAATGGGAAAAAATAAAATAAAATAATATTCCTTGGAAAGACTAGAAATAAATAAAAATCTGATCAGACTGGCAATCAACAACTCTTCTTAGATTCATCAGAGAAGTTTAGGACACAGGGACTGCTGCCCCCAGAATTGGAGGGAAATAGTGACAGACACAAAGAATCACAAGTTAGGGAAGTGAAACCACATTTTTCTGAGTTTTACCTCCAGGAGCTCTAGCAGTGAAGACTGGAGAAAATTTCCCTCCTGATTCCAGCACAGGGAGGAGAAAGTAGCCATTTTGAAATATGCTAGAGCATTCTATTCTTAACAAGGCCTGACCTCAGAAGAAACTATTTCACCTGAGCCTAACCTATTGGGATTTTTATCAGAGTTTGACTAACCTGAGGGAAGAAAAATGCCCAATTCAGCCCCCTGTAGCCATCCTGTCCCACCCTGGAGGAGACTGAGAAACATGTGTGGAGTTCACAGCCCAGGGACATGGCTCACTAAAATAATAAGGCCTGAATAGTGGGATGATAGAATGCTTCCCCTCTCCCCTTTTACCTCATACACATCACACCTGGTTTCCAACAGAAAAGAATTGCAATGCATACTAAAAGGCAAGAGAACAGTTTGAAGAGACAAAGCAAGCATGATAACCGGACTCAGATATGATAGCGATGTTGGCATTATTACCCTAGAATTTAAAACAGCTATGGCTAACACACGAAGGACTCTAATAGAAAAGGTAGACAACATGCAAGAACAAATGGGTAATGGAAGCAGAGACATGGTAAGTCTAAGAATCAAAAAGAAATAGTAGAGATGAAAAACACTGTAACATACATGAAGAATGCCTTTGGTGTGATCATTAATAGACTGGACATGGCTGAGGATAGACTCTTTGAGCTTGAGGATATATGAGTAGAAACCGACTAAAACAGTTTCCAAAAATGAAACAGAAAGGGATTGGGGGGTGGGGGGGACAGAATATCCAAGAACTCTAAGAAAACTGCAACATGTGTAAAATATACCTAACAGGAATACCAGAAGAAAAAATGAAAGGAATCGAATGAGTATTTGATGTAACAGTGGTGACTGACAACTTCCCCCAAATTAATTTAAGACCTGAAATCATATATCCAGGAAACCCAGAGAAAATCAAGCAAGATAAATGCAAAATAGAAAAACCTACTCCTAGACATATCATATTCAAATTGCAGAATGTCAAAGAGAAAGAAAAGATCTTGAAAGCAACCAGAGGAAAAAAGTTCTTATATCTAGAGAAGTAAAAATAGGGACTACATTTGACTTCTCAGAAACCATGCAAACAGGAAGAGAGCAACGTGAAATATTTAGTGTTCAGAGAAAAATTATCAACCTAAAATTCGGTATTCTATGAAATTATACTTCAAAAATATAGAAACAAATAGTTTGTCAGACTAAAAAAAACTAAAGCATTTGTTGCCAGGGGACCTGTCTTATGAGAAATGTTAAAAGTTCTTCAGAGAAAAGGAGTACAATGTATGTCAGAAACTTGGATATACATAAAGAAAATACAAATATTACAGAAGGAATAAGTAAACATAAAATAGAAACTTTCAGTGTTCTTTTTAATTAATTTAACAGATAACAGTTTGCTCAAAATAATACCAATAATATATTCAATGATATACCTTAAATAAAAGTGGAATGAATGAAAGAAATGATACAGAGGGCAAGATAGAGGAATTATGAATAATTCGCTATTATAAAATATTTACACAACCTATGAAGTATTATAATGTTATTTGAAACTGGGCCCGGAATTGTAGTAAAGGTATATAGCAAACTCTAGGGTAATCATTTTAAAAGCAAGAAAAAAGAAGAAATATAATTGATATGTTAAGAAAGGAGAGAAAATGTAACAGTGTAAAATGCTCAATTAAAATAACAAAAGACAAAAAGTAGAAGACAAAAATATGAACAATAAGAAAGGGCAATGAATAGAAAATAGTAACAAATGTGGTACATAATGACCGCACCATACCAATAACCACTTTAAACAATGGTGAAAATACAACAATTAAAAAACAGAGATTCTCAGAATTAATCAAAACACAAGATCCACTTCTATTTTGTCTTCAAGAAACCAAGATACATATAGATCAAAAGTAAACAAATGCAGAAAGATATACCATACTTAAACTAATCAAAATAAAGCTGAAGTAGCTATATTAATTTCAGACAGAGCAAACTTCAGAAAGGAAAGCAAAATTATAACTGAAAAAGAAGGATATTACACAGGGTTGTGGGGAGACAGGTATTAGAAGATATTAGTCAAAGGGAACAAAGTTTCACTTTTGCAAGATGACTAAATTCTGGAGATCTAATGTATAGCAGTGTGAATGCTGTCAATGATACTGTACTGTATATTTGAAATTTGCTAAGAGGGTAGATCTCAAGTGCTCTTACCACACATACACCAAAAAAAAATTATGTGACATGATAGATATGTTAATCAGCTTGACTGTGCTGATTATTTCACAAGATATAGATTTATCAAAACACAAGCCATACACCTTTTAAAAAACCTATTAATGGTGAATTCTGGGATGATGGCGGCATGAGCAGGGCGGTGGAAATCTCCTCCCCAAACCATATATATTTGTGAAAATATAACAAATACAACTATTCCTAAAAAGAGAACAGAAGATACAATACAAGAGCCAGGCTACAGCTACACCTGCGAGAACTCAGTGCCTCACGAACCGGGTAAGATACAAAGCTGCGACCCGACGGGACCCAAGCACTCCCCCACCCCACCGCAGTGGCAGGAGGAAAAGATTCGGAGCTGGGAGGGAGTGGAAGCACAGGCCCGCCAAATAACCAGCCATGCTGATCTGCGCCAGGAGCACTGACACACATCGCATGGTGTATCAGAGACTAGAGAAACAGAAGTGCAGGATCCGAGATGGACTCAACAAGTGGGTCCCCTCAGCCGGCTCCCTGGGACAAAAGAAATACCGGCTTTTGTTGTTGTTGTTGCTGTTGTTGTTGCTTTTTTGCTTTTGGGGTTTTTTTTTGTTTGTTTGGTTAAAGTCTTAAAGAGACAAGGGCCCAACAGCGGAAAAAAATCATCCCAGCGCACTCAGCACAGCAGGCTGGGAGCCTTTGAGAATTCCAGACACCCTGGCCAGCGGCCAGGCAAAGCAGCCGGGCCGAGGTTTCCCACAGTGATCAGCAGCCACTCATTTGTTCCCCCCAACCCCACTGGCCAGTGCCGCAAAGGGTCCGGGAGCCTCCTCTGCTGTGAAACAGCAGAGGAGCGGCCCCGTCCACGGCATCCTCACAGAATCTACTTCCGGAAGGCGCGCAGCTAAGCGGGAAGGACCCGAGAACGCACATCACGGGCTGGAAAGCACCAAGGGGATCAGAAGGCATCCAGCGAGACTCCAGACCCCCACAGTGCTATAGGCTAGGCTGAGGGCGACCCAGCACACAGGCAGCTCCGGGGATTATCCCAGAGACTGCCTCCCAGTGGGCAAGAAACCAGTTCAGGCTCCGGGGAAGGGCAAGGAGAATAGCAAGCAGGAAGGGACTTTGTTCTCCCAGCTGACACACGTGGCACCTATGAGCGACTACTTCTATCATCATGAAAAGACAGAGGAATATGGTACAGAAAAAGATTAACCACACAACCCCAGAGAGAGGGCATTATGGGATAGATTTATGCAATCTTCCTGAAAAAGGATTCAGAATAAAAGTCATAACCATGCTGATAGATCTACCAAAAGATATGCAAGAGCTAAGGGAGGAAGTGAGGAAAGACAATGTGGAAATCAGACAAGCAACCAACGGGCTGAAGAGCAGAATGGACGAGGTGCAAGAGGCAGTTAATGGAATAGAAATCAGAGAACAGGAACACAGAGAAGCTGAGGCAGAGAGAGATAAAAGGATCTCTAAGAATGAAAGAATACTAGGAGAACTGTGTGACCCTCTAAACGGAACAATATTCACATTATACGAGTACCAGAAGAAGAAGAGAGAGAAAAAGGAACACAAAGTGTCTTTGAAGAAATAATTGCTGAAAACTTTCCCAAGCTGGGGAAGGAAATAGTTTCTCAGTCCACGGAAGCCCACAGATCTGCCAACAAAAGGGACCCAAGGAAGACAACAACAAGACACATAATAATTAAAATGGCAAAGATCAAAGATAAGGACAGAGTATTAAAGGCAGCTGGGGAGAGAAAAAAGATCACCTAAAAAGGAAAACCCATCAGACTATGATCAGACTTCTCAACAGAAACCTTACAGGCCAGAAGAGAATGCCATGATATATTTAATGTAATGAAACAGAGGGGCTTGAACAAGAATACAATATACAGCACGATTATCATTTAAATTTGAGGGAGGGATTAAACAATTCCCAGACAAGCGAAAGCTGAAGGAATTTGCCTCCCACAACCGTCCTCTACAGGATATCTTAAAGGGACTGCTCTAGATGTAAGCATGCCTAAGGCTAAAAAGATGTCACCAGAGAAAATAAAATCATAGCAAAGAAAGCAGACCATCCAAGTACTAACTAAAGGCAAAAAGTAAAATCAACTATCCAGAAAAACAGTCAAAGGAAATGTAAAAGAGTACAGAATAAAACACGTAGTATATAAAGAATGGAGGAGGAAGAAGAAGAGAGAGAAATAAAGAACCATCAGAGTGTGTTTATAATAGCTTAACAAGAGAGTTAAGTTAGACTGTTAGATAGTAAAGTAAAGAAGCTACCCTTGAACCTTTGGTAACCACAATTCTAAAGTGAGCAATGGCAATAAGTACATATCTATCAATGATTACCCTAAATGTAAACGGACTGAGTGCACCAATCAAAACACACACAATATTAGAATGAATAAAAAAATCAAGACCCATCTATATGCTGCTCACAAGAGATTCACCTCAAACCCAAAGATATACACAGACTAAAGGTGAAGGGATGGAAAAAGATATTTAATGCCAACGAGGAGAAAAAAGGAGGTGTTGCAGTACTTGTATTGAACAAAATAGACATCAAAACGAAGAAAGTAGCAAGAGATAAAGAAGGACATTATATAATGGTAAAGGGGTCAGTCCAACAGGTGGATATAACCATTATAAATATATATGCACCCAACACAGGAGTGCCAGCATATGTGAAACAAATACTAACAGAGTTAAAGGAGGAAATAGAAAGCAATATATTCATTTTAGGAGACTTCAACACACCACTCACTCCAAAGGACAGATCAACGAGACAGAAAATAAGTAAACACACAGAGACACTGACCAACACACTAGAACAGATGGACCTAACAGACATCTACAGAACTCTACACTCAAAAGCAGCAGGATACACATTCTTCTCAAGTGCACATGGAACACTTTCCAGAATAGACCACATACTAGACCACAAAAAGAACCTCAGTAAATTCAAAAATATACAAATTCTACCAACCAACCTCTCAGATCACAAAGGTATAAAACTAGAAATAAATTGTACAAAGAAAACAAAAAGGCTCACAAATACATGGAGACTTAACAACATGCTCCTAAATAATCAATGGGTCAATGAACAAATTAAAACAGAGATAAAGAATATATGGAGACAAATAACAACAACAACACAAAGCTGAAAATTCTGTGGGATGAAGCAAAGGCATTTCTAACAGGAAAGTATATTGCAATCCATGCCTATTTAAAGAAGGAAGAAAAATCCCAAATGAATAGTCTAAGGACACAATTATTGAAATTGGAAAAAGAACTAATGAGGCGCAAAGTCACCGGAAGGAGAGACATAACAAAGATTAAAGAAATAAATAAAATTGAGAAGAATAAAACAATAGAAAAATTCAATGAAACCAAGCACTCGTTCTTTGAAAAAATAAACAAAATAGATAAACCCCTAGGGAGACTTATTAAGAGAAAAAGAGAATCTACACACGTAAACAGAATCAGAAATGAGAAAGGAAAAATCACAATGGACCACACATAAATACAAAAAATTATAACAGAATACTATGAAAATCTATATGAAGAAGCTGGAAAACCTAGAAGAAATGGACAACTTCTTAGAAAAATACAACCTTCCAAGACTGACCAAGCAAAAAACAGAAAACCTAAACAGACCAATTACCAGCAAAGAAATAGAATCGGTAATCAAAAAACTACCTAAGAACGAAACCCCAGAGCCAGATGGATTCACCTCTGAATTTTACCAGACATAAAGAAAAGAAATAATACCCATTCTCCTTAAAGTTTTCCAAAAAAAAATAGAGGAGTAGGGAATACTTCCAAACTCATTGGATGAAGCCAGCATCACTCTAATACAAAAACTAGGCAAAGACATCACCAAAAAAGAAAATTACAGACCAATACCCATGATGAACATAGATGCAAAAATACTCAACAGAATACTAGCAAACCGAATTCAAAAATACATCAAGAAGATCATACACCACGATCAAGTGCGTTTCATCCCAGGGATGCAAGGATGGCACAACATTCGAAAATCCATCAACATCATCCACCAAGTCAACAAAAAGAAGAACAAAAACCACATGATCATCTCCATCGAAGCTGATAAAGCATTTGAAAAATTCAACATCCATTCATGATAAAAACTCTCCACAAAATGGGTATAGAGGACAAGTACCTCAATATAATAAAGGCCATATATGACACACCCACAGCCAACATCATACATAACAACGAGAAGCTGAAAGCTTTTCATCGAAGATTGGGAACAAGACAAGGATGCCCACTCTCCCCACTGTTACTCAACATAGTACTGGAGATCCTAGCCACAGCAATCAGACAACACAAAGAAATACAAGGCATCCAGATTGGTAAAGAAGTCGAATTGTCACTATTTGCAATTGACATGATATTGTACATAAAAGACCCTAAAGACTCCACTCCAAAACTACTAGAAATAATATCTGAATTCAGCAAAGTTGCAGGATACAAAACTAACACACAGAAATCTGTTGCTCTCCTATACACTAAAGATGAACTAGCAGAAAGAGAAATCAGGAAAACAATTCCATTCACAACTGCATCAAAAAGAATAAAATACCTAGGAATGAAGCTAACAAAGGAAGTGAAAGACCTATACGATGAAAACTACAAGACACCCCTAAGAGAAATTAAAGAGGACACTAACAAATGGAAATTCATCCCATGCTCTTGGCTAGGAAGAATAAATATTGTCAAAATGGTTACACTACTTAAGCAATCTACAGATTCAATGAAATTCCTTTCAAAATACCAACAGCATTCTTCAATGAACTGGAACAAAAAGTCCTAAAATTCATATGGAACCACAAAAGACCCCGAATAGCCAAAGCAATACTCAGAAGGAAGAATAAAACAGGGGAATTATGCTCCTAGACTTCAAGCTCTAGTACAAAGCTTCAGTAATCAAGACAATTTGGTATTGACACAAGAACAGACCCACAGACAAGTGGAACAGAATATAAAATCCAAACATTAACACAAACATATATGGTCAATTAATATATGATAAAGGAGACTTGTCTATACAATGGAGAGGTGACAGCCTCTTCAGCAGCTGATGTTGGAAAAACTGGACAGCTACATGTAAGAGAATGAAACTGGACTACTGTCTAACCCCATACACAAAAGTAAACTCAAAATGGATCAAAGACCTGAATGTAAGTCATGAAACCATAAAACTCTTAGAAAAAAACAGAGGCAAAAATCTCTTGGACATAAACATGAATGACTTCTTCATGAACGTATCTCCCAGGGAAAGGGAAACAAAAGCAAAAATGAACAAGTGGGACTATATCACGCTGCGAAGCTTCTGTACAGCAAAGGACACCATCAGTAGAACAAAAAGACATCCTACAGTATGGGAGAATATATTCATAAATGACATATCCGATAAGGGGTTGACATCCAAAATATATAAAGAACTCACGCACCTCAACAAACAAAAAGCAAATAACCCAATTAAAAAATGGGCAGAAGACATGAATAGACACTTCTCCAAAGAAGAAATTCAGATGGCAAACAGGCACATGAAAAGATGCTCCACATCGCTAATCATCAGAGAAATGCAAATTAAAACCACAATGAGATATCACCTCACACCAGTAAGGATGGCCAACATCCAAAACAAAACAACAAATGTGGACAAGGATTTGGATAAAAGGGAATCCTCCCACACTGCTGGTGGGAATGCAAACTAGTTCAACCATTGTGGTAAGAAGTACGGAGGTTCCCCTAAAAACTCAAAATAGAAATACCATTTGACCCAGGAATCCCACTCCTAAGAATTTACCCGAAGAATGCAGCAGCCCAGTTTGAAAAAGACAAGATGCACCGTGATCTTTATTGCAGCACTATATACAATAGCCAAGAAATAGAAGCAGCCTATGTGGCCCTCAGTAGATGAATGGATAAAGAAGATGTGGTACATACATATACACAATGGAATATTGTTCAGCCATAAGAAGAAAACAAATCCTACCATTTGCAACAACATGGATGGAGCTAGAGGGTATTATGCTCAGTGAAATAAGCCAAGCAGAAAAAAGACAAATATCAAATGATTTCACTCATATGTGGCGCATAAGAGCAAAGAAAAAAACTGAAAGAAAATATCAGCAGCAGATTCACAGAACCCACGAATGAACTAAGAGTTACCAAGGGAAAGGGACAGGGGAGGACAAGTGGGAAGGGAGGGACAAGAGGGAAATAGGAGCATTACGATTAGCAGACATAATGTTTGGGGGGCACGGGGAGGGCTGTACCACTCAGAGAGACAAGTCGTGATTCTATAGCATCTCACTACGCTGATGGGCAGTGATTGTAATGGGGTAAGTGGGGGAGACCTTGTGAAGTGGGGAGTTTAGTAACCATAATGTTCCACATGTAACTGTCAATTAATGATACCAAAAAAACCCTATCAACATATTGATTAAAAATAAAGAGGGTCAATTTTAGTAGAAGCAGGGACATAATAAAAATGAGAGCATAAATAAATAAAATAGAAGAGAATAAAAAACTAGAAAACAATCAACAAAACCAAGAGCTGGTTCTTTGAGAAAAGAAAAAAATAGACAAATTCCTAGCCAGACTTATCAAGGAAAAAAGAGAGAGTACACAAATAAACAAAATCAGAAACAAAAAGGAATAGTCACAACTGACACCACAGAAATACAAAGAATTATTAGAGAATTCTATGAAGGAAAAATCATATTCCAATAAACTGAACAACCTAGAAGAAATGGACAAACTACTAGAAAAATACAACCTCCTAAGACTGATCCAGGAAGAAACAGGAAATGTGAACAGACCAATTACTGGTAATGAAATTGAACTGGTAATCAAAAAACGCCCAACAAATAAAAGTACAGAACCAGATGGCTTCACAGCTGAATTCTTCTAAACATTTAAAGAAGAGCTAATACCCATCCTTCTTAAAGTATTCCAAAAGGAAGAAATGTAGAAGAGGGTATACTTCCAAACTTATGCTATGAGGTCAGCATCACTCTAATGCCAACAACAGACAAATACACTAAGAAAAAGAATATTTTTGACCAAAATCTCTGGTGAACATAGATGCAAAAATTCTCAACAAAGTATTAGCACACTGAATTCAAAAATACATCAAAAGGATCATCCATCATGACCAAGTGGTATTTATTCCAGGAAATCAAGGATGGTACAATAGTCATAAATCAATCAACATCATACACCACATTAATAAAAAGTATGAAAACCACACAAACATCTCAATAGATGCTGAAAAGCATTTGACAAAATTTAACACCCATTCATGATAAAAACTCATAACAAAATGGGAACAGAGGGTACATATCTCAACATAATAAAAGCCATATACAACAAAACCACAGCTAATATAATACTTAATGGCTAAAAGCTGAAAGCTTTTCCTATAGGATCAGGAACAAGATAAGGATGTCCACTCTTACCACTATTATGCAATATAGTACTGGAAGTCCTAGCCATGGCAATCAGACTCTAACAAAAAGAGATAAAAGGCATCCAAATTAGTAAGGAAGAAGTTAAACTGTCACTATTTGCAGATGATATATTATACATAGAAAACCCTAAAGACTCCACCAAAAAACTATTAGACTAATAACTGAATTCAGCAAAGTTGCTGATACAAAATTAGTACACATAAATCCATTGCATTCCTATACATTAACAACGAACTAGCAGAAAGAGAAATCAGGAAAACAGTTCCATTTATAATTGCATCAAAAAGAATAAAATACCTAGGAATAAGCCTAACCAAGGAGGTGAAAGACCTGTATTCTGAGAACTGTAAGACACCCCATGAAAGAAATTAAAGACACAAATAAATGGAAATCTATCCCTTGATCATGGATAGGAAGAGTTAATATTGTCAGAATGGCCATCCTGCCCAAAGCAATTTAAAGGTTCGATGCAATCCCTCTCAAACATCAACAGCATTTTTCAATGAACTAAAACAAATAATTCTAAAATTTATATGGAACCACAAAAGACCCGAATAGCCAAAACAATTCTGAGAAAGAAGAACAAACCTGGGGTGACACTCCCTGACTTCAAGCTATAATACAAAGCTACAGTAATCAAAACAACATGGTACTAGCACAAGACTAGACATAGATCAGTGGAACAGAATAGACAGCCCAGATATAAACCCACACATATGTGGTCAATTAATATACAGTAAAGTACTTATGAATACACAGTAGAGAAAAGACAACCTGTTCAATAACAGGTGTTGGGTAAACTGGACAGATACATGTAAGAGAATGAAACTGGACTACAGTCTAACTCCACTCCACACACAAAAGGTAAATTCAAATTGGATGAAAGACCTAAATGTAAGACATGAAAGCATAAAACTCTCAGAAGAAAACATAGGCTAAAAGCTCTTGAACATAACCATGTGCCATTTTTCCAGGACACATCTCCTTGGGAAAGGGAAACAAAACAAAAAGTGAACAAATGGGACTACATCAAACTAAAAAGCTTCTATACAGCAAAGGACACCATAAGTAGAACAAAAAGACAACCTACAGTATGTGAGAATATGTTCACAAGTGGTTTACCTGATAAGGGGTTAAAATCCAAAACATATAAAGAACTCACACACCTCAATTCCAAAATAAATAAATAAATAAATAAATAAATAGCCTGATTAAAAAATGGGCAGAGGACCTGAACAGACATTTTTCCAGAGAAGAAATACAGATGGCTAGCAGGCACATGAAAAAATGCTCGACATCACTAATCAGAGAAATGCAAATCAAAACCACAATGAGATATCACCTCACACTAGTTAGAATGGCCACTATCCAAAAGACAAGAAATATCAAGTGTTGGCAAGGATGTGGAGAAAAGCAAACCCTCCTCCACTGTGGGAATGTAAATTGGTGCAGCCACTGTGGAAAGCAGTACGGAGGTTCCTCAAAAACCGAAAAACAGAAATACCATATGTGACCCAGTAATCCCACTTCTAAGAATTTACCTGAAGAAAATAAAATCCCTGACTTGAAAAGATATATGCACTCCTTGTTTATCACTGCATTATTCACAAAAGCCAAAACATGGAGGCATCCAAAGTGTCCATCAGCAGATGAATGGCTAAGGAAGATGTGGTACATATACACAATGGAATATTATTCAGCCATAAAAAATGAAATTCTGCCATTTGCAACAACATGGATGGATCTAGAGTGCTTTATTATCAGTGAAATAAGCCAGGTAGAGAAAGACAAATACCATGTGATTTCACTGATTTGTGTAACATAAAAACAAAACAAAACAAAATAAACAAACAGCAGTAGACTCACAGACACTGAGAAGAGACTAACGGTTACCATGGGGATGGTTACCATGTGGGTGGGGAGGGTAAAGGAATAAAGGGGCACAAAAATTCTCCATCATGATATAAGTTGGTCACAGGAATGGTAGTACAACATGGAGAATATAGCCAATGATTCTGTAACATCTTCCTATGTTGACAATAAACACACTAGTGGGAGGGAGGATTTAATAATATGGGTAATTGTTGAATCACTGTGTTGTATACTTGCAACCAATATAAGACTGTATTATTGACAATACTGCAATTTTAAGAAGCTGAAAAAAATTAACAAAGAGGGTCATTTCACAATCATTCACTATCAGTATGTTGTCTACCTAACACAAATACAATATTACCTGTCAGTTATATCTCAATTTTTAGAAAGTTAAGCCAGTTTGATTTTGAGACCCAGACAGAGATTATAAAAGGGTTGAGAAAAACTTTTTCCTCCCCTACACTGGCTTCTGTCACTTAGCATGTTTCCAAGGTACAGGAACTCTTTGTTCTAACTTTGCAACTTTTCTGTAAATCTAAAATTATTTAAAAGTAAAAAGGTTGTTTATTTAAAAATAAAATAAGTAAGGACAGACATGCCCTTATTTTAACCCCTCTCCAAAAAAAAAGAAGTGGTAAAGGTGTCAATTCTCCAAGAAGTCATAAGAATCTTTAATGTGTATATGCCTATCAACAGAGCATCAAAATATGCAAGGAAAACACAAACAGAACTGCAAGGAGAAATAGATGACTTCAACACCTCTCTATCAGAAATGGACAGATGTGGCAGGCAGAGAATCACTAAGGACATAGCTGAATTCAACAGCACCATCAATCAACTGGATATAATTGGCATCCAGAGACTTCTTCATCCCAAAACAGCAGAACACACATTCTTCTCAAGCTCACTTGAACATTCACTAAATTAGCCTATGTTCTGGGCCATAAAATATACAGTAATAACTTTAAAAGACAACATACAATGTCTAGGACAAAGAAGGAATCAGCAACAGAAAGATATCTGGAAAATTCCAAATAGCTGGAAATGAAATAACACACTTCTAAATAACATACAGTCAAAATCCAAAATCCAAAAAAAAGTTAATGATTTTGAACTAAGTGAAAATGAAAATAAAACTTACCAAATCTTGTGGGATGCAGTGAAAGCAATAACTACAGGAAAATTTATAGCATGTAATTTGTATGTCAGAAAAGAAGAAACACTTAAAATCAATAATCTAATTTTCCACTTGCGGAAACTAGAAAAAAAGAGGAAATTACATCCAAAGTAAGCAAAAGAGAAATAATAAAAATTAGGGCAGAAAGCAGTGATATTGAAAATGGGAAATCAATAGAAAAAAACTCAAAAATCCCAAAACATGGTTCTTTGAAAAGATTAAAAATGTGATAAGCCACCAACTAGGCTAAGAAAAAATGAGAGAGGATACTAATTACTGATATTAAACATGAAAGAAAGTACATCGCTACAGAGCTCATGAATATTAAAAGGATAAAAAGGACTACTATCAACAACTCTATGCTCACAAATGATAACCTAGATGAAATGAACCCATTCCTTGAAAAACACAATCTGCCAAAACTCACACAAGAAACAGACTTTCTGAATAGGCCTGGATCTATAAACAAATCTATCTGTATTTACTAATCTAACCAACAAGAAAGCACCAGGCCCATATGGGTTTCACTGATGAGTTCTACCAAACATTTAAGAAACAAATTATACCAATTCTCTACAATATCTTCCAAAAGATAGAAGCCAAAAGAATACTTCTTAACTCATCCTATTAGGCCAGAATTACCATAATACCAATGCAGACAAAGACCCTACAAGAAAACAAGACTGATATCTCTCATGAATATAAATGCAAAAATCCTCAACAAACAAAAAATTAACAATTAGAATCCAACAATGTATAAAAAGAGAATTATACACCAAAACCAAATGAGGTTTATCCAAGTGTGCAAGGCTGGGTCAACATTTGAAAATCAATTAATGCAATCCACCACATCAAAGGTGAAAAAAAAATCACATGATCTTATCAATAAATGGAGAAAAAGCACTGGGCAAAATCCAACACTCATTCACGATGTTTAAAAGACCACAGCAACTTAGGAACAGAGGGAAACTTCCTCAACTAATGAAAAGTATTTACAAAAGATACAGCTAACCTCATATTTGTGGGTGAGAAGCTAGAAGCTTTCCTGCTAATGTCAGGAATAAAGCAAGACTTTACCTCTCACCACTCCAATTCAACATCATACTGGAAATCTTAGATAATGCAATCAGGTCCCAAAAAGGGGAAATGAAATGCATACAGACTGGAAAGGAAGAAATAAAAGTGTCTTTGTTCTCAGATGACATGACTCCCTATGCAGAAAATCCCAAAGAATAAACAAAAACACTCTGGAAACTGATGAGCCATTATAGCAAGGTTAGTGTGCAAAAGTCAACCACTTTCCTATATACCAGCAATTTTGAAATTTAAAACACAGTACTATCCACATTGGCACACACACAAAAAAATACTTAGGTAAAAATCTAACAAAATGTGCACAACTTCTATATGAAGAAAACTATAAAGTTCTGATGAGAGAAACCAAAGAAAAATTAAATAAAGGAGAAATACTCCATATTCACATAGGAATATTCAATATTGTTAGGGTGTCTATTCTTCCCAATTTGATCTATAGATCCAACACAATCCCAATCTAAAGCCCAACAAGTTATTTTGTGAATATAACAAACTGATTATAAATTTTATATAGAGAGGCAAAAGACCCAGAATAGTCAATACAATATTCAAGTACGAATTAAGTGGACTGACACTACCTGACTTTAATACTGAAAACACACATCTGGCAAATAAGCATATGAAAACGTGCTTCCACATCATTTGTCATCAAAGAAATGAAAATTAAAACAACAATCAGATATTCACTACATATCTTTTAAAATGGCAAAAATCTAAAACACCAAATGCTAACGAAGTGAAGTATCATTCATAATGGTGAGAATACAAAGTGATACAGCTACTCTGGAAAAGTTTGGCAGTTTCCTAAAAAACTAAACATACCCTTATCATATAATACAGGAGTTGCACTCCAAAGTAGTTTAAAACATGGCCACACAAAAACCTGCCCTTAGATGTTTATAGAAGCCTTATTCATAATTGCTAAAACTTGGAAGCAAAATGTCCTTCAATTGGTGAATGGAAAAATAAACCAGTACATCCAGAGAGTTGAGTACTGTTCAATACTACAAATAAATGAGTTACAAAGCCATGAAAAGACCTTAAATGCATATTACTAAGTGAAAGAAGTCAGTCCAAATAGGCTGCAGATACGATTCCAACTATATGATATTCAGAAAAAAGGAAAATTTTGGAGACAGTAAAAAGAATCGGTGATTACCAAGGATTAGCAGAAGATTGGTAGGACAATGAAACTATTCTGTAAGACACCATATTGATGGTACATGTTATTATGCATTTGTCAAAACCCACAGAAATGTACAATACTAAGACATCAAGTCTTGATATGTCAGTGTAGGTTCATCAAATGCAACATATGTAACACTCAGGTGCAGGATGTTGATAGTTGGGGAGGCTATACACCTGTTTGCGTAGAGGGTCTGTGCAAACTCTCCCTGCTTTCTGCTCAATTTTACCATTAACCTAAAACTCCCTAAAAAATAAAATCTACTATTTTAAAATGTTATACATATTCTCTCATTTCTCAACTTCCTTAAAAAATGTAAGACTGTAGAATGTAATATATATAGCACTATGCTATTGGATTCACAACACACATAAATACATTCCAGTTGAGAGAGAATGGATTTATATTGGAAAAGTTTCTATATATTATTGAAATTAAGTTAGTATTAATCTTAAATAGATTGTGATAAGTTAAGATACATATTGTGATCTCCAGATCCCAACCACAAAGGAAACAGCTCAAAATAATATGGTTAAAAAATCAAGAGAAATTAAGTGATATACAAAAAGCATATTTATTTAACATATATAACACAAAAAGAAGTCAAGGAGCAACAGAGGAACAAAAAAGAGGGCAATTAGAAAACAAATATCAAAATGGCAACCACAAATTCAACCTATCGATAATTATCATATATATGAATGGTCTAAACATCCCAAGCAAAAGGTAGAAATGTTAGACTGGATTAAAAAAGCAAGATCCAACTATGTGTTGTCTGTAAGAGACACACTTAACATTCAAAAAAACAAATAAGTTGAAATATAAAGATACCTATCATGCAAACAGTAACGATCAGAGAGCTGGAGTGGCTACACTAATAATGGAGAAAAGTAGACTTTAGGATAAGAATCATTACTATACAAAATAGGGATGTTTCATAATGATAAAAGTGTCCATAAATTGGTACTGGATTACAATTATAAATGTATATTCACCCAACAACAGAGCCCTAAAATACATGAAGAAAAAACTGACAGAATTTTAAAAAGAAATAGATCATTCAACAATTAAAACTGGAGGTCTCGTTACTCCACTCTCAAGAATTGACAGAATAATTAAAGAATCAACAAAAATAGGGAATACTTGAATATCACTATCAGCCAACTCAACCTGACATATGTTGAACACTCCATCCAATGACGGCAGAATATACACTCTTCTAATGCACACATGGTACATTTTCCAGGACAGGCCATATGCTAAGCCAAGAAATAAGTCTCACTAAGTTGTTAAAAAGACTGAAATCATACAAAGTATGTTCTCTGAATGCAACAGAATTGAACAATAAATCAACAACAGAAAGAACTCTGGAAAATTTCCAAATATTTATAAATTAAGCAACACACTTCTAAAAAACCCGTAGATCCATGTAGAAACCCCAAGGAAACTGGAAAATATTTTGAACTGTGTAAAAACAAAATTAAAAGGATTATAAGAAAATTCTATAAATATATATAAGCCAACAAAAGATGACTCAGACAAAATGGACAAATCTCTAGAAAGATACTAATTACCAAAACAGACTTAAGAAGAAATGGAAGATCTGAATAGACTATAAGTTTTTAAAAATTGAATTAACAATTTAAAATCTTCCCATAAAAATAGTCCAGACTATTTCAAACTATAAAGCTTCTGTACAGCAAAGGACACCATCAGTAGAACAAAAAGACACCCTACAGTACGGGAAAATATATTTGTAAATAACATATCCAATAAAGGATTAACACCCAAAATATATAAAGAACTCACATACCTCAACACCCAAAAAGCAAGTAACCCAATTAAAAAATTGGCACAGAATCTGAACGGACAATTCTTCAAAGAACTAATTCACATGGCCAACAGGCACATGAAAAGATGTTCCACATCGCTAATCATCAGGGAAATGCAAATTAAAACCACAATGAGACATCACCTCACACCAGTTAGGATGGCCAACACCAAAAAGACAAGGAACAGTAAATGCTGGGGAGCATGCGCAGAAAGGGGAACCCTCGTACACTACTGGTGGGAATGTAAATTAGTGCGACCATTGTGGAAAGGAATATGGACGTTCCTCAAAAAACTAAAAATGGAAATACCATTTGACCCAGGAATTCCACTCCTGGGATTTACCCAAAGAAAACAAATCGCAGATTCAAAAAGACATATGCACCCCTACGTTTATCACAACACTATTTCCAATAACCAAGATATGGAAGCAACTTAAGTGCCCATGAGTAGATGAATGGATAAAGAAGATGTGGTACATATACACAATGGAATATTATTCAGCCATAAGAAAAAAAACAAACCCTACCATTTGTAACAACATGGATGGAGTTAGAGGGTATTATGTTCAGTGAAATAAGCCAGGCAGAGAAAGACAAGTACCAAATGATTTCCCTCATTTGTGCAGTATAACAACAAAGAAAAATTGAAGGAACAAAACAGCAGCAGACTCACAGACTCCAAGAAGGGAATAGCGGTTACCAGTGGGAAAGGGGGTTGAGAGGGGGTGTAGGGAGGGAGAAGGGAATTAAGGGGTATTATGATTGGCACATATAATGTAGTGGGGGCCGAGGGAAGGCAGTATGGCAAAGAGAAGACAAGTAGTGACTCTATAGCATCTTACTATGCTGATGGACAGTGACTGTAATGGGGTATGTTGGGGGGACTTGATAATATGGGTGAATGGGGAAACCACGATGTTGCTCATGTGAAACCTTCATAAGATTGTATATCAATGATACCTTAATAAAAAAAATTCCAGGCTCAGATAACCTCACTAATGAATCTCATCAAATACTTAAAGAGGAAATAACACCAATTCTTCACAAACGTTCATAAGAGAGAGCAGGATAAAACAGGTCCCAACTCATTTCATGAAGCCAGTATCATCCTAAAATCAAAGCCAGATGAAGGCATTGTTAGAATAAAACTACAAATATCTCTCTTAAACACAGATGCAAAAATCCGTAATGAAATACTTAAAACTAATTAAAACAACAAATAATAGTGATTTTTATACCATGAGCAAGTGATACTTATCTAAGGAAAACAGTATGCTTTAACATCCAAAAACTAATTCATGTAACACAACATGTTAATAAGATAAACAACAAAATATAAACTCAATAAAGAAAAAGTGTTTGAATAAGTATTAAGTATAAAGAAGAAAATTCAACACTCATTCATGATATAAAGTCTCAGTAGTGTAAGACTAGAAGGCAATTTTACCAACCTGACACAGGTATCAGAAAAATCCATGGCTAACATCATACTTGCTGGTGAAAGGGCGACTAGTGTTTTCCCTCCTAAGATCAGAAACAAGGCTGGGTAAATAATGCACAGCATGAAAAAGAAAAGAAACAAGGCAGGAATTACACCATCACCACTTCTGTTCAATATTTTACTCCAAATTCTAGCTAGTGCAATAAGGAAAAAAAAAAAGAAATTAAGTCATACAAATTGGGAAGTGGGAAGTAAAACTATCTTTGCTCACAAATGATATCTTATATGTAGAATATCCCAAGGAATCCACCAAAAATGCTCCAGAACTAATAACAAGTTTAACAGGCTTGCAGAACACAAGACTAATACAGAAAAATCAACGTTCTTATACACCAATGATAAACAATTCCTTTCATAATACTACCCCAAAAAAAATAATAAAACATTTAGGAGTAAATTTAACGAAAAAAGTGTAAGGCTCGTACACTGACAACAACAAAAAAACTGATATAAAATAAAGAAGATATAAGTAAATGGAAAGACCTTTACAATTCATAACTGAAATAATGCTCATGATTGAAAGATTCAGTATTGTCAAGAGACCAATTCTTCCCTAATTGATCTATACATTCAGTATAATCCCTATGAAAATTCAGCAGGCATTTACTAGAAATTGATAAGCTGATCCTAAAGTTCATATGCAAACGCAAAGGATCTAGATTTGCCATAAAATTTTTTTTAAAGGTGAAAGACTTATACTACTCAATTTCAAATCCTACTTAAGAGATACAGTACTCAAGACTATGTGGTACTGGCAAAACATAGTCATACAATATAATTTTGAGCCCAAAGTAAGTCTTTATATTTATGGTCAATTTATTGTTGAAAAATATGCCAAGATAATTACATGTAAAAAGGTTAAGTTCTTTTAACAATTGAATATACACATTCAAAAATAAATTTAAATTATTATTTCTCACCAAAGACAAAATTTAACTCAAAATGAATCACAGACCTAGACATTAAAGCTAAAATTATTCATTTCTCACATAAAAAAGGGAGAAATTCTGATGACCCTGATGGGACAATGAGTTCTTAAATACTCATTGAATCTAAGAAAAAGCACAATCCATTTTCAAAAATTGATATTTTGAAATTCATCAAAATTTAAAATGTATGCACTTCAAAAGTTACCAATAAAAATTTTGTTTCTTAGGGACACAGGGTTGAGGATGTTACACCATTCCTGCCCTGGGCCAGTGTAGGCCTGGACAGGATCCTGGAACTTGCCAGGGTTTTCTCCCATTCAAATGAAAAAGAATATTTTTAATACACCTAAAATTAATACAGTGTTATATGTCAATTATATCTCAATAAAAGAAGGGGAAAAACAATCCATATATTGGAAGAAAAAATATGCAAATCACATATCTGGTAAGGGACCTGTATTCAGAATAAATAAAGAACACTTGCAACTCAATAGTTAAGGCAAACAAGCAAATTTTACATGGACACAAGATTTGAATAGATACTAACCATAAATATAACACACTTAGCTAATAAACTCACGAGAAGATGTTCAACATTATTAGTCATTAAAGAAATGCAAGTTAAAACCACCATGACATACCACAACACTCCCACGAGAATGGCTATAATATAAAAAGACAGACAATACCAAGTGTTGGTGAGAAAGTGGAGAGACAGAAATTCTCACGAATTGCTGGTGGGAATGCAAATGGTGCAGCCACACTGAAAAACCATTTGGTGGGTTTTTTTTAAATGAAACCTGAACTTGCCATTTAAACCATAAATTCTACTCCTTGGACTCTAATCAAGAGACATGAAAATATGTCCACAAAAAGACATGTATGTGAATGTTCACAACCGCATTATTCACAATAGTCAAAAACTAGAACTAATCCAAGTGCCTAACAATGAGTGAACAGATTTTTTTAAATGTGGTATATCCATGAATAGCATCCATAGATGCTATTCATAAAGTAAAACTAATGAAATACTGATACAATGTGCTACAACATGGATACAACATAGATAATAAGCTCAACAGGAATAAACCCCCAAAACAGTACCCTAACTGAAAAAAACCAGATGCAAAAGACTACATATTCTATGATTCATTTATATGAAGTATCTAGCAAAAAGGCAAATTTATAGAGATGGCAATCAGAAATTGTCTTGGTCCAGGGCTATGACCAAGGATTAAATGCAAACAGGTGTGAAGGAACTTCGTAAGATGATGAAAATGTTCAAAAACTGGATTGTGGTGATGGTTGCCCAACTCCATACATCTACTAATAACCATTAAGTTGAAAAAAATTAAAATTAACATTACACATAAGGGACAAATGGATATGATGTGCCATGGAGGAAATATACAAGGTCACTTATTAGTATTCAAGCCAAAGATATGTTACTCTACTCTTATCTGAGGAAAGATCAAAGAATCCCCAAAAGAGGAACACACTTTGAAATATCTATCTATAATTTTCAAAAGTATTAATGGCTTGAGAAACAACAAAAGTCTAAGAAAATGTCCCACACACAAGATAACTAGAGAGATATGACACGTCAAAGCAATATATGATCCTGACATGCATCTTGTAGGCAAAAAAAATTGATACTGAGGTAGATAAATAGGAATATAAAGCACAATACTAACACAATTGACAAAATAAGAAAATGGACTGTGGATTAAAGTATCACATCAATGCTAAATTTTTCTGAATTCGATAACTGTGCTAAAGGTATTTAAGAAAATATTCTTCAGGAAATATATACTGAAATATGGTGTAAAGAGGTCTAATTTATATACAGCTTACTCTCAAATGATTTTGAGAGACAGAGACAGAAGAATGATAAAGCAACTGTGGTAAAAATGTTAAACATTGTGGGGTCTGTGGTGGGGACTTGATGATGTGAGGAGTCTAGTAACCATAATGTTACACATGTAATTGTAGATTAATGATCCGAAAATAAAAACATTTTTTTACTGTTAAACATTGATAAAAGATAAATGGGAGTTCTTTGTACTATTTTCACAATGTTTCTACAAGTTTAGTAATATTTGAAAACAAAGCTTTAAAAATCCAATAAAACAGAAAGAGATTGATAATTCCTTGACATGACATTTATTTCTGAGCCACACCCAGTATCATGCTTAATGGACAAACACTAGCAGAGCTCCAACCAAAATCTAGAACAAGAAAAAGTTGCCACTTTACCACTAGTATTTAACATTGTACTGGAGGTACTAGCCAACAAAATTAGACAACAAAAAGAAACTAGATCTTACTACCCTGATGGACAGTGACTGCACTGGGATATGGGTGGGGACTTGATAATAGGGGTAAATGTAACGACGTTGTTTTTTCATGTGAAACCTTCATAAGAGTGTATATCAATAATACCTTAATAAAAAAAAGAAATTAGATGCATAAAATTTCATAAAGAGGAAAAACAAGACCATTTGCAGACCATATACTTATAAACATAGAAAATAAGTGAAAAAAATTAGAATTCCATAAGAAAGCTGAATACAAAATAATGTACAGAAACAACTGACTTTCACTTATAAGAGGGAAGCCTAAGTATTTGGATAAAGAAAAACTTGATATTTAGCTTCAGCCTCAGATTGTCTTAAAAAGGCCAAACAGCCAAATAACTAATGTCAGTTTTAACATTCTCAAAATAGTAAGCAATTAATGGTTTTGTGATCATACAGGACATCCTCATATTACTAGTTTCTGTAATATAATTTCATTCACCCTCCAATTATGTGCTCAGGAAGTAAAGACAGTTCAGTAGTTTAACAGAAAGTGAGTGGGTTACTAATATCATTCTTCTCAAGGCAGACAAAGAAGTTGCTGCACAAGAGATATTGATAATTGAAGTTGCCTTTTCTTGTACTTAAACAAAATTTTCAAACAAGACATACAAGCCAGTATTGCATGTTTAAAAGGTCTCTTGCATAAAACACAGAAGAGGTAATGACCTTTGCAGGTAACAACAATAAATAGAGGTAAACACTGATATATTGCAGAAAAATACCCACAATATTTTACCATTCCAAGAAGAAAACAAATCCCCTATGTTATGTTTGTAAATACACAAAAAAGTATCTAATCGTATCAACCGCAGATTGGGGGTCGGTGGAGAGTTGAAGGAAAACTACAGCTTCAGCTATATTAAACCACATACTTTTTGGTTTGGTTTGGTTTTTGTTTTTTTTGGTGGGTGGGGAAATGTACTCAGATATTATAACCTTTGTGAATAAAAATAAATAGGAATTTCTTAAAGCCAGTTATGCCTACTAGTGGATAACAGAATGGCCCTTACTAGAGGCAATGCCAAGAAAACTATCAGGGGCCTGAGTCCAGGGCGTGGGCGTGGAGTATCAGATGAAGCCATGAAGGATACCCAGTGCCCTAATGCTGCATGCTGAAGGAACTGGAGTCTCACTCATCCTTACCCACCAAGCCTAGCTTCCTATATCCAGTTCCCTTTGTTCTCGCCTTAGGAACAGTCCGTGGCAACCCTGTACCCTACCCAGAATCTGAAGACTGATTTGCTAATTCAACCCTACAGTGCTTCAAGCAAGTCATGTTGATTGGTTGGGTGGAACTGACTGATACTAAGGAAGTCCAATGAATGGGACTGATAATCCACCATGACTGTCTTTGGGCATGTTGGAAGAAATAAAACCAAGAAGGATGAAATACGTGTGATATGGTATCCAGCAAGTCATTCCTGAACCATATAGATATTATTCCATGAAACAACGTTCTAACATATCAGGCCTCATTTAAAAATCATTATCATAATGAGGATGATGGTATTTTTTACCTTTCACTGAACACCTTCTACATGCCAGGCACTGTTGAAGACACTGGGGAACAGGGCTGATGCTGTCAAGTGAGGAAACAGATCATAAACATAATAAATAGTAAATAACTACTATTTACTAAGCACTACCAAGAACGTTTAACATACATTACCTTAGCTGCCCTGCACAGTAGATGGCAGTTCTCTGCATTTCACATTTAAGGGAACGGAGGCTCAGAGAAGGGGAAATGACTTGCCCATGCACCCAATTAGAAAGTGGCTGACCAGAAGAGGACCTGGAGGGCGTCTACTCCAGGACCCAGTCTAAATGCTTCTGTCTCTAGGCAAGACTACATTCCTTTGGAAGAGGAGCTCACAGTGAGGATTCAGGGGATCCAGGACAATGATGAGCTCTCAGATGACACTGCTACCGTCCCGCAAGCAGCAGACACGAGGCAGCAAGAGCTAAGGACAGACGCCACCACTTCACAGCCCCACTACTGGCCAGGCCAGGAGCCCCAAGTCCCTCCCTGTGTCATGGCCAGCTTAGGACTTCTCCATCTGTCCCTTACACCATGGCACGTCCATTGTCACTCTCCTGAAAGGAGCTCCCATTATTCCCCGAGCAAACAGTGTTCAAGGATTTGCAGACTGAATTATCCAGGGCAAAAGCAAATGTTTACTTCAAGCTTTCCCCACCTGGACACCAGGAGCACCGTGGCTGCTGCCATCACCTGGGAGCCAGCGTCGTCCACATCCACCCTCCGAGGCCCGGCGCATTCCCAGCAGGGCGTCCACAACCAGGCCACGGAGCCCACGCAGGTTTGCCCAGCCGATGCCCCGCCCCTGGTCACGTCACCTTGGAGAATTTCCTGTGGGATAACCAGAAACAACAAAAATCCAGGCTGTAGGGCGGATGCCAGCCAGTTATGCAAGGAAAATCCCTGAACTCAACCCAGGAAGTTTGAGTTCCCTTCATCACTTTGTCACCAACAAGCAAGGCCCTGACTCCAAGCATAAACTGCCCGCATACCTGAATCCTCAACTGCTAAACGAAAACACGTTCAGTGGTCTTTGACTTTAGTGTAAAACAATTTTTTGGAGGTGTTTGCAGAGAATTCCTAGGCCCCACATTCCAAGAATTCAGACTCAGTGACTGTGGGATCTGTCAAAGAATCGGCATTTTCCACAAATTTTCAGGAAATGATGATGCCTCTAAGTCACGGACAACTGGCTTAAATATCCATCAACAGAGTCCTAATTTAAATGTAATTTCGTATAAAGGAATGCTATGCAACCCTTAAAATGAGAGTATACGAAGTGAGCAATGGCATGGTTAAGGCACAGATGTGGAAGGAAATGTTTTGCTGTCCTCAGTAATCATATGAAAGTATTAACCTATTTCAAAATCAGTGTTGGGTGTTTTCTCCTGTTAACAATACATAATGAGTTAAATCACACCTTTGTTTTTGCAGCCACAATATACCATGCAGACGCACCTTCAAACTGGCACTCAGATAAGACCCTGACGTTACATCATCTCAAGGCCAGCTTGACATGTCAGACTCAGCTCCGCTAGTTCATGGCTCCTCCACAAACTGATTAATCCGTCGGCAAAAAATTTTCGTTATCTGTAAATTGGGCTAAAACCTCATATACTTTGAGGTTTTAGTTTAGATCATATTGGATAAAGCAAACTCTTACTTCAGTTGATGGTGGTATAATATTACTATAGTACTAAGCTGATATATATATATAGTAATAAAAGGATAAAATGCAGGGGCCACTTTAAACACCCTCAGTTCTAACATTCTTTCCCTTTCAAAACCGCTGAAAATATCTGACAGTCATTTACAACTTGGGCACGGGCCTCACTACCTCCTTACAACTCACTCATTATTGGAACAAAAGAGGAGTGAAGTCACTGCTGGGGCGGAGATGCGTGCAACGTACCAGGGGCTTACATTTCAGCGTCCAATGCAGTATTCCACATGTGGACGTGAAACTTAATCAGTTTCCCGACTAAGGTCCGCAGCGTCTGAGGTCAAATGGAGAGAAGCCCAGAACTTGACCCCGGAAGCCAACCCTAGAGAAGCACGGTCGTTCTGCCCCCTAGAGGCCTATAAGAGTACTTCCCTACGGCCACCTACCAACTACCAGCACTGCTAATGGACTGAACCAATACCGCGACCTACGGGGCGGAGCCCCGCAGGGGGCGGAGCTTAACGTGGCAATTTTGAAGCTTTCATTCCACTGACTTCATTTCCAACGCCAACAGCCGTCGCGAGCGCAAACAGAACGTGGTGAGAAGCCTGAGATTCAAACCCTTGAGGCCGGACGCAGCTCCCACGGAACCAGGACTCAGCCCTCCCGCAGACGCCCCCGCAACTCCAGGACTCGCCCCGCTCCCCACCCGGCCCGCCTCACCTGTCATCGAGACTTGTCAGTGCCCGCAGGGCCCGGAGGTCTCACGCCCTCGCCCTCCCAGGTCCCAAGAGCGCCGCCCGTAGCAGCGTAGAGGTGAGGATGGGCAGCCGGCCACGCAGCCCCAGCGCCTGCGCTGCGCCCTCCTGGGGGCCGCAGCCCGGGGAACCAGGCCCTGCCAAGCGCCGCCGAACCGACGAGCCCGCGGGCCCCGCGTCCACGACAGCGCCCAGCCTGCAAGTCCCCGCGGGGCCCCCGTTTGCGGGTGCGCTCACCTCCGTGGTGGTCATGGCGGCGGGCTGTGCCCTGCGGGTGTCGCTGGACGGCGTCGACCTGGTGCTGGAGTCCGTGCCAACAGAGGTCCTCCAAGTGTCTCTCGAGGCTCACACCCTCATACTGGTTCCCGACGTCCTCCTGGAGGGAGACCAGGGCCCCTCGCCTGACGGCCAGGAACCCGGCGCTTCCCTGAGCACTCCCGGCAAGGATGTCGCTGTCGAGCAGGGATTCCTTTCGGGATCTGTCCCAGAGATCGCCGCCCAAGAAGAGACCTATGAGGAGGACGCCGACCCCAAGTTCTCGCCGCCTTGGGTGGGCCCTGCAGCGGGCTCAGTAGCTGGGCTCTGCCCCTTTGTTGCGAGGACGCCCAGCCCCGAACCGCAGGGCTGCATGCCAGAGCCCCCGCCTTGGACCCGCATCCGTAGTCCAGAGAGACTCGTTCCTGCCCTCTACTTCAACCTGGGCTCCAGCCTTCTGGAGCCCTTCCCCGACTCACCGCTCCAACCTCTACCTCCCTCTCCGACGAGTCCAGGTCCGCAGGTGCGCCCCCAGCGCCTGCCTGGTCCTTCGCGCAAGGCCCGGAGACGCCTGTTCCAGGACTGAACTACCTCTCACAGACCCTCACCACCCCACTGGCGACCATGTGGACCATGAGAGGGTCTTGTGATAACTGCTGGGTGTACATTGCAAAACGTACAGGAATCAGCGAGTACGGATGATGGACAGATACTGTTTTGATAGAGGCTGCACTGCAGAAATTTGGATCAGTGGCAGACTGAAACACCTGGAAAGAAGACACCTAGGCCCAGAGATGCTACCTGAAATATCGTGTACTTTCAGACATCAGATTTCTGCTTAGGTTGTTTTCTCTTAGGGAGGTCATCATTAAGCAGCTCCATTCCCCCTAATTTTGCTTCCAACCTCAGCTCCAGCACTTTTCTTTAAAAATCCATGCTTTCCCCAGCACCCCACCACTGCACTCCTTTTCTCACAAATTAGAGTAATTATTAATTTTGCTTGTTTGTTTAATGCATGTCGGTCATAGTGTCCGTGCTAGTTTATGACAACCTCACCATTTTGACCTTTTCATTATGGTGGCTTTAGCCCCTCCCGTTGGATCTAGAAATACTTGTATATAGACAAATGTTTTTTGGATACCAAACAAACTCAAAAGTGGAAAACAGTGATCATGTGCCCTCCTCTTTTTTAATGACCAGGTTAGCAAATGGTTTAACTATATTGCTGGGTTTCTTTTGTTTTTCCCCCCTCAAATAAACCAACTCTTTTCCATTCTTTTCCTCTTATATATTTTTAATATAATTCTCCTGTCCTGGAAAAGTTATAATTTTAAAGACTCTGTGTTGTTTTACTCCTAATATCCTGAATATACTTTGTACATTGTTAGTGGCATATAGAAATAATTTGTGCTTATGTTGACCTGCTATCCAGCAAAATTATTTAATTTCTTTAACTGCTTATCTGTAGATTCTCTTGATAGACTGATAAAGGCAAAAATATCTCCAAATAAAGAAAATAGTCTTTTTTTAAATATTACTTCAAGTTCATGTTAAACAGTATGGTCGATCCGGACATCTGAGATTTATTCCTTGTGTTAATGCAAATGCTTCTAAATTTTACCATAAAGTATGTATGACTTTTTTTCTCTGCATGGTTGGTAGATAATCCTTATCCAATTGAAGAGATTAGTTTTCACTCTTTCTCATCACGAAAAGTTTTGGATTTTTGGTTTGTTTTTAGGTGACTACAGAGACTTTCTCACATTATTCTAAATGTTGCTATTTATTTGTGTGTACATAAAATAGCTACATAGAAACTTTCGCTCACTGGGGTGTATACAGAAACCTGGCAACAGAGCAAATGAGAGCAGGCCTAGGGCTTCAGGGATTTAAAAATTGGATGTCCTCCTAAGGACTGAGAAGAGAAGGTGGAAGAGGAAAGGCAGTAACTGCAGGGTCACTTTAAGGGTTTTAAATGTTAAATTTTTATATATTATGTATCTGTATAAATAAGAAGACTTTTTGTAGTTTCTGTGTTATTCATGTCGTGATTTGCACTGATAGACCTTCTAATGATGAAGGATCTGCATTTCTGCTATTCCACATTGTTTCACACAATTCTAATTCCACCCTGGGTTCTTTTTTGTTTGGTTGGTTGACCTTTTCGCAAACAACCAATATACACACCACACTCCTAGCTTTAAAGTGTCATTATTTTGCCATGATTGCCTCATATTTTATAATGAAATAAATTATTAGTGACGAAGCTAACTTCAAGATGCTCGTTTTTTCTGTTGAACATCAATAACGATTATTTAGATTTAGCAACGTACTTTTCCCAGTGTCTGTTTTCACCTTCTATTCTTTTGCCCCCTCACCTTCTTTCTTGCATTCCATTCTTTCATTCTGTCCTCATTTTTCTTCTTACCAAGGTAACCTCTTCAAATTTTCTCATCCGTGGTCTGTGTCTGAATCTCAGCTTTGTGTGTCTGAAAATATTTTCATTTCCGCCTTCAAACTTATGTAATATTGTAGCTGGGTTTGGAATTACAAAATAAGGCCTAGACTGTCTTGCGACTTTAAAGATATTGCTCTGTTATTTTCCCTGCCATTTATTAATGCAGATGAGAAGTTTTCTGTCATTTGCATTGCTTCCTTTGTAGGACATTAGGCTGTTTACTTTACTATCTTTCTTGCCTTTGATGTTCTACAGTTTCAACCTGATGTGTTTAGAGGTAGAAAATTTGATGCAAGTCACTGAGGTTTCTAAATCTGGAATATTATCTCTTTCTTAATATATCAGAAAGAGTAAGTCAGTGTCTCCTGGACTATTTAACCCCTCTCCAATCTCTGGAACTTCTAATAGGGAAAAGGTGCTGCTGCTTAATCAATGCCTCTATCCCCTTGTTTCTTCACATATATATATATATGTGGCTCAGTTGCCAGGTTTCTGTATATACCCACCCCAATGATCCAAAGGTTCCATGTAGCTGTTTTATGTACACACAAATGAATGGCAACATTTGGAATAATGTGAGAAAGTCTTTGTAGTCAACTAAAGCCAAACCAAAAGTGTTAATAGTCAACTAAAAACAAAACAGAATATTGTTTTTCTATCCTTTAGAATAACCCACTTTCTCTCTTCCAATTCACTGAATCTATTATTTTCTATTTTTTAAAATTCTGTTTATGTTCTTTATAAGACAGTTTTCATTTCCACTCCAATGACTGTTCAGTTAGGGGTTATACATGCCCAGCTCACTTAGTTCAAAAAACCTCTGTAGAACCATCTCAATTCTAGAGCTTTCAGTGGGTTGGCTGAGGCCTGTATTGCAACTGCACCCCAGTTCAACTTTTCCATCTGCCCAGTCACATTTTCTTTGTGCCCCCAAATTCCTGCATGCAGATCTCCATCTCAGAGTCTTTCAAAGTGATTTAAGACAGCTAGTGCGGGAGTCATCATAGGAAACAGCCACTGAAATGCATTTCAGAGCTGAATCATGGAGCATGAATAAATAGTCCATGGCATGCTAAAGCAAAGCAGATAAGACCTTAATGGTGACCTTATTGGGATACTAGTAGAAGGGGTCACACTGGTATTGGCAATGTCCCAGGCATCTGAGAAATTTGGGAGATAGAGTAATTATAAGAAGCAATATTTTTAAGTAACATGGAATTGAATAGCTGTTGCAGAGACAATTGATGCATTCGAGAAAAAGAAGGAAAAGCTGAGGGTGATTACCAATAAAATCTACACATGAAATCCAGACAGTCTCCTTGGCATCACACAAATAGCCTTTGGTCTCCTGGAGCTAAAAGGGGAGAAATCAACCCCAAGGATGTGGCCTAGGCTTTACTGTAGAGATAGTGGAGTACCATAAAAGATTGAATTCTCAAACTAGGCAAGTCTGTAATGGTGAGATCGCACTTTGATTGGTCCCTGAAGCATTGGATGGAGACAAACAGGCACATACACATGAATATCTTCAACCCCCAGATCCCTGTCAATCCTCTTGGCCCACAGAAGGAGCCTACTCCTCTCTGTGAAAAGCTGGTATTCCTGCCTTGCTTTAAGATGATGCAGGATCCTCTGCCTGACCAGACCACATGCAACAACATCAAGATCCACCTTCATCTCTTCTTCCTGCCACCTGGCCACTAACTAAAGTAAAGCACATTATAATCCAGCCAGGGAGATGCAAGGCCTGTGCTTAAGGAAGGGGACTACATATGCCCTGGAAGAGATGCAGACGCAATGTATACCAGCAGGACCAAGTGCAGGCCTGAGAACTGGACGTCAGCCTGCACATGGAAGAGTTTATCAGGTTAGAAGCACTCCGTCACAAGGGGATTGAACACCTGGCAAGGGACTTGGAAGACAGGGAGTAGGATCTGGAGGACAGAAGGTTCTTGGGAGCTTTAAGAAAAGGATGTCCCACACAGAGTTAAGTAGAAATGCCATAACTGCCGAGGCAGACTGTAGAATAGAGGGTCAAAAGATTCAGAGAAATGGGCATGATACAGTAGATAGCCTACCTAAGGCTGAGTGATGTGTCAGCTACTGTGGATGGTGGGAGGGCCTGGAGGGACATTGTGTAACAAAGCAGTAAGGAATGCACCAGGGAGGCACCAGTGTCACTGAGAACCTCAGTAGACCAAGGTGGGCCGGTGACAGCAGGAGATGCCATTGGAGAGGTGGACTACTTAGTAGCCATGGGAGAGCAGGACCAAAGAGACTGAATATACTAATGCACAGTGGCCAGACCACATATGACAATAGAATCTAACCCACAACCTAGGTAGCAAGCAGTCCAGAAACAAAACTACAACCCTGCAGTAACTGGCCCCAAATGATTAGGACTTGGTCAATAATTGCCAGCCTCCTTAATTTTCACTCCCACTTCCAACTCAAGACCAACTAGAGAACACCAAACATGCTATGCCTAAGACACAAGGGGCACACAGCAAACCAGTTACATGGGATTCCCTGCTTCTAGTTAGCTCGACTTCAGCTTCCCCATGCCAACAACTTCCAGTCAGTCAAACTGTGAAGCCACCCCCCCCCCTTTTCTACTATACAGCTTTCCCACTACTTTGCCTGTCTACAATCCTGTCAAATGCAAGTGATGGGGCTTACTTCCTTGCTCTGGCAAGCCTGGAATAAATAGCCTCTGCTTGTTTTCATTTGAGCAGTCTCTGCTTATTTTCAGATCTCCCCGAGGTCCCAGTGAGATCTAGTCTGCTCATTGCCATAGACCTCAGCCGCCAACCGGTGTAGTACCCGTGGAAGCCCTCAGTGCCTTGCGATTCTCACCTTACGGAGTCCATACCCATGTGGTCAATCAAAACCAGCTCTGAACTCTCACATTGCATGCGAGAAGCTGAAAGCTTTTTCTTTGAGATCAGGAACAAGAGAAGGATGCCCACTCTCCCCACTTTTATTCAACATAGTACTGGAGGTCCTAGCCATGGCAATCAGACAACACACAAAATACAAGGCATCCAGATTGGCAAGGAAGAAGTCATACTGTCCCTGTTTGCAGATGACATGATATTGTACATAAAACACCTTAAAGAATCCACTGAAAAACTACTAGATCTAATATCTGAATTCAGCAGAGTTGCAGGATACAAAATTTATACGCAGAAATCTGTGCCCTTCCTGTACACTAACAATGAACTAGCAGAGAGAGAAATCAGGAAAACAATTTCATTCGCAATTACATCAAAAAGACTAAAATACCTACAAATAAACCTAACCAAGGAAATGAAACACCTATATACTCTGAAAACTGCAAGACACTCATGAGAGAAATTAAAGAAGATACCAATAAATGGAAACACATCTCATGCTCATGGATAGGAAGAATTAATATTGTCAAAATGGCCATCCTGTCTAAAACAATTTACAGATTCAATGCAATTCCTATCAAAATACCAACAGCATTCTTCAAAAAACAAGAGAAAATCCTTTAAAATTCATATGGAATCAAAAAAGACCCCGAATAGCCAAAGAAATCCTGAGAAGGAAGAATAAAGCTGGGGGAATTATACCCCCGACTTCAAGCTCTATTACAAAGCCACAGTAATCAAAACAATTTGGTACTGGCTCAAGAACAGACCCATAGACCAATGGAATAGACTAGAGAGCCCTGATATAAACACAACCATATGTGGGCAATTAATATATGATAAAGGAGCCATGGACACACAATGTAGAAATGAGACACTCTTCAACAGCTGGTGTTGGCAAAACAGGACAGCTACAGGCAAGAGAATGAAACTGGATTTACCGTTTAACCCCATACACAAAAGAAAACTCGAAATGGATAAATGACCTGACTGTAAGTCATGAAACCATAAAACTCTTAGAAGACAACATGGGCAAAACTCTTCTGATAATAAGCATGAGCAACTTCTTCCTGACCGCATGTCCTCGAGCATGGGAAACAAAAGTAAAAATGAACTCATGAGACTACATCAAACTAAAAAGTTTCTTTACAGCAAAGGATACAATCAACAGAACACAAAGGCATCCTAGAGTATGGGAGAATATATTAGGAAATTATATATCTGACAAGGTGTTAACATTCAAAATATATAAAGAACTTACACACCTCAACACCCAAAAAGAAAATAACCTGATTAAAAAATGGGTCGAGGATATGAAGAGACAGTTATCCAGAGAAGAAATTCAGATGGCCAACAGAAACATGAAAAGATGCTCCACATCACTAATCATCAGGGAAATGCAAATTAAAACAACAATGATATATCACCTCACACCAGTAAGCATGGCCAGCATCCAAAGACTAAGAACAACAAATGCTGGTGAGGATGCGGAGAAAGGGGAACCCTCCTACACTGCTGGAGGGAATGTAAGCTAGTTCAACCATTATGGAAAGCAAAATAGAGGTTCCTCATAAAACAAAAAAAAGAAATACCGTTTAACCTGGAAATGCCACTCCTTGGAATTTACTCAAAGAATACAACTTATCAGATTCAAAAAGACATATGCACCCGTATGTTTATCTCAGCACTTTTTACAATAGCCAAGATATGGAAGCAACCTAAATATCCATCAGTAGATGAATGGATAAAGAAAAGGTGGTACATATACACAATGGAATACTATTCAGCCATAAGAAAGAAACAAATCCTACCACTTGCAACAACATGGATGGAGCTGGAGGGTATTATGCTCAGTGAAATAAGCCAGGCGGAGAAAGACAAATGCCAAATGATTTCCCTCATTTGTGGAGTATTACAGTGAAGCAAAACTGAAAGAACAAAAAGCAGCAGACTCAGACACTCCAAGAAGGAACTAGCGGTTACCAAAGAGGAGGAATGTGGGACGGCGGGAGGCAAGGGTGGAAGGAGGTGATTGAGGGGTATTATGTTTAGTACACGTGATGTGGGAGATCACGGGGAAAACATTGTAGCACCGAGAAAGCAAGTAGTGAACCTGTGGCATCTTACTACACTGATGGACAGTGACTGCACTGGGTATGGGTGGGGACTCGATAATATGGGTAAATGTAGTAACCACATTGTGTTTTCATGTGAAACCTTCACAAGAGTGTATATCAATAATACCGTAATAAAAACAATTAAAAAAAAAGAACAAGAAGCTCCTATAGCCAAAGACTAAAGAGTGACACATCCTCTGAACAGCAATCCCCTCCACATAACCACAGAGTGCAGTTATAAAACTCAGCATTTTAGCCTTAGATAAGGGAAAGGACGGGAAGGGAACACAAGGGAGAGCTGTCCTTTACATCTGCAGTAATTAGAAAATGCAAAAGGAAAAGAAAATCTCCTATTCATAAGGGCAATAAAACTAATACATAAGAATGAAACCAAAAAGAAATTCACAAGACTTATATGGACAAGGCTTTAATCCTTTTAGATTTTTTTTAAACTGAATAAATCATTGGATGTACTGCTTGTAGACAGGAAGATTTGAGATGTTAAGAGTGTCAGTACCCTCAAATAAACCTAGAACTCAGTGCAATCCCACTGCAAGGAAGTTAGCAAGCTGACTGGAAGAAATTTATCTGGAAGAAAGCATGCAGAATTGCCAAGAAAATTTTGAAACACAAGACTAATGAGCAAATTTGCCCTACCAGACATCAAAAGGTGAATAATAAAAAGTCGATAATTAGGAAAAAATATATCACAGATAAATGAACATAATAAGGAGTACAGAAATAAACCAAAATTACAGGGAAATTTTTATATAAAATAGGATAGCAATTCAAAATAAAGAGAGAAATATTTCACTAGTCAACAATGAAGCAGAAATAATTGGATATCCACTTGAAAAAATAAAAACAAATTATTCATACACAGTATTCATTTAAACTTTTATTCAAAAAATCAAAGACAAGGGCAAAAGTGGGAAAGTTTTACAAAGTTCTTAGAATAAAATAATTAAATATATATGTATAAAATTGGTATGGGAAAAAGCCTGTCAAATACAGTGATATCAAAATGTAAAACCTCTGCATGACAAAAGAGACCAAAATCTAAAGGAAAAATAAAACAGATCTGAGAAAATATTAGCAAAAATTAATGTCCATAATAAATAAAAATTTCTACAAGTCCATGGAACAAAGTACACATAATAGAAAACAATACACAGGAAAGAACTGGGGCAGTAATGTAGATGAGTTTAGGATATACTGTGCGAGAAATAAGGAAGTGCTTAAAAAAAAAGATGGAGCCATATAAAAATGACTTAAGGACCAACCTAGAGAAGTTCCCACTGACTAAATCAGGAACAATTTTAACATCAAAATAAAAAGCAGACTAATAAACTATAACCATAATCAATAAAAGAAGAATGTATGAGTCCATACTGATAACGGATATGATGGATATACTAACAGTAGATGGATATATGGATGAAGGGAGAGGGAGAGAGAGGAAACTTTCCTCACAGTACAATGCCAAGTAGAAAACGTCACAGTTTTGCTACCATGACAGTAAAATTGTATCAGTTAGGAAATATCAGTGAATGTGAAATAGAGGAGGAGGGATTTGATAAGGAACAGAACTTTATATATTCTCAAAGTATCTCTGCACAAATTACTTAATTGCATAATGAAGAAACACCCTGGTTAAAAACAACACCTTAAAGAAGCAATCAAAACTAATTTCACCAGTGACCTCTACGTCTGAGTGTGAATGGATGATCCTCTCATCTTCTCAAAAAGCAACTTTAAAGTTGGGTGAAAATGACATAGAAATCATTACACTCTAAAAATTGACAAAAGGCATTCAACAATTTGAGAAGTTTTCATAATTTTAAAGTTGCTGAAAGCGGGGCACCAACAATGTGTATGTACAGCATTCTGGTCTAGAGCTTCTCCCTTCCCCTCCTACCAGTTCATCCTACACGGAGGTTCAGCCACAGTGGCACAGGCTAGAATGATGACAATCAAAGGGTGCTCACTAGACCTGGAGTGGTAGGTGACACCACTTCCCAACAGCATTATCAACAGAAGTGATCATCTCTGAGGAAGGCTAGCAGGGAGGGATAGATATTCTACGAGACTGAGCCTGCAGTCACATTAGAATAGACATTGGCCTAACGTGAGGCTCCACATGGACAAAATGGGTACTAGAGAGGGTCCACTTTTGCCACATACACCTGGCCAACCCTGACGTATGCACATGTTCAGAAGAAATATGAAACAGTCCATTAAAATTAAAACCCAGGCACTTAAAAATAGCCTAAACATTGAATGTGCTCGCCTACTCACACACAGATCCAAAAACAGAGGATGGAAGTTTTATTGACTTGAAGTGCCTGAAAATAATCTGTCTAAGCAGGTATCAAAGCTGTTCGGAACTTGGGCAATACTTAGGAAGCAAAGCTTTAAAATAACAAATGAAATAAAAAAGAATACTAATTTTGTAGCAAAGAACAGACACCTCGGTAGCCACACTCCAAGGGAGAGAAATTTCACAGATTAAGCCTAGAAAAGTTACTAAACAACAAATAAACAAAACACCCCAAATAGCAATAACAAGGACCTTCTGGAGGAAGAAGTCAGAATCCAAAGTTACTTCAATATATTATCTAAATACGTTCATTTTTCAATAAAAAATTATGAGACATTCAAAGAAACATGAAAGTGGGACCTATATTGGGGGTTGAGCGAGTGGTTGATAGAAACTGCCTCTGTGCGACTCTAGATTTTGGGTTTAGCAGACAAATATTTCATAGCAGCGATTATAGATATGCTCAAAGAACAAAAGGAAATCATGCTTTAAATAATGAATTAAAATGTGACAGCAATTAATCAATAAAAAGAGATTCTCAACAAGAGATAGAAAGGACCCAAATGGAAATCATGGAGGTGGATAATGCAATAACTGAAATGAAAAATTCAGTACAGGGGCTCAATAGCAGAGAGAAGAGAGCAGAAGAATTAATGAGTGTGAAAACAGATCGGTAGAAAATATCCTATCTGAAAAAAAATGAATAATGATTTGACAAAACATGAATAGCATCTAAGTCACCTGTGAGAAAATAGCAAATGTACCAAAATTCATGTAATGGAAGTCTCAAAGGAGAGCAGAAAGAGAAGGGGTGGGGAGCAAAACAACCTCAACTTGGATGAAAAACAATCAATACATCCTGTAAGTGTAACGAACTCTACTAAGGTCCACACCTACCCACACTCCTGAAAACCAAACCAAAAGAGAAAAATTTGAAAGCAGCAAGGGAAAAAAGACTTGAAGAGTACAGCACATATACAATAAACAGCTAATTATTCCTATTAATCAATGGAGGCCAGAAGGCAGTGGAATGACGTATTAAAAACACTGAATGAATTGTCAACCAAGAATTCTATATCCAGTAAAATCACTCTACAAAAATGGAAGTAAAACAAAGATATTCATCCATGAACTAAGATTGAGAGAATTTCCTTTCGGCAGACCGGTCTACAAGACACACTAATGTCCTTCAAGTAAAAGGAATGACAATAGAAAACAATTCAAATCCACAGGAAAAAACAAACAGCACTGAGATTGTAAATATGTAGGTTAATATTAAAATGTCACGAGAGATCGATTCAAGATGGCGGCGTCAGAGGTGAGACAGGAACTCCTCCCAAAACTACATATAGTAAGAAAATACAGTTAATACAACTAATCCTAAAACAGCAACAAGAAAGAAGACTGCACCACACCGAATATACATGGAGAACAGAGCAGACCTCACAAAACCTGGTAACGTACCAAAGCCTTGATCCGGCAGGACCCAAACCCTTCCCGCACCCCAGCTCACTGGCGTGAGGAAGACAAATGGAGCGGGAGGGGGTGGAAGCCTAAGACTGCTTAACACCCAGCCCTGGAGATCTGCTTTGGAGCATAGACCTACATTGTGTGGTGCTCTGGAGGTTGGTGGGGTTGGGGAGCTGGGACAGGTAGAGTACTTTGGAGACTCAGATTCTGGCCATTTGTGGAGGGCGGGGATCCACATCCAGCCGCTCTGGGACAAAGGAAAGGCAGGCAGTCTGAGGGGCTTCCTAGCAGCAAGAGGGCTAAAATGCTAAAATGAACAGGTGTATCAAAGATAACAGAAATAACAATTTGATTGGCAGAAGACTCCTTGCTGCAATCATGTCAAAAAAATGGCAGAATAATGGACTAATATATTTACAGTAATTAAATAACATTTTAGAATTAAGAATAAATATGTAATAAAGCATTTTCAGATGTACAAAGCTAAGAGATTTTACCACACAAAAACATGTTCAGACTTACAGAAGAACTAAAATAGTTTACCATACATAGAATATAGCAGAAAGAAATATTAAAGGATATTCTTCAGCAAGAAGAAAATTGCAGCTAGACTTTGAGTGTGGCATGTAAGAACAAAAAGGTAGAAAATAATTGGTAAATCTAAATAGTATTGATGTTTTTTAAAAATGGAATAATCTTGTAGACTACAGCTGTATCAGTAGTACTTTATTTCTTTTACAAAAATGTGAGGCAAATATGGAAGTACCTTAATTTTTTTAAGTTTGATTTACCTAAGAAAAAACTCAGGGTACAATTTTAAAACTTCAAAATAATGTGGAATAGCAAGAATAGCAATCATTTTACATCAGTCTATCAGTGGAAATAACCAGATAAACACATTCTAAAAAGAAATACATATCCTAGTGCATGTGGAAAACATCTGACAAAATACAACATTTATTGATAATGAAAAGTGAACTGACCGGAAGAGAACTTCAGCAGGTTAAGAGCTATGAGCAAACATCATACTATTATGTATAGTAAAGTAACTATTATGCTTTTTTGTAGTTTTCCAGAAGAGCAGTTGGAAACACCTAGGAGAAAACCATGGCTAAGAGTCTTGATAAATTCACAGGAAAACATACCAGGAAACTCACAACATGAGAAATCCAGTGATTTCTAGGTTTGGAGATGGGAGCAGGAGTATAGTGCTGCATAAAGGGTAGAGTTTAAGTGAAAATAACTGACGCAAAACGAGGGGGACGGAGAGGAATGGAGGGGAATGGAGGGACCTTTCTTGTAGAAAAGCGCTGATGCCTGTAAATACATTGTCTAGTAGCTCTCGGCAGACACACAATTTCAAAGATAAGATCTAGAGTCTACTTTCTCTTCCAGATGTCTTCATCTTCTAGTGTCACCAGTCTGCACAGAAAAGGAGTTTACACATTAAGTGCTCAATTTCCAAGTTGTAGGATATTCAACGTAAAGGGTGTTGGCCAATTCCACAAAGGGTGTGGTTGTGGGGGGCAGTTCAGTCCTAGAACAGGCATGTCCGGGCCTTGCACGGAGGACCAGGCAGGCGCTGGGGGCGCACCTGCGGACTTCGACTGGTCGGAGAGGGAGGTAGAGGTTGGAGCGGTGAGGTGGGGAAGGGCTCCAGAAGGTTGAAGGCCAGGTTGAAGTAGAAGGCAGGAAAGCGTCTCCCTGGACTACGGATGTGGGTTGCGGGGACCACAGGCCCGTCGGTTTGCCGGCGCTTGGCAGGGCCTGGTTCCCCAGGCTGCGGCCCCCAGCGGGGCGCAGCGCAGGCGCTGGGGCTGCAGGGCCGGTTGCCCATAATCACCTCGATGGTGCTGCGGGTGGCGCTCCCGGGACCTGGGAGGGCGAGGGCGTGAGAGGGCCGGGCCCTGCAGGCAGTGACAAGTCTCGATGACAGGTGAAGCGGGCCGGGCGGGGAGCGGGGCGAGTCTTGGAGCTGTGGGGGCGTCTGCGGGAGGGCTGAGTCCTGGTTCCGCGGGAGCTGCGTCCGGTGTAGCGCCCGGCCTCACGGGTTTGAATCTCAGGCTTCTCAGCACGTTCTGTTTGCGCTCGCCACGGCTCTTGCCGTTGGAAACGATATCAGCAGAATGAAAGCCTCAAAATTTTCACGTTAAGCTCCGCCTCCTGCGGCCCTATAGATCGCGTTATCAGGTCAGCCCAGTAACAGTGCCGCCTGTGGTTGGTAGGTCGCCTTAGAAAAGTACTCTTATAGGACTCTAGGGGGCAGAATACTATGTAGCTCATTATTAAGAAAGAAAAAAGATGTTTCAGTAATCGTCTCAAATGTTGCTTGGCTTTAGGACTGTTTTCCTGTGATTTCAGGCACTCTATAGTAAAGAACACAGACCCCTCCGTCCCCACCATAAAATGGACTCATCCAAATGGTCCATGAAATACCTTTAACGTTTGCTCTTTTATTTGAAGAGCAAATGGAAAATACTGAATTCTTCTTAGGAAAAGTTCTGTTTTGAACCAAAATCAAATATTTTTTCAGTTTCTCCCCGACAGTTAAGGCTCTTATAGAATTATTAATAATAGCGATAATAATTAAAACAATCAACATAATTAAATCACTTTATTAAGCCCTTATTATGTGTTCACCAGTCCAGTAAGTGTTCAAAAAATGACTTTTTCTTTAAAAACAAAACCCCAACACTTCATTGAAGTATGAGAGACATTTAAAAAAACTACCAATTTCATGTATACAACTTGAGTTTGGAGATAAGTATACATTCGTGAAACCATTACCACGATCAATGTAATAATCATGACCATCACCTCCAAAAGTCTCTTCTTGCTCTCTGAAAAAAGTACAGTTTTTTGAAGTGGGATTCAAGATGATGGGTGTGAGAGGCGAGACAGAGAACTCCTCCCAAAACCACAACTAGTATGAAAATATGGTTAATTAATACAACTAACCCTAAAACAGCAACAAGAAAGAAGGCTGCACCAGACTGCGTATAGACCTCAGGAACAGAGCTGACCTCATGAAACAGGGTAACTTACGAAAGCCTTAATCCGGTGGGACCCAAGCCCTTCCCCCACCCCAGCTCACCAGCAGGACGAAGAGAAACAGAGAGGGGAGGGGGTGGAAGCCTGAGACTACTGTAGACCTAGACATGGAGACCTGCTTTGCGAGCAGAAACCTACACTGTGTGGTGCTCTGGAGGTTGAGGGGCTGGGACAGGTGGAGGGGAGAGACGGATTCCCACTGTTTGCGGAGGATGGGATCCATAACCAGCCACTGTGTGACAAGAGGAAAGGCAGGTGGTCTGAGAGGCTTCCTAGCAGCGAGAGGGCTGCTGAAGGTGCGGGATTTGCACGGACCTTGCTGCACGGAAGAAGGGATAGGGGAAAATGCTGTCTGGGCACACTCCGCCCAGCAGATTGGGAACTCTGTGGAGTGTCAGAAGCTCCAACCCACTGGATGGCAACTCAGGTCAAGGCCCCCCACTGTGACACGAAGCCTGCTGTGCCTTCCTCCTGGCCTGACAGCACCGGCTTGCAAACCGGCATTCACTGCGCTGGTGTCAGGCCAGCAAGAGGGAGGCTCGGCCTACATCAGCTAGAGACTCCAAGCACAGAGGCTTACACCTGTGTGCTGGGCTGACTGGCTGTGATACTGGAGACAGGTACCGCAGATGGGAATCAGGAAACAGATCTTTCCTGCCCCCACACACCAGCTCCGCTCCCCAGTGACCCCCAACCTCACTCTAGGGGCTAAGCAGCTCCAGGGACTGGAGCTCCTGGGTACTAGAGGGCACCACATAGAAATATGAAATGTCAAAAGAACCTGGTTCAGACCAAAATCTCACAAAGCACAGAAAAAGGGCCAAAGGAAACTGAACTCACCAATCTTCCTGAAAGAGAGTTCAAAATAAAAATCATAAACATGCTCATGGAGGTACAGAAAAATATTCAAGAACTCAGGAACAAATTTAAGACAGAGATTCAATCATTAAGAAATTCTGTATCTGAAATGAAATATGCAATGGAGGGATTTAAAGCAGATTAGATGTAGTAGAAGAGACGGTAAGTGGACTAGAAATTAGAGAAGAGGAATACAAAGAAGCTGAGGCACAGAGAGAAAAAAGAATCTCGAAGAATGAAAGAATATTGAGAAAACTGTGTGACTAATCCAAAAGGAACAACATTCGCATTACAGGGGTACTAGAAGAAGAAGAAGAGAGAAAAAGAGATAGAAAGTGTCACTGAGGCAGTAATTGCTGAAAACTTCCCTAATCTGGGGAAGGAGATAGTCGCTGAAGCCATGGAGGTGCACATATCTCCCAACACAAGGGACACAAGGAAGCCAACATCAAGACATATAATAATAAACATTGCAAAGATCAAGGATAAAGACAGACTTTTATAAGCAGCTAGACAGAGAAAAAAGATCGCCTACCAAGGAAAACCCATAAGGCTATCACCAGACTTCTCAAAAGAAACCTTACAGGCCAGAAGAGAATGGCATGATACATTTAACGCAATGAAACAGAAGGGCCTTGAACCAAGAATACTGTATCCAGCACGATTATCATTTAAATTTGAGGGAGGGATTAAACAATTTCCAGATAAATGAAAGCTGAGGGAATTTGCCTCCCACTAACCACCTCTACAGGATATCTTAAAGGGAGTGCTCTAGATGGAAACACACCTAAGGCTAAAAAGATGTCACCAGAGAAAATAAAATCACAGTAAAGAAGGCAGACCATCCAAATGCTAACTAAGGGCAAAGAGTAAAATCAACTATCTACAAAAACAGTCAAAGTAAATGTAAAAGAGTACAGAATAAAACACGTAGTATATAAAGAATGGAGGAGGAAGAAGAAGAGAGAGAAATAAAGAACCATCACACTGTGTTTATAATAGCTTAATAAGAGAGTTAAATTAGACTGTTAGATAGTAAAGAAGTTACCCTTGAACCTTTGGTAACCACAATACTAAAGTGAGCAATGGCAATAAGTACATATCTATCAATAATAACCCTAAATGTAAATGGACTGAATGCACCAATCAAAAGACACAGAGTTACTGGATGGATAAAAAAGCAAGACCCATCTATATGCTGCTTATAAGAGACTCACCTCAAACCCAAATATATACACAGACTGAAGCTGAAGGGATGGAAAAAGATATTTCATGCAAACAACAAGGGGAAAAAAGCAGGTGTTGAAGTACTTGTATCAGACCAAGGAGACTTCAAAACAAAGAAAGTAGCAAGAGATAAAGAAGGACATTACATAATGACAAAGAGGTCAGTCCAACATGGGGATATAACCATTTTAAATATATATGCACCCAACACAGGAGAGCCAGCATATGTGAAACAAATACTAACAGAATTAAAGGAGGAAATAGAAAGCAATGCATTCATTTTAGGAGATGTCAACACACCACTCACTCCAAAGGACAGATCAACCAGACAGAAAATAAGTAAAGACACAGAGGCACTGAACAACACACTAGAACAGATGGACCTAACAGACATCTACAGAACTCTGCACCCAAAAGCAGCTGGATACACATTCTTCTCAAGGGCACATGGAACATTTTCCAGAATAGACCACATACTAGGCCACAAAAAGAACCTATGTAAATTCAAAAATATTGAAATTCTACCGACCAACTTCTCAGATCACAAAGGTATAAAACTAGAAATAAATTGTAGAAAGAAAAAAAAGGCTCACAAATACACGGAGACTTAACAACATTCTCCTAAATAATCAATGGATAAATGACCAAATTAAAACAGAGATCAAATGATATATGGAGACTAACAACAAAAATAACATAAAGCCACAATTCAGTGGGAGGCAGCAAAGGCAGTTCTAAGAGGAAAGTATATTGCAATCCAGGCCTATTTAAAGAAGGAAGAACATTCCCAAATGAATAGTCTAAAGACACAATTTTTGAAATTGGAAAAAGAAGAACAAATGAGGCCCAAAGTCACAAGAAGGAGGGAAATAATAAAGATCAGAGAAGAAATAAATAAAATTGAGAAGAATAAAACAACAGAAAAAATCAATGAAACCAAGAGCTGGTTCTTTGAAAAAATAAACAAAATTGATAAATCCCCAGCCAGACTTATTAAGAGAAAAAGAGAACCTACACATATAAACAGAATCAGAAATGAGAAAGGTAAAATCACGATGAACCCCAGAGAAATACAAGGAATTAGAAGAGAATACTATGAAAATCTATATGCTAAAAAGCTGGAAACCTAGAAGAAATGGACAACTTCTTAGAAAAATACAACCTTCCAAGGCTGACCAAGAAAGAAACAGAAAACCTAAACAGACCAACCACCAGCAATGAAATTGAATTGGTAATCAAAAAACTACCCAAGAACAAAACCCCCGGGCCAGAGGGATTCACCTCTGAATTTTACCAGACATAGAGAGAGGAAATAATACCCATTCTACTTAAAGTTTTCCAAAAAACAGAAGAGGACGGAATACTTCCAAACTCATTCTATGAAGCCAGCATCACTCTAATACCAAAACCTGGCAAAGACCACACAAATAAAGAAAATTACAGACCAATATCCCTGATGAACGTAGATGCAAAAATACTCAAAAAATATTAGCAAACCGAATTCAAAAATACATCAAGAGGATCATACACCATGATCAAGTAGGATTCATCTCAGGGATGCAATGATCATATAACATTCGAAAATCCATCAACATCATCCACCACATCAACAAAAAGAAGAAAAATCACATGATCATCTCCATAGATGCTGAAAAAGTATTTGACAAAATTCAACATCCATTCATGATAAAAACTCTCATCAAAATGGGTATAGAGGGCAAGTGCCTCAACATAATAAAGGCCATATACGACAAACCCACAGCTGACATCATACTTAACAGTGAGAATAAGATCGGGAAGAAAGGGATGCCCACACTCTCCACTGTTATTCAACATAGTACTGGAGGTCCTAGCCACGGGAATCAGACAAAACAAAGAAATACAAGGCATCCAGATTGATAAACAAGAAGTCAAATTGTCAGTATTTGCAAATGATATGATATTGTACATAAAAAACCCTAAAGACCCCACTCCAAAACTACTAGAACTAATATCTGAATTCAGCAAAAAGCACAGGATACAAAATTAACACACAGAAATCTGTTGCTTTCCTATACACTAACGATGAGCTAACAGAAAGAGAAATCAGGAAAACAATTCCATTCACAATTGCATCAAAAGGAATAAAATACCTAGGAATAAACGTAACGAAGGAAGTGAAAGACCTATACCCTGAAAACTACAAGACACTCCTAAGAGAAATTAAAGAGGACACTATCAAATGGAAATTCATCCCATGCTCTTGGCTAGGAAGAATAAATATTGTCAAAATGGCTATACCACCTAAAGCAAACTACAGATTCAACGCAATCCCTGTCAAAAAACCAACAGCTTTCATCAGTGAACTGGAACAAATAGGTCTAAAATTCATATATAACCACAAAAGACCCCGAATAGCCAAAGCAATCCTGAGAAGGAGGAATAAAACAGGGGGAATTACGCTCCCTGACGTCAAGCTCTACTACAAAGCCACAGTAATCAAGATAATTTGGTATTGGCACAAAAACAGACCCACAGACCAGTGGAATAGAATAGAAAATCCAAACATTGACCCAAACATATACGGTCAATTAATATATGATAAAGAAGCCTTGTATATACAATGGGGAGATGACAGCCTCTTCAGCAGCTGGTGTTGGCAAAACTGGACAGCAACATGTAAGAGAATGAAACTGGAATACTGTCTAACCCCATACACAAAAGTAAACTCAAAATGGATCAAAGACATTAATTTAAGCCATGAAACCATAAAACTTTAAGAAAAAAACATAGGCAAAAATCTCTTCGATATAAACATCACCGACTTCTTCATGAACATATCTCCCCAGGCCAGGGAAACAAAAGCAAAAATGAACAAGTGGGACTGTATCAGCTGAAAAGCTTCTGTACAGCAAAGGACACCATCAGTAGAACAAAAAGACATCCTACAGTATGGGAGAATATATTCATAAATGACATATCCGATAAGGGGTTGACATCCAAAATATATAAAGAACTCACGCACCTCAACAAACAAAAAACAAATAATCCAATTAAGAAATTGGCAGAGGACATGAATAGACACTTCTCCAAAGAAGAAATTCAGATGGCCAACAGGCACATGAAAGATGCTCCACATCGCTAATCATCAGAGAAATGCAGATTAAAACCACAATGAGATATCACCTCACACCAGTGAGGATGGCCAACATCCAAAACACAAACAACAACAAATGTTGGCGAGGATGTGGAGAAAAGGGAACCCTTCTACCCTGCTGGTGGGAATGCAAATTAGTTCAACCATTGTGGAAAGCAGTGTGGAAGTTCCTCAAAAAACTCAAAATAGAAATACCATTTGACCCAGGAATTCCACTCCTAGGAATTTACCCTAAGAACGCAGCAGCCCAGTTTCAAAAAGACAGATGCACCCCTATGTTAATTGCAGCACTATTTACAATAGCCAAGAAATGGAAGCAACCTAAGTGTCCATCAGTAGATGAATGGATAAAGAAGAGGTGGTACATATACACAATGGAATATTATTCAGCCATAAGAAGAAAACAAATCCTACCATTTGCAACAACATGGACAGAGCTAGAATGTATTATGCTCAGTGAAATAAGCCAAGCAGAAAAAGAGAAGTATCAAGTGATTTCACTCATATGTGGAGCATAAGAGCAAAGAAAAAACTGAAAAAGAAAAACAACAGCAGACTCAGAAAACCCAAGAATGGACTAACAGTTACCAAACGGAAAGGTACTGGGTACGATGGGTGGGAAGGGAGGTATAAGGGGTAAAAAGGGGCATTGCAATTAGCAGGCGTAATGTTGGGGGGGCATGAGGAGGGCTGTACAACTCAGAGAAGACAAGTAGTGATTCTATAGCATCTCACTACGCTGATGGACAGTGACTGTAATGGGGTAAGTGGTGGCACCCTGATGAAGTGGGGAGTTTAGTAACCATAATGTTGCACATGTAACTTTAGATTAGTGATACCAAAATAAAAAAAAAATGAAGCTATTTGGTTTGTTGAATGAGATACTTCACATGTACCAAAAAAAGGAAAATAATAGAAAAAACAGCGGTATTATTTAAGTGGTGCCCCTGTCACCCAGTTTAATAACTAAAGCATTACAATACAGCTGAACTGCCATACACTCACCCTATTCCCATTTCCTCCCATATCAAGTAATCACCATCATGAATTAAATGTTCATCATTCTCCTGCAAGTTGATACTATACAGGTATATATCCCTAAGCAATATATGGTAGTATTTTGATTTTTATATATTATTACGTTCTGTATATCCTTCCTGCAACTTGCTTTTTTCCCTTGAGTGTTGTTTTTGAGATATATCTAGGTGGGTATGTGTAACTCCAGGTCCTTTACTTATTTATTTTGATCACAGTTTTTTTATTGTAATAAAATATACACAATGTAAAATTTACCATTTTAACCATTTTTAAGAGCATAGTTCTGTCACATTAAGTACATCCACATCATTGTGCAACTATCACCACCATCAATCTCCAGAACTATTATTATCATCTCAAACTGAGAGTCCATACCCATTAAATAATAGCTCCCATTCTCCCTCCCCCCAACCCTTGGCACCCACCATTCTTTGTGTCTCTGTAAGTTTGACTAATCTAGGTAATCACATAAGTGGAATCATATAATACTTGCCCCTTTGTGAATGGCTTATTTCACGTAGCATAATGTCTTTAAGGTCTATCCATGTAGTAACATGTATCAGAATTTCCTTCCTTTTAAAGGTTGAATAATATTCCACTTTGTATGTATCACATTTCGTTTATCTGTTCATCTAGACACTTGAGTTTCTTCTACCTTTTGGCTGTTGTGAATGTGAATAAAGCTGCTGTGAACATGGATGTACAAATATCTGTTTGAGTCCCTGCTTTCACTCTTTTTGGGTATACCCAGAAGTGGAATTGCTGCATCAGATGGCATTCTGTTTTTAATTTTTCAAAGAACCACCAAACTATTATCTAACAGAGGCTGCAATGTTTTACATTCCCACCAGCAATGCACCAGGGATCCAATTTCTCCACATCCTGGTGAACACTTGTTGTTTTCTGTTCTTGTTTTTTATAATGGCCATTGTAATAGGTATGAAGTCTCAGTTTTGTTTTTATTTATTATTATATTTTATTATTGATATACACTCTTAAGAAGGTTTCACATGAAAAACAATGTGGTTACTACATTCACCCATATTATGGGGTCCCCCCCATTCCCCATTGCAGTCACTGTCCATCAGTGTAGTAAGATGCCACAGATTCACTATTTGCCTTCTCTGTGCTACACTGTCTTCCACATGATCCCCTCAAACCATGCATACTAATTATAATACCCCTCAATCTCCTTCTCCCACTGTCCCCACCCACCCTCCCACACCCTTCCCTTTTGGTAACCACTAGTTCCTTCTTGGAGTCTCTGAGTTTGCTGCTATTTTGTTCCTTCAGTTTTGCTTCATTGTTATACTTCACAAATGAGGGAAATCATTTGATACTTGTCTTTCTCTGCCGGGCTTATTTCAGTTAGCATAATACCCTCCACCTCCATCCATGTTGTTGCAAATGGTAGGATTTGTTTCTTTGTTACGGCTGAATAGTATTCTATTGTGTATATGGACCACCTCTTCTTTATCCATTCATCTACTGATGGACACTTAGGTTGCTTCCATATCTTGGCTATTGTAAATAGTGCTGTGATAAACATAGGGGTGTATATGTCTCTTTGAATATGAGAACTTGTATCCTTTGGTTAAATTTCTAGGTAACTCCAGTTCCTTTAAACGCTCGCATTCAACCATCCAAATTTAGCCATCACTTGCATCAGCATTCAGCTGATCATTAATACCATCGATACCCTAATGGCTTTGTGTTTGACCCTTGAGGATACATACTCAAGAGCTTCCTGTGGGCCTATTTAATATATGTCCCTGGACCAGCAGCAATGGACTAGGAGCTTGTGAGAAATTAAGAATCTCAGGCCAGAATCTGTGTTTTAGGAAGACACCATGGTGATATGTTTGTACACTGAAGACTGAGAAGCACTGCTCTAGGTATACTCAGAAGTGAGGTTGCTAGATCAAAGGGGAGGTGCATCTTCAGTGTTAGATATTTGCCAACTTTCTCTCAAGGTGGCTGTACCATTATTAAGTTTGACCTGCAGTAGAGTTCTTTTCCTCAAATCCTCAACATTTGATATAGCTGGAATTTTTAAGTTTTGGCAATCCGATGGATTTTAGCAGTTGGTATCTCATTTTAATTTCATTTTTCCTGATTGCTAGTAGAGTGTCTTACATGTTTTTTGGCCACAGATTTCCTTTTCCAAGGATTACCTTTTCATTTCTTTTGCCTATTTTTCTATTGAGATTTTTTATATTTTCTAGTAATTTGTAGTTCTTCACATATCCAAAACCAGTCCATTGACTGCAGCAGTACAGAGTGTGCAGTAGGCCAAAAACCCATCCAGTTATCCCTTCAGTTTCACAGTATTTAATCCCTCTAGTGAGCTCTGAGGGCAAAGACTTCAGGTGGCCAGATCCCCCAGGACTTACCATGCCCTTCACAGCTGATCAGCAGTGAAATTCATGTTAATGCAGCTCAGAGAAAGGTCTAGAGTGGGGATACACATGTGCATCATCAGCATATAGAGGAGACTAAAGCAATAGGAACAGACAAGAGCAAATAGGAAGTTACAGAGAAAAAGAAGAAGGGAGCCTAAGATGAAACCGTGAAGAGCTATAGCTCTTGAGAGTGGCTAAGGACAAGGGGGATCTTTACTAAGTAAGAAAATCCTGAATTTATGAAACAAAAGACAGACATATTTGACTATGTAGAAATTTAAAAGTTGTATAGTAAAAGATACCATAAACAAAACTAATGTACAAACAATAGACTTAGGGAAAGTATTTGTAATGTAGACGACAAGAGTCAACATTTATAAAGAGCTCTTAAAGATTTTTTTCACTTTTTAAAATTAAGGTATTATTGATATACACTCTTATGAAGGTTTCACATGAAAAAACAATGTAGTTACTACATTCACTCACATCATTGTGTCCCCCCATACACTATTTTAGTCACTGCCCATCAGTGTAGTAAGATGCCACAGAGTCACTATTTGGCTTCTCTGTGCTACACTGTCTTCCCAATGATCCCCCCCAACAACATCTGTGCCAATAATAATACCCCTCAATCACTTCTCCCTCCCTCCCCACCGCTTTGCCCCACCCCTCCCCTTTGGTAAATGCTAGTCCTTTCCGGAACTCTGTGAGTCTGTTCCTATTTTGTTCCTTCAGTTTTGCTTCGTTGTTATACTCCACAAATGAGGGAAATCATTTGATACTTGTCTTACTCCACCTGGCTTATTTCACTGAGTATAATATCCTTCAGCTCCATCCATGTTGTTGCAAATGGTAAGAATTGTTTCTTTCTTATGGCTGAAGAGTATTCCATTGTGTATATGAACCACATCCTCTTTATCCATTCATCTACTGATGGACACTTAGGTCGCTTCCATATCTTGGCTAATGTAAATAGTCCTGCGATAAACAGAGGGTGCATACGTCTTCTTGAATCTGAGAAATTATATTCTTTGAGTAAATTGCTAGGAGTGGAATTCCCAGGACAAATGGTATGTTTTCACTTTCTTTTTAATTTTGATATCATTAATATACAATCACATGAGCAACATTGTGGTTACTAGATACCCTGCCTTATCAAGTTCTCATCACATACCCCATTATAGTCACTGTCCATCAGCATAGTAAGATGCTATAGAGTCACAACTTGTCTTCTCTGTGCTATACTGCCTTCTCCATGCTCCCCCCTATGTAATATGTGCTAATCGTAATGCCCCTTATTCCCCTTCTCCCCCCCCTTCGAATCCACCCCCGCCAGTCCTTTCCGTTTGATAACTGTTACCATTCTTGGGTTCTGTGAGTCTGCTGCTGTTTTGTTCCTTCAGTTTTTGCTTTGTTCTGATGCTCCACAGATGAGTGATATCATTTGGTACTTGTCTTTCTCCGCCTAGCTTATTTCACTGAGCATAATACCCTCTAGCTCCATCCATGTTGCAAATGGTAGGATTTGTTTTCTTCTTATGGCTGAATAATATTCCATTGTGTATATGTGCCACATCTTCTTTATCCATTCATCAACTGATGGACACTTAGGTTGCTTCCATATCTTGGCTACTGTAAATAGTGCTGGGATAAACATAGGGACGCATATGTCTTTTTCAAACTGGGCTACTGCATTCTTACCGGAAACTCCTAGGAGTAGAATTCTTGGGTCAAATGGTATTTCTATTTTTAGTTTTTTAAGGAACCTCCACACTGCTTTCCATAATGGTTGAACTAATTTGCATTCCCACGAGCAGTGTAGGAGGGTTCCCTTTTCTCCACATCCTCGCCAACATTTGTTGTTGTGTTTTGGATGTTGGCCATCCTAACTGGTGTGAGGTGATATCTCATTGCGCTTTTAATTTGCATTTGTCTGATAATTAGCAATGTGGAGCATCTTTTCATATTGCTGTTTGCCATCTGAATTTATTCTTTGGAGAAGCATCTGTTCATACCCTCTGCCCATTTTTTAATTCGGCTATTTCCTTTTTGGGTGTTGGGGCGTGTGAGTTCTTTATTTATTTTTGATGTTAACCCCTTGTCAGATATGTCGTTTACAAATATATTCTCCCATACTGTAGGATGCCTTTTTGTTCTGTTAATGGTGTCCTTTTTGTACAAAAGGTTTTTACTTTGACGTAGTCCCATGTGTTCATTTCTGCTTTTGTTTCCCTTGCTTGAAGACATGCGTTCAGGAAAAAGTAACTCATATTTATATTCAAGAGATTTTTGCCTATGTTGCCTTCTAAGAATTTTATGGTTTCATGACTTACATTCAGCTCTTTGATCCATTTCGAGTTTACTTTTGTGTATGGGAATAGACAATAATACGGTTTCATTCTCTAGCATGTAGCAGTCCAGTATTGCCAGCACCAGTTCAAGAGGCTGTCATTTCCCATTGTATGTCCATGTCTCTTTTATCATATCTTAATTGACCATATATGCTTGGGTTTATATCTGGGATCTCTATTCTGTTTGACTAGTCTATGGGTCTCTTCTTGGGCCAAATCAAATTTCAAACTGGGCTCCTGCATTCTTTGGGTAAATTCCTAGGAATGGAATTCCTGTGTCAAATGGTATTTCTATTGTTAGCTTTTTGAGGAACCTCCATACTGCTTTCTACAATGGTTGAACTATTTTACATTCCCACCAGCAGTGTAAGAGGGTTCCCCTTTCTTCACATCCTCACCAACATTTCTTGTTGTTTGTCTTTTGGATTTTAGCCATCTTAACTGGTGTGACGTGATATCTCACTGTGGTTTTAATTTTCATTTCTCTGATGATTAGCAATGTGGAGCATCTTTTCATGTGCCTGTTGGCCATCTGAATTTCTTCTTGGGACAAGTGTCTGTTCAGCTTCTCTGCCCATTTTTTAATTGATTCTGTTTTTTGAGGTGCATGAGCTCTTTATATAATTTGGATGTCAACCCCTTATCATATATGTCACTTATGAATATATTCTCCCGTACTGTAGGATGTCTTTGTTCTACTGGTGGTGTCCTTTGCTGTACACAAACTTTTTAGTTTGATATAGTACCACTTGTTCATTTTTTCTTTTGTTTCCCTTGCCTGTGGAGATATGTTCATGAAGAAGTTGCTCATATTTATGTCCAAGAGATTTTTCCCTATGTTTTTTTCTAAGAGTTTTATGGTTTCATGACTTACAATCAGGTCATTGATCCATTTCGAGTTTACTTTTGTGTATGGGGTTAGACAATAATCCAGTTTCATTCTCTCCAGGAATTCTGCCTGTCTTAGCTTTCCAACCCCCTAATTACGAGAGTATCATGCAAACACCGTGAAATGTAGGTTTGTGCTCCCAGAGCAGATTTCCAGAGTTAGGTATTCAGCAGTCCCAGATCTCCACTCCCTCCCTGCCCTGTTCCTCTTCCTCCCACCGGTGAGCTGGGGTGGGGGAAGGGCTTGGATCCCACTGGGCAACAGCTTTAGTATGTTACCCTGTGGCGTGAGGTCTGCTCTTGTCTCCAGGTGTATGCAGGTTGGTGCAGTCCACTTTCCTGTTGCTCTTTCAAGAGTAGTTGTATTAGTTATTTTTTCGTATTATATGCATTTTACGAGGAAGCCTCTGTCTCTCCTCTGACGCTGCCATCTTTAATCCATTCCGAAGTTTGTTTTCCTCCAGTTTCATTCTCTTACATGTAGCTGTCCAGGTTTGCCAACACCAGCTGTTGAAGAGGGTTTCATTTTCCCATTGTATATCCATGGCTCCTTTATCACATATTAATTGACCATATATGCTTGGGTTTGTATCTGGGCTTTCTGGTCTGTTCCATTGGTCTATGGGTCTGTTGTTGTGCCAGTACCAAAATGTCTTGATTACTGTGGCTTTTTAGTAGACCATGAAGTCAGGGAGTGTAATTCCCCCTACTTTACTCTTCCTTCTCATGATTGCTTTGGCTATTCACGGATTTTTGTGGTTCCATGTGAATTTTAGAACTATTTTCTGTAGCTCATTAAAGAATGCTGTCAGTGTTTTGATAGGGATTGCACTGAATCCGTAGATTGCTTTAGACAGGATGTTAATTTTGACAATATTAATTCTTCCTATCCTTGAGCATGGGATGTGTTTCCATTTATTGGTATCTTCTTTAATTTCTCCCATAATTCTCTTGTAGTTTTCATAGTATAAGTCTTTCACTCTCTTGGTTGGGTTTCTTCCTGGTATTTTATTCTTTTTTATGTAACTGTGAATGGAACTGTTTTCCTGATTTCTCTTTCTGCTAGTTCACCATCAGTGTATAGAAATGCAACAGATTTCTGTGTATTAATTTTGTGTCCTGCAACGTTGTTGAATTCAGATATTAGATCTAGTAATTCAGGAGTTGATTCTTCAGGGTTTTTTATGTATAATATTATGTCATCTGCAAACAGAAAAAGTTTGACTTCTTCCTTACCAATCTGGATGCGTTTTATTTCTTTGTGTTGTCTGATTGCCGTGGCTAGGACCTCTAGAACTATGTTGAATAAAAATGGGGAGGGTGGGCAACCTTGTCTTGTTCCCCATCTTAAAGGAAAAGCTTTCAGCTTCTCGCTTTTAAGTATGATGTGGGCTGTGCGTTTGTCATATATGGCCTTTATTATGTTGTATGTTGAGGTACTTGCCCTCTATACCCATTTTGTTGAGAGTTTTTATCATGAATGGAGGCTGAATTTTGTCAAATGCCTTTTCAGCATCTGTGGAGATGGTCATGTGCTTTTTGTCCTTCTGTTTGTTGATGTGGTAGATGATGTTGATGGATTTTAGAATGTTGTACCATCCTTGCATCCCTGGGATGAATCCCACTTGATCATGATGGATGATCTTTTTAATGTATTTTTGAATTTGGTTTGCTAAAATTTTGTTGAGTATATTTGCATCTATATTCATCAGGGATATTGGTCTGTAATATTCTTTTTTGGTGGTCTTGGCCTGGTTTTGGTATAAGAGTGATGTTGGCCTCATAGAATGAATTTGGAGGTATTCCCTCCTCTTCTACCTTTTGGAAAACTTTAAGGAGGATGGATATAAGGTCTTCACTAAATGTTTGATAAAATTCAGCACTGAAAGCATATGGTCCAGGTGTTTTGTTCTTAGGTAGTTTTTTGATTACCAATTCAATTTCTTTGCTGGTAGTTGGTCTATTCAGATTTTCTGTTTCTTTCTGGGTCAGCCTTGGTAGGCTGTATTTTTCTCGAAATTTTTCCGTTTCTTCTAGGTTATCCTGTTACCATATAATTTTTTTATAGTATTCTCTCATACTTCTTTGTATTTCTGTGGTGTCCGGATTTTTCCTTTCTCATTTCTGATTGTTTATGTGTGTAGACTCTCCATTTTTCTTGATACGACTGGCTAGGAGATTATCTGTTTTATTTTCTCAAAGAACCAGCTCCTGCTTTTATTGATTCTTTCTATTGTTATATTCTTCTCAATTGTATTCATTTCTGCTTTAATCTTTATTATGTCCCTCCTTCTACTGACTTTGGGCCTCCTTTGTTCTTCCTTTTCTAACTTTCCTGAGGTAGGCCTGTATTGCAATATATTTTCCTCTTAGCACGGCCTTCACCATGTCCCACAGATTTTGTGGTGTTGAATTATTCTTGTCATTTGTCTCCATATATTGCTTGATCCCTGTCTTTATTTGGTCATTGATCCATTGATTATTTTTGGAGCATGTTATTAAGCCTCCATATGTTTGTGGGCTTTTTCACTTTCTTTGTGTAATTTATTTCTAGTTTCATACCTTTGTGATCTGAGAAGCTGGTTGGTAAAATTCCATTCTTTTTGAATTTACTGAGTCTCTTTTTGTGGCCTAGTATATGGTCTGGTCTTGAAAATGTTCCATGTGCACTTGCGAAGAATGTGTATCCTGTTGTTTTTGAATGGAGTGTTCTGTAGATATCAGTTAGGTTCTTCTGTTCTAATATGTTGTTGAGTGCCTCTATCTCTTTACTTATTTTCTGTCTGATTGATCTGTCCTTTGGAGTGAATGGTGTGTTGAAGTCACCTAAAATGAATGCATTGCATTCTATTTCCCACTTTATTTCTGTTAGTATTTGTTTCATATATGTAGGGGATCCTGTATTGGGTGTATAGATATTTATAATAGGTATATCCTCTTGTTGGACTGACCCCTTTATCATTATGTAATGTCCTTTTTTGTCTTTTGTCACTTTCTTGTTTTGAAGTCTATTTTGTCTGATACAAGTAATGCAACTCCTGCTTTTTTCTCCCTATTAGTTGCATGAAATATCTTTTTCCATCCCTTCACTTTTAGTCTGTGTATGTCCTTGGGTTTGAAGTGAGTGTCTTGTAGGCAGCATATAGATGGTTCTTGTTATTTTATCCATTCAGTGACTCTATGTCATTTGATTGGTGCATTCAGACCATTTACATTTAGGGCAAATATCAATAGGTATGTACTTATTGCCATTGCAGGATTTAGATTCATGGTTACCAAAGGTCAAGGGTAATTCCTGTACTATCTTAGTCAAATTTAACTCACTTGTTATGCTATTACAAACACAACCTATAGGTTCCTTTTTTTTTCCTACTTTTTCTTTTTCTTCCTCCTCCTTTCTTTGTATGTTATGAATCATATTCTGTACTCTTTGTCTAGCCCTTGGGGGTTGCTTCTCTGAATATTGTTTAATCCCTCCTTCAAATTTAAATGATAACCTTGCCGGGTAGAGTGTTCTTGATTCAACGTCCTTCTGCTTCATTGCTTTAAATATATCATGGCCCCTTCTGGCCTGTAAGGTTTCTGTTGCAAAATCTGATGATAGCTTGATGGGTTTTCCTTTGTATGTGATCTTTTTTCTCTCTCTAGCTGCTTTTTAAAGTCTGTGTTTATCCTTAATCTTTACCATTTTCAAAATTATATGTCTTGATGTTGTCTTCCTTGGGTCCCTTGTGTTGAGAAATCTGTGCACCTCCATGGCTTGAGAGACTATCTCCTTCCCAAGATTGGGGAACTTTTCAGCAATTACTTCCTCAATGACCCTTTCTATCCCTTTTTCTCTCTCTTCTTCTTCTGGTACCCCTATAATGCACATATTGTTCCGTTTGGATTGGTCACATAGTTCTCTCAATGTTCTTTCATTCTTAGAGATTCTTTTCTCTCTCTGTGCTTCAGCTTCTTTGTATTCCTCTTCTCTAATTTCTATTCCATTTATTGTCTCTTCTACTACATCTAATCTGCTTTTAAATCCCTCGAGAGTATGTTTCATTTCAGATATGGAATTTCTTAATGACTGAATCTCCGTCTTAAATTCATTTCTGAGTTCTTGAATATTTTTCTGTACCTCCATGAGCATGTTTATGATTTTTATTTTGAACTCACTTTCAAGAAGATTGGTGAGTTCAGTTTCATTTCGGCCTTTTCCTGGGGTTTGTGAGATTTTACTCTGAAGAAGGTTCTTTTGACATTTCATATATCTATGTCGCTCCCTCTAGTACCCAGAAGCTCAAGTCCCTGGAGCTGCTCAGCCCCCAGAGTGAGGTTGTGGGTCGTGGGGCAGCGGAGGTGGTGCCTGGGGGGAGGAAAGATGTTTTCCGATTCCCGTCTGCCCTGCCTGTCTCCCGTATCAGAGCCAGTGATCCGAGCACACAGGTGTAAGCCTCTGTGCTCGGCGTCTCTAGCTGATGTAGGTGTGGCCTCTCTCTGGTTGACCTTACGGCAGCACAGTGACTGCCGGTTTGTGAGCCGGTGCTGCCAGGCCAGGAGGAAGGCACAGCAGGCTCCATGTCACAGTGGGGGGCCTCGGAGCTGAGCAGCCAGTCAAGGCGATGGAGAGGACCTAAAGCTACTCAAAGTTCCCAACCTGCTGTAGAGAGTGCGCTCAGACAACCTTGTCAGCTCTCCCTTCTCCCGCGCAGCAAGCTCTGTGCAACCCCCGCCCCTTTAGCGGTCTTCTCGCTGCTAGGAAGCCTCCCAGACCATCTGCCTTCCCTTTGTCATAGAGCGGCCGGATGTGGATCCTGTCCTCCACAAATGGCTGGAATGTCAGTCTCTCAGGCATTCCGCCTGTCCCAGCCCCCCAACCTCCAGAGCACCACACAGAGTAGGTTTCTGCTTGTAAAGCAGATCTCCAGGGCTAGGTGTTCATTAGTCCCAGGCTTCCACCCCTTCCCCGCTGTTTCTCTTCCTGCTGCCTGTAAGCTGGGGTGTGGGAAGGGCTTGGATCCCGCTGGATCAACGGTTTCATATGTTACCCTGTTTCGTGAGGTCTGCTCTTTTTGTGATGTCTGTATGCAGTCTGGTTCAGCCTTCTTTCCTGTTGCTGTTTTAGGGTTTGTTGTTTTAATTAACTATATTTTCGTACTGTTTGTGGTTTTGGGAGTTCTTTGTCTCACCTCTCATGCCTCCATCTTGAATCCCCCAGTTTCATATGAATTTTAGAACTATTTTCTCTAGTTTTTTGAAGATTGCTGTTGGTGTTTCTTGATAGGGATTGCATTGAATCTAGATTGCTTTAGGCAGGATGGCCATTTTGACAATATTAATTCTTCCTACTCAAGAGCATGAGATGAGTTACCATTTTTTAGTGTCCTCATTAATTTCTCTTAAGAGTGTCTTGTAGTTTTCAGGGTATAGGTCCTTCACCACCTTGTCTAGTTTTATTTCTAGGTATTTTATTATTTTTGAAGCAATTATAAATGAAATTGTTTTCTTGATTTCTCTTTCTACTAGTTCATCTAATATGCATAGTAATGCAACAGATTTCTGTGTATTAACTTTGTATCCTGTAACTTTGCTGAATTCATATATTAGATCTACTGGTTTTGGAGTGGATGCTTTAGGGTTTTTTATGTACAATATCATGTCATCTGTAAACAGTGACAGTTTAACTCTTCTTTACCAATCTGGATGCCTTTTATTTCTTTGCATTTTCTGATTGCCATGGCTATGACCTCCAGAATTATGTTATATTGAATGAAAGTGGAGATGGTGGGCATCCTTGTCTTGTTCCCAATCTTACAGGAAATGCTTTCAGCCTCTCGCTGTTAAGTATGATGTTGGCTGTGGGTTTGTCACATATGGCCTTTATTATGTTGATGTACTTGCCCTCTATACCCATTTTGTTGAGAGTTTTCACCATTTCATGGATGTTGAATTTTGTCAAGTGCTTTTTCAGCATCTGTGGAGATGATCATGTGGTTTTTGTTCTTCTTTCTGTTGATGTGGTGGATGATGTTGATGGATTTTCTAATATTGTACCATCCTTGCATCCCTGGAATAAATGCTATTTGATCATGATGGATGACATTTTTTGTTTGTTTTTGAATTCGGTTTGCTAATATTTTGTTGAGTTTTTTTGCATGTATGTTCATCAGGGATATTGGTCTGTAATTTTCTTTTTTGTGGTGTCTTTGCATGGTTTTGGTATTAAAGTGATGCTGGCTTCATAGAATGAGTTTGGAAGTATTCCCTCCTCTTCTATTTTTTTGAAAACTTTCAGGAGAATGGGTATTATGTCTTCTCTAAATGTCTGATAAAATTCACGTGTGAATCCATCTGGCCCGGGGTTTTGTTCTTGGGTAGTTTTTTGATTACCAATTCCATTTCGTTACTGGTAATTGGTCTGTTTAGATTTTCTGTTTTATCCTTGGTCAGTCTTGGAAGGTTGTATATTTTAGAAAGTTGTCCATTTTTTCTAGGTTATCCAGTTTGTTAGCGTATAGATATTCATAGTATTCTCTAATAATTCTTTGTATTTCTGTGGGGTCCATTGTGATTTTTCCTTTCTCATTTCTGATTCTGTTTATGTGTGTAAATTCTCTTTTTCTCTCAATAAGTCTGGCTAGGGGTTTATCCAGTTTGTTTATTTTCTCAATGAACCAGCTCTTGGTTTCACTGATTTTTTTCTATTGTTCTTTTCTTCTCAATTTTATGTATTTCTTCTCTGATCCTTATTACATCCCTCCTTCTGCTGACTTTGGGCCTCATTTGTTCTTCTTTTTCCAGTTTCAATAATTGTGAATTCACAGTATTCGTTTGGAATTGTTCCTCCTTCTTTAAATAGCCCTGGATTGCTGTATACTTTCCTCTTAGAACTGCTTTCACTGCGTCCCAAAGAAGTTGGGGCATTGTGCTATTGTTTTCATTTGTCTCCATATATGGTTTGATCTGTTTTAATTTGGTCATTGATCCATTGATTATTTAGGAGTATGTTCTTAAGCTTCCAAGTGTTTTTGAGCCTTTTTGTTTTCTTTGTGCAATTTATTTCTAGTTTTATACCTTGTGATCTGAGGAGTTGGTAGAATTTCAATCTTTTTTAATTTACTGAGGCTCTTTTTATGGCCTAGTATATGATCAATTCTTGAAAATGTTCCATGTGCACTTGAGAAGAATGTGTATCCTGCTGCTTTTGGGTGTAGAGTTCTGTAGTTGTCTGTTAGGTCCATTGTTCTAATGTGTTGTTCAGTACCTGTCTCCTTACTTATTTTCTGTCTGGTTGATCTGTCCTTTGGAGTTAGTGTTGATCTCCTAGAATGAATGCATTGCATTCTATTTCCCCTTTTAATTGTTAGTATTTGTTTTACATATGTAGCTGATCCTGTGTTGGGTGCATAGATATTTATAATGGTTTTATCCTCTTTTTGGATTGTCCCCTTTATCATTATGTAATGTCCTTCTTTGTCTCATGTGACTTTGTTTTGTCTATTTGTCTGATACAAGTACTGCAACTCCTGCTTTTTTCTCCCTATTAGTTTCATGAAATATCTCTTTCCATCCCTTCACTTCTAGTCTGTGTATGTCTTTGGGTTTGAAATGAGTGTCTTGTAGGCTGCAATATAGACAGATCTTTCTTTTTTATCCATTCCGTGACTCTGTGTCTTTTGATTGGTGCATTCAGGCCATTTACATTTAGTGTTATTATCGATAGGTATTTATTTATTGTCATTGCAGGGTTTAGATACGTGGTTACCAAAGGTTCAGAGGTAACTTCCTTAATGTTTTCCAAATAATGTATGTTCTGTTCTGTATGAATTTTAAATTTCAATAAAGATTTTAAGTATACTCACAGAAAAGTTTTTTCATCGTTACACACACACACACCCCACAGATCACTTCCTTGGGGATCTACCCCCTAAACACAAAGCCATCTGTATCAGTATATAAGGACAGATATATACATGGATGCTTGCCTTGCCAATGGATTTCAGCTCTGGGCTAGTTTACTATACCAAAAATATGACAATGGAACATCCTTGGGATTAAAGGGTTCATTACCTGGCTGTTCTCCTGGTGGTAGGTCAAGCACTGGCATTACATCTGAATTCAACATTGTGCAGTAATCCTCCTTCGTCTCTGCCTCCGCCCCTGAGCACCGGGCAGAGCTCTTTATATAGTGACTCAATCAGTAATAGCTAATTGCCTAGGGTTTTGAAGCTGTAGCCTTGTAGCAGGCCAGATACATCATCAAGTAGTTTAGTTCAGGTGAGGATACTGGCCATAGCAACCTTCACTTTATCCACATTTATTGCAGCATTGTTCATAGTGGAAAAAAAGAAATTAGGAATTTTGAATGCCCATCTACAGAGAAATGAATGAATAAATTATTTTTTGAATAAATTATTATAGACTAAATTCTTATGAACTAAAACTTAGCCATTCTGAAGGATGAACTGGAGAGATTTCCACATGGTTTTTGAGTAAAAAAAAAGTAAGCTGCAGAAAAATGGGTCTAATATAGTCCCAATTTGTGAAATAGAAAACAATGACACCCTACATAATGTATGTGTGTATGTCTGTTTTATGGATAAAGTTACACAAGCATGGACACAAATATCGAAAACTGCAAACAAGTAACATGAGTTAGTTACCTAGGGGAGATGGGGAATGAGGCTGATGATGGGATGGGGCAATCAAACAAACTCCACGAAAAAAAAGATTTCACTTTTAGAAACTAAGCATTTATTATCACATTTATGCACTTATGTAACACATTTTTATAAGAAATGTACAAAATAAACAAAGAGATCGAATGGAGGAGGAAGTATTAGTAAAACAGACCAAAGTGTTTTCAGATGGTAGAAAATCCTAAAATGTAAAAAATTTTACAAAGAGGAATAGTTACCTATGTCAAATTACTGCTGAAAAGAGGAGAAACATGTTAACTGAAAAATGTCCATTAGAAATGACAAAATTGAGGATGTTGGTGACAGAATTAACAAAACCAGTCTCAATAAAATGAGGCAAAGTGGATGAAGAGTTAGTAGGGGAGGGAATAAAGGTGGAAAAGGTAATGCTGACAACTCTTGTTAACAACTGAAGAAATGGGTCAAAATATAAAACATCTTCTCTTCTGAAGACACCAGAAAACTAAAAAGGCAGTGAAGAATTTCTTACTACCTTTGCTGTCAAACATTTTGAAACCTCCCACACTTAATTACTTAAGGTGTGGGAGAAAATAGAAACCTAGAGTGGTTAGTCCAGTACTTGGAACCATTTAACCCTGGAAATGTTTACTGATTCCACAATAGGAGGTCAAGAGTCTAAATAGCACTTTTGACAGCCTTGCAAGGCTAGAGAGACAAAACTTGGCATATCGGAATGCCAGTTTGGGGGGACTCTAACAAAACACACAATTTTAGATTAGGACTCCACAGGAGCATAACTTGAGAAATAAAAATAAATAGAGAGCTGATCTGTTCTTGAAATTAGAGTTACCTTGGATATAAGTATCCCACATAAGTAAATATGCAAGCAAATGAGACAGGACCACAAAAATGGGCATCAGCTGAAATAACAATAGAAACAGATCCACAGGGGCTGCAGATTAAGAGTTCATTAGATATAATGCTTAACTATGCTAAAATGTTTCACATAAAAGACAACTCAAATATTTCAGAGGGAGCAGGAAAATAAAACACAGAATTTTTAAAAAGCCAAATTCAAACTGTAGAATTGAAAAATACAATAATGAAATTAATAACTCAAAATCAGAAATGATAAACTGGGTAATGGATGAGAAGAAAATAGAAGAAAAATACAAAGAGATTATAGAGAATAATAAATATAGACTACATATAGCTAAAGATCAAATATGTGTAAATGGAGTTCTAGAAGGAGAGTATTATGCAGATGTTAGGCAAATTTTCCAAATGATGAAAGGTAGCAGACCACAGCTGAAGAAACTCTGCAGACACCACACAGGAAAAACACAAAGAAAACCACCCCTAGGCATATCATAGCAAGACTGCTAAAAACCAAAGGAAAACAGAAAATCTTTAAAAGCAGCTAGCAGAAAAAGCACACACTAAACTAATGTTAACTTTTCAATAGAAATAACAAAAGAAAGAAGACAATGGAAAAAATCCCTTCAAAGTATTGAAATAAGTAACTACCAACCTAAATTTCTGTAACCAGCTCTACCATTTATTATCAAAAAGTTGAGGGACTTAATCAAGAGTAGAACAATTAAAAGAAATATGAAAGGGTGTTCCTTGGTCTAAGAAAAAATTGATCCCAGGTGAAAACTTGAAAATACAGTGTGGGGAAATCCCAGGTTCCTGTGGCCAGGATCCTCACCTGATCCTAAACAGCTGAATGATGTAATTGGCCTGCTGCTAGGCTAATGCTTACACACCCATTAGAAATGAGCCATTATTGTCAGTGTTACTATATAAAGAGCTCCTCCTAGTGCTCTGCCCAGAGGCAGAGACAGAGATGGATTGAGAACGTCCCAGAGGCAGTCATGATTCCAGCACTTGACCCACCACTGTGAGAGTAAAGCTTGGTGGTATAAAACCTTTTATCCCTAATGTTCTGTTATCATTTGATCTCACTGAATCCAGAATGAACTTGCTCAGGGGCAGTCCCCCTCAGGTGAAACATGCAGGAAAAAGATAAAAAGCAATAATGGTGAAAATGTATGTATATATAAATGAACAGTGGCTCTATAAAACAATACTTTCTTGTGGGATTTAACACTGATATATAATTAAAATCCAACAACAATAGCATATAGGCTGGAAGAGACTTGGTAAACAGATTTAAAGAGTTCTAAGGCTCTTGCATTGTCTGGGAAGATAATAAAAGTACCAGTTAACATTAGACCTGAGTAAGTTTAGTATGCAATTTGTAATCTAGTGTAATCAATAAAATAATGGTAAAAGCATATGATTTCCAAATCAATAGGAAAATTTATTTAGAATTTCATTAAAACTGGAAAAAAATGGAAAAGGAACACAAAAGAAGCTAGGAAAAATAAAACTACATAATAAGATGGTTCACTTAACCCCAAATATATTGGCAATTATATTAAATGTAAATTAACTATATATTTCATTAACAGGTAAAGATTGTCAGAATGGATTAAAACAACAACAACAACCCCAAACCAACTACATGTTATCTGCAAGACGGACATTTATAAGGATTCCAAAATGTTGATGAAAGACAAACACACACCATACAAACATGAAGCAAATGAAAGCTGGTATAATTATATTAATATCAGTTAAAGCAAATATTAAGGCAAAAAGCATTATCAGAAACACAAAGAACACTTTAAAATAATTTTTAAATGACTCAATACTTGGGATATTAATCAACTCTAAATTTGTACATACCTAATATTGCCTCAAACTCTAAAAAATTGACATATATAGAATAGGCAAATCCCAAATCATAGTGGAGTATTTTAATGTATCTCTCATAAATACTGGGGAAAAACTCAGTAAAGACATATAAATTTAAAGAACACAATTAGAAGAATTGATCTAATGAAAATAGGTAGAACACTTAATATAATATAACTACAGAATATGGATTTTTTTCATGTGTACACTGAACATTTGTAATACTTGACTATACTGTGAGTCATGAAAACAAGTCCCATCAATTTGGAAGAACTGAAATCATACAGATTGTTCTATGAATGTCTCAATCAATCAATCTAGAAATCAACAAAAAATGGTAATGAGAAAATCCAAGTGGATTTGAAAACTAACATATTTCTAAATAACCAGCAGGTCACAAAGAGGCCAAAATGGAAATTAGAAAATATTTTGTACTGAATGGTGATAAAAAGACTTCAAATCAAAATTTATGGGATGCAGATAAAGATTTTATTATAAAGGCTAAAAATGATCAAGTTAGTAATAACTATCTTATAAAATTGTTGGGTGGGGAGAAGGATAACAATAAAATAAATCCAAAGAAGGTAGAAGGAAGGAAATACTAAGGAGAAAAGAATAGAAAACAAACATACAGTGAAAGATAAAACAAGCCAAAAGTTGATTTTTTGTAAAGACAATTACAATTAAAAAAAACTGCTAGTGAGACTAATTAAGAAAATAGACAAGGCAGTTAACAATACCAAGAATGAAAAGAGGATATCACTATCAATCCTGCAACATTAATAAACTCTTAACACATGAATTACTTTATATAAAAATAAATTTGAAAACACAGATGGACACTGTCTCTCCTGAGGGGGACTTCCCCCCTCCCCCCACCCCCCACCAAGTTCACTCTGGATTCAGTGAGACCCAGTAACAACAACAGAACACTGGGGGTAAAAGAATTTATACCAAGTTTTATTCTTACAGTGGCAGGTGCCTCTGGCAAGTCCACAATCCGTCTCTGTCTCTGGGGAGAACACTGGCAGGAGATCTTTACATAGTGACTCTGTCAGTAATAGCTCAATGCCAATGGGTGAGGGAGAATTAGCTCAACAAGTAGTTTAGGGTCAGGTAAGGATCCTGGCCTTAGGAACTTCCATTTTCCCTACCGACACTTTCCTAGAAAATCATAATTCTTTAAAACAGACATGGTAAGATATAAAGATCTGAGTATTCCTCTAGTTATTAAAGAAATTAAATCCATACCTCAAAGAAAACATCAGACATGAGGTCACTTGCGAAATTCTATCAAAACTTTGAGAAATAATGCCAATCTTACTTGTGTCTTAAGGTCATAAACATCTTAATAACAAAACTTGATAACACACATTAAAAGAAATTTATAAGCCAATCACATTGATGAAGATAGATGTAAAAATCCCAAGTAAAATATTAACAAATCAAATCCAGCAATACATAAGAAAGAAAACACATCAAGTTGGTCTCAGTCCAAGAATGTAAACTTGGTTTAATATTTGAACATCAATGTAACTCACACCAAATGAAAAGAACCCTATGATCTTAGTAAAATGCTGAAAAATAATTTGAAAAAATCCAGCATCCTTTTATGATTAAAAAAAAAGTCCTTGGGAATTGTAGAATGCTTTCTGAATTTGGTAAAGATCTAGATTCCAGAGCAAATATCACACATGAATTGAAAACTTTGCCTTTCAGATCAGCAAAACATTGAATATTCAACCTTTCACTGGAATTCCGAACCAGTGCAAAAGGGCAAGTAGAAGAAATAAAATCTTGAAGGGAATGGAAAGGAAGAAACAAAGCTATAATTATTAGTAGACAATACATGCAAAATCAAAATTATTTCTATAAACATATTGTTAGTATTAGTGCTTAGTGTATTTGCTAAATACAGACATCAATTTATTTGTTGATTGCTCTGAAACTTCACTTAAAACCATATTAAAACACAGGTTGCTGGATTCCATCTCCAGAGTTTCAGATTCAGCAGGTCTGGGGTGGGCTCAAGAATTTGCATTTCTAATCAGTTTCCAGATAATGCTAATACTTCCAGTTAGGTGAAAACAAACTGAAACCGCTGCTATAGATTTAGATTAAAATAATTTACCAAGAATCTAACAAAAGATATACAAGACTATCCATAGAAAACCTATAAATCATTGTGTGTATAAAGAAGATTTAAATAAAGGATACTCATGTGCCAATTTGCCTCAATGTAATCTATAATTTAATGTAATTCCATTCAAAATGTCCACAGGTTCCTTTTTGCGGATGTCAACAAGCAGATTCTGAAATGTACATTGAGGCATCATTGGTAATTCTGAGTAAAGAGCATGGACACTTAAGACAGAGTCCCTGAGTTTGAATACTGACCCCTACTTTGTGACTGTGGACAAACTACTTAACCTGACTCAGTTTTCTCATCTGTAAAGTGGGGAAGACCAAATCTACCTAACTGTCTTGCCTGAGGGTTTCAGCCCCAGGCAAATTCACTATGGACTTAGTGAGACCAAGAAATGACAATGGAACACTCTTGGGATAAAAGGGTTTATACCTAGCTTTGTTCTCCCAGTGGTAGGGCGAGCACTAGAATCATGTCTGCATCCAGCAGTCTGCAGGTCTGTAATTCACCTTAGTCTCTGCCTCCAGCCTGAGCACTGGGCAGAGCTCTTTACATAAAGTGACTCAGTCAGTAATAGCTCATTGCCTACAGTGTGTAAGCATTAGCCTAGCTGTAATCATCAAGTAGTTTAGGGTCAGGTGAGGATTTCTGTGACAAAGGTGGATCTATAGAACAGTGGGGAAAGGGTTATCTTTCTAATAAAAGACACTGGGACAACTTGGTGCTCATATAAGCACCACTTGGTGGACAACTTCAGAAAAAAAACTTTACATTATATATAAAAAGCAATTCCAGATAGATTACAGATCTAAGTGGAATAGGTTAAAAAAAAACAGCTTTTAGAGGAGAGACTAGGAGAGTATCTTCATGTCCTTGGAGTAGTGAAAGATTTCTTAAATACTACACAAGGGATATTAACCATAAAGGAAAATAATGATAAACCTGACAATAAAATTAGGATCTTGTGTTATTAGAAGAAACCACTAAGAGAATGAGAAAGACAGATGCTGAATGGAAAAGATATTTTCAACACATATGGCTGACAAAAGGCATGTACACAAAATAGTTTCACATAAAAAAAACAACCAAAAGCAAGTAGAAGAACCCTTCCTCAACACAAAAAAACAAACAAATAACAAACCAAAAAACCAAAATGAAAGCTAACCAAATGAATGGACAAAAGGCTTATGCAGAAATTTCACAAAGGAGAAAAACAAATATGAAGAAGCAATTTAATCTCATTACTAATCAGGAAGATGCAAATTACTTCACACCAGAATAGTGAAAATTTGTTAACTGCTGGTTAACTGGGTATTGGTGAGAATGTAGAGCAACAAGAATTAAGTATTGGATGAAGAGTAAATTGGTATAATCACTTATTTAAGCATTATTTAGTCAAAATAAAGATATGCATAATCCATGACCCCAATAAGTATATATATCCAAAGACATATGTACACATGTGAACCAGGAGATAAATTATAATTATCATAGCAGCATTATTTGTAATAGCCTTAAGCTAGAAACCATCTATGGGTCCCAACAGTAGAAAAGGACATGTAAACTATGGGATATCCAAAACAAGGAATACTATAAAGTGATGATAAATAACTAGATAAACATGCAATTACATGCTGAAACTTGAAAATGCAATGATGAGTGAAAGAAGCCTGACCCAAAAGTAGGCCGGCATAACTTAAGGAAATCGATGATGCCCTAAGAGTGATTACCTTGGCAGAGAGGGAGTCCTGCCCAGGAAGGGAAACTTGTAGGACTTCTGAGGTGTTGGCTATGTTCCCTCTTGACTTGTGTGATGGTTACCTGTTTGCTTTATAATATGCTGCTATTTATATGTTATTGTTTAATCACTTTTCAGTATGGGCTGTTTTTCACAATAAAAAAAGGTAGGAAGTTAGGGAAGGTCTGAAAGGACAGATTTTTCTGTGTTGAACCTGGACTTTGTTAAAAGTGAAAAGGGACCAGGAGTTCCAAATATCTAACAGTTCATTTTATAGGAGTCATAACACAGAAGATGATGTCAGACAACTTCTCCACCACTGGAAAAGGGGATAAAAGTGCCACAAATACTGAAAGAGGAAGAGGCTCCAGGATGACCTGACCGGTGTTTAGATCCTACCTGGCTACCTGGGAACAGGTGCAGCATTGTGGAGTGGAGGAAGGAGAGGAGGCAGGTGGGAAGAAACGATTGAGCCCGTTAATGTCCATGAATCCTGCCTTTTCTCACCTCCAGGACTATAACTGCCATCTGCTCTTCCCAATATCCTTTCACCTAGCTTGTGTCTCAGCTGAGTAAAGACTCAGCTCAGAGGCCCTCTTCTCCAAGAACCCTAGCCACTGCCCCTCCTAAGAGCTGCTCATCCCCAGTTGTCAGGGTCACATGGCACAGTACATCTCTGCTCTCCACCCCACAGACCCATCTTTCACCCTCTATGGATAAGTGACCCCTGCATTGCAGGCTGCCTGCCTGAGGTCTTGTGCTGAGTTAGATAGACAGTATGGGCTAGACAAGCAGAATGAAGAATGCAGAGGAGCCTCCCCAGACAAGAGACAGGGAATAGCTCTGGAAGGGGCTTTCCTTCCCTGAGATTCTTCTCTTCAGTGGCTTTCAGGAAGGGAGCAAAGAAATGTTTGCCTCTGAGTTAGGGTTATGCACATGTTTCCATTCAGTATGAACCCACCTCTCTCCACCCCACTGAAGTGAGTGGGTCAGTTATTGAGTCCCATTTTACAAACTAGGAAGCTCAGACCCTGAGAAATAAATACTTTCAAAGGTTCATAGAGGCACAGGTGGATTGCAAATACTGGCCTCTGTAGCCCAGGATCTGCCTTTAGACATGAGATGGATACTCAGGAATTACTTATTCAACAAAAACCATCCTCTGTCTTCCAAGATCCAGGTAGACACAGCTGCTGTCCTCAAGCATGGAAATGTAAAAGGTTTCTAAAACTTGTTTTGGGGTAACTTGGGAAAGGACCAAAAGACAGGGAACCAAGTGTTTTGAGGTAAGGTTCATTACTGACAAAAGCACTTAACAGCTAAGCAGCTGTTCCCACAGCCCAGATCCCTAACCCATCCTGGAGGTGGACTACCCTCTGCCTTCCACCTCCTCCTCTCTGGCTAAGGCAGAGCCTCTGGGAATCATAGATGTGCAATCCATCAAGCATGCAGGAGTGTTCAGCAGCTTCAAAAGGCTTTTGTGTCAGTGTCCTATCTTCAGGGTGCTGATGGTACAGGGAGGGGTGGGGATGGTGGTGTCAAAAGCCATCTTGCGCTGAGATCCAGCACCATCTGAAGAGGTTCATTTCCCTTTCTTGCTCTTGAAGACATTTGTATTTACATATTTACAAAGGCCCCCTATGGGCTGAGGACACCCCTCCAGAAAAAGTGTACCCACTTCTGCCTGGCAACGTTCACCACTTTCCAAACCCGAGCTGTGACCTGGTGCATGTAATGGTGGGATGCTGCTGGACAAAGATCCCTGAACAAACCTGTCCTTCTACAGTCCTATTCCTGGAACTCTCACTGAGTCTAGACCAGCCCTGGGGACGGTCAGTTCAGAGGTCAGCTTCCATCTTCAGCTGAGTTATTTCCAAGCAACTGTGACTTGCTCTGAGCATCTCCCTATGGAAGAGAGCTACAAGGAGGTCACAGTCTGGCCTTGAGTACCTAGTAACTGAAGAGGCATTCTCCTAGACCTGAGGGTCCGCCCAAACGTACTGAAACTTACAAAGGTACCCTTTCACTTCAGGCTTGCACCAAAGTCCAAGAGGCCTCACCCACTGCCTGAGGCACACCAATCAAGGAGGAGTCAGCCTCCGCCTTCCTCTCAGGTTGGTTTGTATATTGGCCATTTCTTAAGTCCCAGTGCCAAGGTCCAAAAGCCTAGGTCCAAGAGCCTGTGCTGCCCATAAAGAAGAGGCCCACACATCCCAAGAGCAGCTGACACCAACTCACCCATTTATTTGACTGAGAACATTAAGGAGGACAACAAAATTAAACAATGTTTAATAAAATCCCTATAGAAAACTCAGTCTCAGAGCAAATACTCAACTCTCTTTCCAATGTCACTGAGGACTGAGAGCTCCCAACAGTCTTTGGAGATACGCAGTAGTTGTGCTGATGCTGCCAGTGTGCAGAAGAGCGCCCACTTACACATTCAGGCCAGTGGTTCCTATTGCACAGGTGATATTATTTGCCACCTAGCACCCTAAATATATGGTACCTCAACAAATAAATTAAAGAATTCCATGTGACATGAAACCATTTCAATTCGAGCTAGTATCCTTGAGAAATCACATTTTTACAAGTTTTAATAAATACAGTAACAACAGCTGGCATTTTACTAAAATTCTGAATTTTAGTTCTGGAGTTTATCCCATATATAGTTTCCTTTTCATTTGCTTTCTGCCTTGGATACATTCGCTCAAGTATTATGATCTATGAAGTGAAGAAATCTTTCATAGATAGCATGTAAAAACTGTATTAGTATGTGCCTCATTACAGAAGCAGCTGGAAGAACTGGATCAAAAACTTAGGAAAAAGCTCTGCTTTCTGTAAAACTTTAAAACACATGCTGAAGAAAACCAAAGAAACATCTTTTTATATAGAATTCCCACTAGAAATTTTATAAATATATGTGCAGCATCAATATATATTTTCCTCAACAGTAAATTTTCAGCAAGTCTGGTTGGGAAGATCTTATGACAATAGATAAATATCAACAAAAAAATTAATATTTCCACAGGTTTAAAAGATTACTTTTGGGAAAAAAATCGTAATTTCAAATTATATTATAATTTGTAGTTTACACAATTTAAAAGATATCTCTCTTTTAAGCCTCATTTGAAAAGAACAGCTACCAGTCCCCAGGTGTGGATAAGTTGGCTGAGTGATAACACTTGGTCACAATATGAAAAAGAAGTATTTACACCTTTTCAGAAAAGTACCAAATACTTTAAAAAAACAAAACGAAAACAATCTCTAGTAGCATTCCATGGCGTGCAAAGTCAGCAGGAAATGATTATCCTTAATGTTGACAGTTTTCATGAAGAATCTTGGAAGCATCAAAAAGCAGAGAGTGGCCATCAGGGATTGCTCAAATTAGCTTCTGCAGGGTACCTTGTTCTTAATTTAACTCTGACTTCCAGATTTCATTCCCTTTATAACATCTGTGGCAGGGTTGTGTTCAATTTAGTGCAAGTGCAAAATGAAAACTAAATGAAACCAACAAATATGTTAGGAGCAAAGGCTGGTCGCTAAGATCTGTAGTCTTTCCGAACTGTGTGGGCCATCCAGTTCACTTTAGTAGTCCAGCTTTCCCTGAGTGCCTCATCAAATTTTTGCTTAAATTGCTTTAGTGCTTCTTCTTCACTTTTCCCTAAGGCAAGAGAATCCTAAAAATGAAGGGAAAACACCTGATTTATATATACATCCTCCATGGCAATGTGCAAATGTCAAAGTTTGCAAGAGGCTGGCTCAGCCCACCTCCCAAACTACAGTCAAGCAGTGTACCTCATGTTCTTATTTAAAGGCCGTTTGCAGGAGAATGAATACCAGGGTAGGTCATTAACATAACCTCTGACAAAGCATTTTTCAAGATGAAATGAATTTATGATTACAAGACAACTACTCAGCTGCTTGCCCCTACCACTCCTGGGTGAGATCCATCTCACAGGAAATGACTTTGTTCCATTCCCTTTGAACATTTGAATGAAACAGTCAGGTGTAGCTGAGCTCCACACCCACAAAGTCCAATAAACAAAGCCAAGGGATTTGTACCTTAAGATACTGTATATCCTTGACTGATGTGAGCTCAGGAAGTCCTGCAGTCAACATCAGTGCAAAGAGAGTGATGAACAGATTCCCGTGCCGTCGTAAAATCAGATACGCATCCTCACAACACTGGCGGAACCTTGAGTTGATGCAGCAAATCATAAGAGTGTGATGTGAGAGGAGAGGTAGCAAATTTCATTAAGGAAAACAAAAGAGACATATCTACACTTGGTAGAAAATTTCACAAGAGCTGGAAAGTTTCTACTGAACTAAAGGTTCATTTGTGATTTTTTCTTTGAAAACTATCCCAGGACTAAAATTTACATAAAATAGATCAAGCTCTCTAAAATCTTAGCATCTTTTTCAAAAATAAAACTAATTTGAAACTCTAAAGTAAAGGCAATTTAACACTCTAGGCTCTTATTAAATTCTGTGAAACATAAAAACTAATCATAACACAAGTGGCAATCATAATCCATGAGGATTTCTGAATGTAATTCTAGATTTGTGGTCTGATTCCAGAAACGAATTTCTTTAACTTCAATGCTTTTACATTGTACCTCCCTGTCATCTCGCCCTCCCTCTCTCTCCTTTTCAAGGGGTCATTCAAGAGGACCAACCAATTCTATCTTCCTAATACTGACAAAGAGAAAAACAGACCTAGAGGTATACTCTGCAGGATCCCAGGCAGAACTAGAAATGACAATAGCAATCAGCTGGTAAGCATACAGCATGAGTTGGTCACATCATACAGCGTATTTCTAATTATCTTAAGAGCCCTGAAATTTAATTATCTTTGTCCCTATTTTAAGATGAAGAAACAAAGACAAGAAGACAAGTAATGGAAACATACAAGTAGCTAGGAACAGATCAGAGATTACAAGGCCTGTCCCTGAAGCTTGGCTTCCTTACTGTTCTCCACATGGAATGACAGCAAAATGCCTGTCCATTTCAGCCTCTCACTATCAACCATCTTAACAAGAGAATTTTCTAAGACAGGTAAAAGGTAGTATACTTCTGGAATAAAAACACAGTAACTTATTTCAAATTCCTAGCATTCTGTTTCTCTCTCTGAACCAAAACATGGATTTGACAAGCAAATTCCCCAAAAGCCTCCTGTTAAGCAGACTGGAGTGTCTTCCAGATCTAAATACCCTTCAGCTAAGAAATGCTAGTTCAGGTGCTCAGATGAGAAAACATTAGATGTATTTACCCTTGATGTTGGATGTGTTTACAAGGGCAATACTCACCGGCCAAACTTTTCTGTGTTCCCCGTTTTTCCTTGTTGAATCACATGAATGAAATCATAAGTAAGAATAAAAGGCACTCGCTCCCTTTTAATGCCAAATTTAGACTTGAAATTTCCAAGAATGTGTCCAAAGTCAATGTGGAAGAGCTGAAAAACAAGTGGGATGTAACTTCCCTTGTTTTTCTGGTAGGTTCCAAATAGAAAGGCAAGATCTCAGCAGTCCTAGACCCCCAAGCACTACATCTGCCCTCATCTGAGCCCTTCTCTTTGGACAGGCTACTAGGCCATTTGAATAAATGTTTCTAACATCCATAGGTCTTTTATACTCAATAATAACTCTGATGTTAAACTATATATATGTGGTAGAAAAGGTGAGTCTTTCAAAAGAAAAATACATCCAAATAATGAACACTAAAAAAATTAAACATGTATATTAATTTTAAAACTTAATTTTAAGAAGTAGTTCTATATATGGAACTATTTCTATGTAAACAGTTCCACATGCAGAAAAATAACAAAATAAAAGAGAACATCCTTACCTCACCAGCTCCCTTTCTACCCTGAGTGCGACTGTTCAGAGGTAACTTCTTCTTACTCCTTACTGTGTTAACTACTCCTTACTGTGTTAACTGCTCCTTACTGTGTTTTTCTGGTATCAGCTTCCATTTTCCTAAATAGCATGTTTATACTTATTTTTTACTTCCTTAATTTGGATTACTATTCTTACTATGTTAGTTAAAATTTTAGTATTCTTGTGCTATGTAATGCAACACAAATCACACCATAATTTCCGGTTAAATCACTTTTCAGTGTTTATATTATCACACTATATAGTCTCTTTCTTTGACAAAACTTTTTTTCTTATTGTTCTATGACCCTATTAATTCTTCCCTAAATCTTCTTAAAAGTCTGTAACTCTCTTTCAAAACAGTTTTCCACATGGTCAGGTAATCTATTAGTTTCTGTCTGGGCTAACTGTTCTCAAGGCCTGCCACAGAACCATCATTCTGGGCTCTGCCTTCATTCTTCTTCCATCTGTTTTCTGACTCCCACATCACATTCTCTTTTGGTTTAGACCAGGGCCTCTCAATACTGAAACTACTGGACATTTTGTGCCCAGTAACTGCTTTGAAATTCTGTCCTGTATACAGTAAGGTGTTCAGCAGTATCCCTAGCTTTCACCCACTAGATGCCAGTAGAATACCTTCCTCTTCTTTTACAACAACCAGAAATGTCTTCAAGTATTAACAAATGTCCCCTGAGGGTAAAACCACCCCAGGTGAGAACTACTGGTTTAAATCCTTGTTTTGGTAGATGCCTTTTTCTAACTATCTCCTGAAAAAAGAGAGGAGATACAGCTTTGAAACCTTGTATGTCTGAAAACACCCTCATTCCACATTTATAACTGACTGATAGTTTGGTTACAGGTTTCTGGGTTAGAAATTTTCTCTCAAAATTATGAAAGCTAAGTTCAATTGTCTTATAGTTACTAATGTTGCTACCGAGAAGCCAAGTTCTTTCTGACTCCTGAACCTTGGTTATGTGTCCTGCTGTGTCTCTGGGAAGTAAAAGACCTCTATGCCTGATGCACTGAAATACATGGTGAAGGGCCTTAGTGGAGGTCTATTCACCCACAATAAGGGAACTTTTGCACTCTTTTGACTGCATATTCATTAACACCAGCTTCAGGAAATGCTTTTATATTATTTGCTTGAAGAGTTCTTTCCCTTTCCCTTCCCTGCCACTTCTTTCTAGAACTCCCATTAAGCTCAATGGTAGACCTCCCTGAATTGATTTTCTATGACTTCTGGATATTCTTTCTTCTATTTATCAGATATTTTGGTTGTTTTTGGAATATTAAGGGGCAATATATAGCATGGTGGCTCAAAACCAGAATCTGAGCCAAAGTACTAGGATTTAAATCCTAGAATGTCCTTTCTCTGTTGCCTCAATTTTCTCACCTATATATGGGGATATTACCTCTTACTCTGTAAGGCTGTCATGAGGACTGAAGGAGTTAACATAGTTAACTTAGAACTGTGCCTTCCGTGAGTTTAAAAGTTCAATAAATATTAGCTGATCTTTAGTTCAGACTATTTTTATTTCAACTTTTTATTTGTTCCTCTTTTCAATTTGCTTTCTAATTTTTATAAAACAGTATCATATTACTTCATAAATGCAGTGTCTTTTTTGTTTTTTGTGGGGTTTTTTTGACCCTCCTCTGTTTACTGCAGTTACTCTGTTTGCCTGGAGTTCTTTTTTCCCCATTTTACTTGTTTTGTTCTCTCTTTCATGGTGAGGATTTCCACCAATGTCTGCTAATCTGTGGTTGACTACATTTAAGAGTAAGTCACTAAAAAGATGAATAACCTATCTATGAACATGGTAGGATTGTTGATCCAATGGGCTTTCTTTAAGAGTGACTGGTCAGAGACCTAAACTGTCAGAATCTGTCAGTTTTTTCATTGGAACCAAATTCTTTTGAGAAAAAATCACCTAGTCTCTTGCTGAGAGTGGGGGATACACTGGTTGCTAGGTTCTTAGAGCAAAGAAAGCAGAAGTGGCTGGGAATCATACCATTTAGGATACCAACTTCCATTTCCTCCCCATGTTTAAAATGGTGCCTTTCTTTCAGCTTCTGTGGAACCTGGTGTCCTTGAGTCAGAAGAATTGGTTTCTTCAGAGAATAAATCTACCTCCTTCTTGAAGTTAGGAAGGAGATTGAGTACCTAATTTCTCCATATATAATCTGCCAACCAGTCCTATTTTTGACCTCTTCCTACATCCCCACCTTCAGTAGCCCTAGTGCCTGACTCTAGGCTTTTTTCAGACTGACATGTCCCTCTACAAATAAGTAGACTCCCATTTTCTCAACTATTTCCATTCACTTTCCCTCATCCCAAAATTTATTGACGTCCTTCACCCACGGTGGCCTCTTTTCCTGTTATCTTTGATTTGTTGAATTTCATATTTATTATTCCTTAATATCATTATTAGTATTAGAAGGGTGTCAGGAAAGAATGGAGAAAAATTTGTATTTTCAAGCTGATAATCGACAAGTCCAAGGCAAGCCTTTTAAGTGTGAACACAAGGTTCAACTTCCAAAGCTCAAGCCAGAACCACCCAGGTCTCCCAGGAAGTGTAAAACTCTGGGTCCCACTTACAGCCAGAGTTCACACAGTGGACCCAGGGATTTTCATTCTGGAATGCCTCCAGTGGCAGGGAATTCTAAGGGTGGCTTAACTGAAAAATTATCCTAAATATCTCATATGTCTTTGCTTAATAGGAAAGATTTATAAACAAAAGTCACTCCGAAAAAAGAAAATTTTTGTCTGAAAACAAAGAGCTTTTCATAAATAATCTAGACTAGCTCCTTAGCTACCACAAATCAGTACTACTCATGCTTCATTTCTTCCTACTCTGATGTATGATTAGAAATGATGTACTAAAAGAGAAAATGGCTCAAGTGGGGTTCCAAGTGGGGTTCATCTCAATTTTTTAAGAACTGGTTGGTTATCCTCTATAAAGTTAATACATCCTGAACATCATCTGCTCTTTCTAGCTCAGGTACACATGTGTCCCAAATACAATTTCTTTTTTTTTTTATTGAAACGTTTTTTTTTCTTTTGGTATCATTAATATATATAATTACATGAGCAACACTGTGGTTACTAGATTCCCCCCATTATCAAGCCCCCACCACATACCCCATTATAGTCACTGTCTACCAAATACAATTTCTTATGCTGAAATTCACTTTTAAGTAACCACAATAATCTTTTAAACATTTAAATAAATGCTTATTGCCTAACTTTAAGCAACAAACCAATGCATATATGAAGCAGCTATGTGAAATGAGGGGTGGGAAATAAAAGAAAAAGACATGACTCCAAGAATAAGAAGAAACTGCCTAAGTTTCACAAGAAACTTACGTTGTATGTACATAGATAATAGCAACATTGAGGCCCTTGGGAGACTCTGGGGAGCAGCTCACCTGGCCGTTTTTTTTTACCATGATGTTGTCACTATGTCTGTCACCAATCCCAAGGACATAAGAAGCTACACAGTAGCCAGCACAGGACAGCGTAAACTCCTCAATGGCTCGGTCCAGGTCATCTCTGAACAAGAGGAAAAACAAAAGCAATGAAGGTTTTCAGCCTCTAAAATGTATGGGATGAGACCCAATCTACGCTTGTTTACTTTTTAATCCCAAGGAAAAGTGCACCACAGTGCTGCCAAAACCATCTGAGTAGAAGATGCTGGGTCAGCCAAGACAGTGAGGATGATCACTGAGGGAGCAGGGCAGAAAGGAATTAGCGGACTGGCTCAGAGACATATAACTGAAAGTCAGTCATTCAGATTGCTGTGTCCTAGGGGTCATGTTTCAGTAGGGATGGTAGTAGGCTCATTCGCATAGTAATGAGAGGAAACTATCATTTGCTAGATAATGCTAGGCTTTGGAATATCTTTGTGTGTTCTGACCTAAGAGTAGAATTCCTATTTAAGAGTTAAGTATTACAGTTTCAACCATTTAAATCAATGGCTTAAATCAGAAGTAAAACATACCCTTTAGAGACAAGGCTCTATGATCAAAGTTAGGAAGCTGATTATCACGTATGAGTTTTTAGATTTTTGTCAATGATAAAATTTAAGTCTAAAGTTGAAGTCTTTGGCCAAAAATATTCGAAATGTTTTCCCCTCACTGTGAAATTCTGTAATTGCCTATGTATTTTCCAGCACAATAACCATAAATTATACAATTCCTGGCACTGTGCTTTTTTTGTTTGGAGATTATTTTCTACAAACTCATTTACTTCTATTGTAAAAATCTACTGAAAACTTAAGTTCATATATTCACATAATTATAGAAGTTGATGCACTTAACTTATATACTATTTTAAAAATAAGTAAATTCTTGGACTGTAACTACTGGGGGGCTCTGAAATTTCATCTATCAGGTAGAATTCAATGCCTACCACCCACCTATCAGACTTTAGGAAGGCCTATTTGTCATTTTATTCTAACCTGACATGAAGCAATAAAATAATACTAATATTTCCTCCAGGGCACTGATGATTCGAATTAGAATAGTTATTTATTTGACTGTTTGTTCATAAGGATGATGAATGAATTAAACTAACCCAGAATTATATTCTTTAAGCCAGTTCAGAAGGGCATCTTTGTTGAAGGCTGCTGCAGCAGCCACATTGCTACTGTTCAGCTGAATGTCAGCAATTGTTTCAGAGGTGCTCACAACTTCAATGAGGCCAGAGCGATCTCCTGTTGCTAAACAGCCATAAGGCAGCATTCTGAAAGGATAAAAATGGCATAGAGTCATGTGTATGTTATCTGTAAAGTAAAACATTAACAGTTAAGTTTTTTCTTTGATTTTTAAATGTTTTATTACTCTTGATACCTTTGCCATTATTGAATTATTGTCATATGCCTTCTGTTTGAGAGTAATTTACTAATCTCTAATGGGCCAGCTAAATATATGTTTTTCTTATCTAGTTATTCCAATTAAATATTCTTTTTGCTCTTATAGATGGACAGAAAAACATCTGATAAAAAGTCTTTCAATTTTACTCTAAATTTTGGGTAAGGGAAGGACTCTTTATGGAGTACCTAATAGGTGCCACATAGCAGGTTAAATAAGCACTTTACACATCACCTTAGTGGCAACTCCAACCTTTCAGTTGTTCAAGCCTACAACCTCAAGGTCATCTTTGACTCTTTTCTCTCATTTCATCCATTTACCAATCTTGAAAATGTATAAAGTCTAAGTACTTCTCTGCCTCCACCCTTCCTTCTGCTACTACCCTAGTCCAAGCCACCTTCAACCTTAGTCTATTATTCAAGTTTCCTAATTAGACTCCCTGCTTCCACATCATAGTCTGTTCTAAATATAACGGCAATGTAATCCATTTGAAATATATTATATCACTACCCTGATCATAATTTCTACACTGGCTTCCCACCTGAGAGTGAAAGCCAATACACTTGCCACAGCTAACAAGTCCTTCAATCTAGTCCCCCCTCGCCACCTCCTCGATTCCTCCCCTTGCTTACTTTGTTCATACTATATTGACTTCCTTTCTGTCCCTCATACACATAAGCACAATACTCCCTCATTCCTTTATTTATGTTATTTTCTCTGCATGAAATGTTCCTCCCCAAGACATCTACATGGCTTATTTCCTCATCATCTCAGTAAGAAATTCCTGAATCATCCTATTTAAAATCACAACACTCTACAACACAACACTTTCTATCTCTTCCCTGCCTTATCTTCCTCTATGATATTCAACACTATCCAATACCCTAAATATTTTATTTGTTTGTTTATTGTCTGTTTCCACCATTAGGATGTATGTTCCAGCAGGCAGGAATGTTCTGTTCACTGCTGTATCCTAGTGCCTGAGATTGTGCCTAGCACAAAGCAGGTACTCAATAAATATTTCTGAATGAATAAACAAATTTAATAACAAAATCCCTGTAAGTTCCAATCTTACAAATGAGAAACACAAGTAATTTGCAAAAAGCCATACACATTTAATTAAGAAGAAGATCCAAGACTTAAAATTAGGTCTGTATGGCTCTAAAACCATCTTTTTAACCTAACAGTCTCCAGAGTCAGTGACTATATAATAGGCCTCTCAAGCTGCTTCTTACGTAAAATAATTTTCTGCTAAATTGAGAGAGAGCATTTTGCTTTGATTTGTATGTACCTGATACCTAGTAAAAATAAAAATCTTTTCTCAGGTCTATTTTTAGCCACTTAAGAAGAATTTCTTTTGTCAATTAGCTATTCACATCCTTTGCCTATTAGGGTTTTAAACATCTTCCTTAGTGGACTTATATCAGCTTTTTATACACTTTTCTCACGTTGGTTATAAACATTTTCTAAAAACTGTATTACCATTACAGCAACTCCAAAAATGGAATGAGATAGCTTGGAAAGTACAAATTAAAGTCAGGGCACTCCAGAAAATGCAATGGATAGAATGCATGGATTCAATAAATAAGTGGTGCACCTATGAGCCAAGAACTGTGTTATCTGCTGCTGCTACAGATATGACCAAAAAAAGTAATCCCTGCTTTCAGTGAACAGGCAAAGCACAAATGCACAACGTGCATGTTATCTTTGTATGAATGAGAAGTGCCATGAGCACATGTCAAGAGTCAAGGAAGATTTGTGAGAAGGAAGGAGAAAGGGAAGTACAAAAGCAAGGTTAGAAGAAACAGTCAGTGTTTGAAAGACTATGCAGGGGGCCCTCAAGGCCATGTAAGGACTTCTGTCTTTCTCCTAAACGTACTGAGAAAAACTCTGAAGGACTTTATGAAAGAAAGAGGGAGAGTGAGTGTGAGTGTGTGTGTGTTGGGGGACATATGAGAGTGTTAGTACGTATAACAACCAGATAAAAGGGGGCAGTTTTATTAAATACTTCCTAAATTTCCTTTCAACCAAAAATTCATTGTATGCCTCTTTAAACACTTTCTTAGTTCTAGCAAAATAAAGTTGGGAGAATTGCCAAACTACACGTTGGCAGCCTGATAACACTGCTTTCCATGTACATTATTAAATTACATTTCCTTTTAAAAATGTACCCCTCAATAAGTAAGGAATCTAATGGAGCATGAAAGTTTTTATCAAGACTCCCATCCTTATCATGATACAACACAAATGAAGTAAACACAGCCCAGTAAAAGTGCACTTTGGCTCACTTTCCTGCATCTCTTCCCACCCCACTTGCAGCTAAAGTGGACAAAAGTCCATTGACTTCCTCTTTAAAAGGAGACACTTATGAAAGTGTCCAGTGTCTTAAGGATGGAACACTCACAATGGGAAAGAGAAAACATCCTTCTCAGAGACAGTCTGACAAGAAGTCAAGCTGGGGACAAACTCTTGAGTGCGGAAATCTTACATGGACCCTCTTTGCACTCAACTTCTACACTTCTTATAAAAGCCATGCCAACAATCAGTAATATTTACCTTTCTTCTCAGACTCTCTGATACAAGGAGCAATTTACCTTTCTGCTAAAGCAAGAATTTAAAAATGAAATTAATTCTACAGCAATGGGGATAGCAGTCCCACAAACCTACTCTGAATGGGTATGTAGATTTTCTCTAGTCTTGACTCTGACACACTGAGCCAAGTCTGAGTGGTACTTTAGCCCCTTGTCTCCAAAGGAGGAAAGTGTAACTCCTTTACCTAATGCTTACACCCATCTCCTTCCTTCATCCTTCCAAAACTACTAACACCAGTGTCATTAAAGGACTTCTGTGTAGCTCTCTTAAAAGGGAAGTAAACCCCATTAGTGCAATTCAGATGTAAAGTCACAATGAAAACAATTGTCCAAAATTCAGCATCACATGTATTTATGCAGTATCAGGGAATGGGAGACTGTGTAAGACTATCAAATCTACCAAAGGCCAAATAGATTTACATGTAGACAACCTATCAGCCTTGACAGAAAAGGCTGATTAACTACTGTTTCTTGACCAAAGGAGGTCAGAATATTCTAACATACTGGTGGCTTACAAATGTGCTATTCTGGCATGAAAGATACCGAAAGAGAATTCTGAGACATCAGAGAACAATGAAAATAAGAAACACGCACATTCATTCATGTCATGCTATCATGATACTTACAGGTATTAAAATATTCAGATCAAAGTAGTACCGTAGAGAAGGTATCTGAAGATTTGAGGTTAAATTTAAAAGACTGTGTGTTAAATCAAGTACTCCTGGAGGGGGCTCAAGACGGTGGCGCGAGCAGGGCGGTGGAAATCTCTTCCCAAAACAATACATATTTTTCAAAATACAACAAATACAAATATTCCTAAAAGAGAGACCAGAAGATACAGTACAACAGCCAGGCTACATCTACAGCTGCGAGACTCAGCATGTCACAAAGAGGGTAAGATACAAAGCCATGACCCGGCGGGACCTGAGCACTACCCCCACCCCAGCTCACCAGCAGGAGGAAAAGAGTCAGAGTGGGGAGGGAGTGGGAGCACTGGACTACTAAATAACCAGCCCCAGTAATCTGCACCAGGAGCAAAGACATACATTGCATGGTGTACTGGATATTAGAGAAACGGAAAAGCAGGATCGAAGACGGAGACTACAAGCGGGTCCTCACAGCCTGCTACCCTGGGACAAAAAAAAGCGGGCGCTTTTTAAAAGCCTTAAAGGGACAAGGACCCAACAGCTGAACAAAATCATCCCAGCACACCCAGCCCAGCAGGCTGGGAATCCTGAGAACTTTTGGCCCCTAACCCCCTGCCGGGTAAAGCAGCCTGATACCCCGCGGTGAAAAGCAGCCTGCCACTCGTTCCCCCCAGTCGGCAATGCAAACGGACCAGCTGACCTGCCACAGCTACGGAGCAGCCAGACAGCGGCCCCACCCACAATCACACAGAGTCACCTCCCAGGGCACAGCTAATCGGGACGGGAAGCGGAAGCCGGAGCTAGGTCCAGAAGGCACGAAGGGGTACCGTCCTCACAGGAGAACATACCCTGCATGATGGCCAGCCCTCACCACCCCCCCGCAGTGCTCAAGGCTAGCCTGAGGGCGGCCCACCCACTGAAGCTCAGGGGACAACCCCAGAGACTGCCTCCCAGTGGACGGGTAACCTGCATAGGCAGTGGAAGTGGGAGCAAGGTCTGGATGGCATGAAGGCACGCCATCCTCACAGGAGAATAGACCCTGTGCAGTTGCGACCCCCAGTAGTACTCTAGGCTAGCCTGAAGGTGGGTGGCCCTGCCCACGGCAGCTCAGGGGATTATCCCAGAGACTGCCTCCCAGTGTGCGGGTAACCGGTACAGACAGCAGAAGCTGGAACAAGGTCTGGAACACACGAAGGGGCAGTGTTCCTCCAGGAGAACACACCCAGCACAGCTGCAACCCCCCGCAGTGTGCTAGGCTAGCCTGAGGGTGGCCCTGCCCACTGCAGCTCAGGAGACTATCCCAGAGACTGCCTCCTGGTGTGCGGGTAACTGGCACAGGCAGTGGATAAGAGCAAGGTGAATAACAAGCAGGAAGGGATTTTGTTCTCTCAGCTGACACATGTGTAACCTGCCTGCGACCACTTCTATCGCCGTGAAAAGACAGAAGAATCTGGTACAGTCAAAAATCACTCAGACAACCCCTGAGAAAGGGCCCAGTGGGGTAGATATAACCAATCTCCCTGAAAAAGAATTCAACATAAAAGTCATAACCATGCTGATGGACCTACAGAGAAATATGAAAGAAATAAGGGATGAAGTCTGGAGGGAGATAACAGAAATGAAACAATCAATAGAAGGGCTTAAGAGCAGACTGGCGAAGTGCAAGAGACTGCTGTTAATGGAATAGAAATCAGAGAACAGGAACAGAGAGAAGCTGAGGCAGAGAGAGATAAAAGGATCTCTAAGAACGAAAGAATATTAAGAGAACTGTGTGACCAATCTGAACGGAACAATATTCCCATTATAGGAGTACCAGAAGAAGAAAAGAGAGAAAAGGGTTAGAAAGTGTCTTTGAAAACATAATTGAGGAAAACATCCCAAGCTGGGGAAGTAAATAGTCTCTCAGACCATGGAAGCCCACAGATCTCCCAAAACAAGGAACCCAAGAGGACAACACCAAGACATATAATAATTAAAATGGCAAAGATCAAAGACAAGGACATAGTATTAAAGGCACCAGAGAGAGAAAAAAGATAACCTACAAAGGAAAACCCATCAGGCTCTCATCAGACTTCTCAACAGCAACGTTACACGCCAGAAGAGAATGGCATGATATATGTAATGCAATGAAACAGAAGGGCCTTGAACCAAAAATACTGTATCCAGCATGATCATCATTTAAATTTGAAGGAGGGATTCAACAATTTCCAGTCAAGCAAAAGCTGAGGGAATATGCCTCCCACAAACCATCTCTACAGGGTATTTTAAAGGGACTGATCTAGATGGATGCACTACTAAGGTTAAATAGATTTCACCAGAGAAAATAAAATCATACCAAAGGGAGCAGACCATTCAAACACTAACTAAAGGGAAAAAATAAAATCAACTATCCACAAAACAGTCAAAGGAAACACAAAAAAAGCACAGAATAAAACACCTAATATATAAAGAATGGAGGAGGAAGAATAAGAAGGGAGAAAAATAAAGAATCATCAGACTGTATTTATACTAGCTTAATGAGAGAGTAAAGTTAGACTGTTAGATATTAAAGAAGCTACCCTTGAACCTTTGGTAACCACGAATCTAAAGTCTGCAATGGCGATAAGTACGTTATCTATCAATAATCACCCTAAACGTAAATGGACTGAATGCACCAATCAAAAGACAAAGACTAACAGAATGGATAAAAAAGCAAGACTCATCTATATGCTGCTTACAAGAGACTCACCTCAAACTCAAAGATATACACAGACTAAAAAGGAAGACGTGAAAAAAGATATATCATGCAAACAATAAGGAGAAAAAAGGAGGTGTTGCATTACTTGTATCAGACAAAGGAGACTTCAAAATACAGAAAGTAGCAAGAGATAAAGAAGGACATTACATAATGACAAAGGGGGCAGGTCAACAAGAGGATATAACCATTATAAATATATATGCACCAACACAGGAGCGCCAGCATATGTGAAACAAATACTAACAGAATTAAAGGAGGACATAGAAAGCAATGCAGTCATTTTAGGAGACTTCAACACACCACTCACTCCAAAGGACAGATCAACCAGACAGAAAATAAGTAAAGACACAGAGGCACTGAACAACACACTAGAACACATGGCCCTAACAGACATCTACAGAACTCTACACCCAAAAGCAGCAGGATACACATTCTTCTCAAGGGCACATGGAACATTTTCCAGAATAGACCACATACTAGGCCATAAAAAGAACCTCAGTGAATTCAAAAATATTGAAATTCTACCAACCAACTTCTCAGATAACAAGGTGTAACACTAGAAATAAATTTTAGAAAGAAAACAAAAAGGCTCACAAATACATGGAGACTTAATAACATGCTCCTAAATAATCAATGGATCAACGACCAAATTAAAACAGAGAACAAGCAATATATGGAGACAAATGACAACAACAGCACAAAGCCCCAACTTCTGTGGGACGCAGCAAAGGCAGTTCTACGAGGAAAGTATATTGCAATCCAGGCCTATTTAAAGAAGGAAGAACAATCCTAAATGAATAGTCTAAAGTCACAATTATTGAAAATGGAAAAAGAAGAACAAATGAAGCCCAAAGTCACCAGAAGGAGGGACATAACAAAGATCAGAGAATAAATAAATAAAATTGAGAAGAAAAAAACAATAGAAAAAAATCAATGAAACCAAGAGCTGGTACTTCGAGAAAATAAACAAAATAGGTAACCCCCTAGCCAGATTTACTAAGAGAAAAAGAGAATCTACACACATAAACAGAAGTAGAAATGAGAAAGGAAAAATCATGATGGACCCCACAGAAATACAAAGAATTATTAGAGAATACTATGAAAATCTATATGCTAAACACACTGGAAAACGTAGAAGAAATGGACACCTTCCTAGAAAAATACAACATTCCAAGACAACCATGGAAGAAACAGAAAAACTAAACAGACCAATCACCAGCAACAAAACTGAATCAGTAATCAAAAACCTACCCAAGAACAAGACCCCCGGGCCAGATGGATTCACAGCTGATTTTTATCAGATATACAGAGAACACATAATAGCCATTCTCCTTAAAGTTTTCCAAAAAATAGAAGAGGAGGGAATATTTCCAAACTCATTCTATGAAGCCAGCATCACTCTAACACCAAAACCAAAGACACCACAAAAAAAGAAAATTACAGACCAATATCCCTGATGAACATAGATGCAAAAATACTCAACAAAATATTAGCAAACCAAATTCAAAAATACATCAAGAGGATCAGACACCATGATCAAGTGGGATTCACCTCAGGGATGCAAGTATGGTACAACATTCGAAAATCCATTAACATCATCCACCACATCAGCAAAAAGAACAACAAAAACCACATGATCAACTTTATAGATGCTGAAAAAGTATTTGACAAAATTCAACATCCATTCATGATAAAAACTCTTAACAAAATGGGTATAGAGGGCAAGTACCTCAACATAAAAAGGCCATATATGACAAATCCACAGCCAACATCAAAATTAACAATAAGAATCTGAAAGCTTTTCACCTACGATCAGAAACAAGACAGGGATGCCCACTCTCCCCACTGTTATTCAACATAGTACTGGAGGTCCCAGCCACAGCAATCAGACAAAACAAAGAAATACAAGGCATCCATACTGGTAAGGAAGAAGTCAAACTGTCACTATTTACAGATAACATGATATTATACATAAAAACCCCTAAAGACTCCACTCCAAAACCACTAGCACTAATATCTGAATTCAGCAAATTTGCAGGATACAAAATTAATACACGGAAATCTGTTGCTTTCCTATACACTAACGATGAACTAACAGAAAGAGAAATCAGAAACAATTTCATTCACAATTGCATCAAAAAGAATAAAATACCTAGGAAAAAACCTAACCACGGAAATGAAAGACCTATACCCTGAAAACTACAAGACACTCCTAAGAGAAATTAAAGAGGACACTAACAAACAAATTCATCCCATGCTCTTGGCTAGGAAGAATAAGTATTGTCAAAATGGCTTTCCTACCTAAAGCAATCTACAGATACAATGCAATCCCTTTCAAAATACCAACAGCATTCTTCAAGGAACTGGAACAAATAGTTCTAAAATTCATATGGAACCACAAAAGACCTCAAATAGCCAAAGCAATCCTGAGAAGAAAGAATAAAGCAGGGGGCATCTTGCTTCCCAACTTCAAGCTCTACTTCAAAGCCACAGTAATCAAGACAATTTGGTACTGGCACAAAAACAGACCCATAGACAGAATAGAGAGTCCAGATATTAACCCAAAAATATACGGTCAATTAATATACGATAATGGAGCCATGGATATACAATGGGGAAATGACAGCCTCTTCAACAGCTGGTGTTGGCAAAACTGGACAGCTACATGAAGAGAATGAAACTGGATCATTGTCTAACCCCATACACAAAAGTAAAATCAGAATGGATCAAAGACCTGAATGTAAGTCATGAAACCATAAAACTCCTAGAAAAAAACATAGGCAAAAATCTCTTGGGTGTAAGTGACTTCTTCATGAACATATCTCCTCAGGCAAGGGAAACAAAAGCAAAAATGAACAAGTGGGATTATTATCAAGCTGAAAATCTTCTGTACAGCAAAGGACACCATCAGTAGAACAGAAAGCATCCCACAGTATGGGAGAATATATTCATTAATGACATATCCGATAAAAGATTGACATTCAAAATATATAAAGAGCTCATGCACCTCAACAAACAAAAAGCAAATAATCCAATTAAAAAATGGGAAGAGGATCTGAACAGACACTTCTCCGAAGAAGAAATTCAGATGGCCAACAGGTACATGAAAATATGCTCCACATCGCTAATCATCAGAGAAATGCAAATTATAACCACAATGAGATATCACCTCACACCAGTAAGGATGGCCACCATCCAAAACATAAACAACAAATGTTGGCAAGGATGTGGAGAAAGGGGAACCCTCCTACACTGCTGGTGGGAATGTAAATTAGTTCAACCATTATGGAAAGCAGTATGGAGGTTCCTCAAAAAACTCAAAATAGAACTACTATTTGTCCCAGGAATTCCACTCCTAGGAATTTACCCTAAGAATGCAGCAGCCCAGTTTGAAAAAGACAGATGCACCCCTATGTTTATCTCAGCACTATTTACAATAGCCTAGAAATGGAAGCAACCTAAGTGTCCATCAGTAGATGAATGGATAAAGAAGATGTGGTACATATACACAATGGAATATTATTCAGCTATAAGAAAACAAAGCCTACCACTTTCAACAACATGGATGGAGCTAGAGGGTATTATGCGCAGTGAAATAAGCCAAGCAGAAAAAGACAAGTATCAAATGATTTCACTCATATGTGGAGTATAAGAACAAAGAAAAAACTGAAGGAACAAAACAGCAGCAGACTCACAGAACCCAAGAATGGACCAACAGTTACCAAAGGGAAATGGACTGGGGAAGATGGGTGGGAAGGGAGGGACAAGGGGGAAAAAGGGGCATTACGATTAGGAGACACAATATAGGGGCGGGCACGGGGAGGGCTCTACAACACAGAGAAGACAAGTGATTCTATAGCATCTCACTATGCGGATGGACAGTGACTGTAATGGGTTATGGTGGGTTCTTGATGATGAGGGGAGTCTAATAACCATAATGTTGCACATGTAGTTGTAGATTAATGATACCAAAAAAAAAAAAAAAAGACTGTGTGTTATGTGACCCAGTTTAACTGCAGCAGCTGGCCAAAAGGAAAACAAACACAATAGAAGCACTGAAGCACATGTATTTATAGAAAGGGAAAGAAAAGGTTCAGTGAGCAAAAAATATTACTTTTATTAGGTAGAAAGATAGATATGAGCAGCTGCGGAAGGGGAATAAAAGGGTCAAAGAAAAAAAGGCCCTGTTAACGGGTTCCACTTGAAGACAACAAAGGCTCTGCAGGGACACTCCTTCCTTGCCTAAGGTCCCAGGACAAACCAGTCCCAACCAGGTCCAAACCATACCTCATCATAATCTCATTAAAATAAAATGGCAGTTTTGCTCCTCCCCTTCCATAGGCCTTTCTGTGTGAATTCTGGGAAAGGACATGTGCACTGAGAGGAATGGGTGTATAACTCGAACTGCCAATCAAATGATCTCACCCTGTCAGTCAAAGAGGCATCTCCTGGGGTAGGACATGATAAACAGACCCTCCCCTAAAAGTTCCATGCCTTTGTCTACCTTGACTCTAGCCCTTGGAGTGTATTCAAATAAATCTTTCCCTTTGCTTCCCTATATTCCCTCTGCCTTTCAATTCTTTGTTTCAGCGGTGACTAGAACCAAGGAGAACAAACTTGACTGCCAACAGTTTGAAGATGTTTTCAAAAGAATTAAGAGTTCTGAATATTTTTCTATGGACAGACAAGTTCCTTTTTCTTGCTAGACACATGTTCTTCCCATCAGACAGACCCCAGGTTTTTTTTCTAGCACTCCCACATGAGGCTGCTTTGCTTTGCCTGAGGTCACAATGAACCTCATTCTATGTCAACTGTGCTTTACATTTTAATAGATTTGGGTAAAATAAAAAATTAAGAGAAAAGAACTTGGCAAGGATTTTCAATTAGGCTGTTGCAACTAAGGACAAAGTCTTTTAAAAACAAAAAAAGGCTCATCATATGGCCTGAATCTGCTCTTAGCAAAGGAAACCACTGTGTAGCTTGTGTGCTAAACTTGAGCAGAACCAATGAGATACTAGCCTAAGCTTCAAAAGTTTCCCCCACTTTTTGTGAGGCAAAATCAAGTAAAATCATTTTGTCAGGGTTTACTTTATAGGGTCAGTAAAATTTTGCTGTAATGAACCAGACAGTAAATATTTTAGGTGCTGCAGACTATTACATCACTACTCAGTTCTGCAGTTAGAGCAAAAAAGCAGTCAAAGACAATACAAAACAAATGGGTTGTGGCTGTGTGCCAATAAAACTTCATTTACAAAAAAAAAAAAGGCAACCCAGGTCCCTCTGGGTTTATGTTACACTGGCAGTTTCTCAGAATCACCCACCTCTCCTATTGATGCAGTATTTCTCAAGAGTAAGTGACTGAGTAAAACAAAACTTGCTATCTATTCAAAACTACTAATTCTATTTTCACTCACACCAGTAAGGATGGCCACCATCCTTGTTAAAATTTCCTTGTTGTGTTAAAAATTCCTACTATTTTAAAAGTAAAACTGTCACATTTATGGTTCTCAAAGGGTCCTTTTTAGATGAACTCCAATCTTACTTCCTAATTCTAATCACTTCTACAAGTCCCATAAGATGAATAATTTCCACAGCAAATTGCTCTTTTTATCTCAATGCATGAAAAAAAGTTTTTTAAGGAAAATGACATATTTTGTACACCAAAACACTGTGCTACACAATAAGTTACTTCTTACCACCATTGTTTTTTCAGTTAGACTGGTAAAATAATAGAAAGACATCAAGTTTAGAGTCTGATAGACGTGGATTTGAATCTGGGCCTCCACTTAATATTTTTGTAATGCTTGACAAATAGTTTAAAACTCCTTGGGTCTTAATTTTTCTCATCTGTTTAAAAGGAATAATACAACCTCATAGAGTTGTAAAGGTTACATTACAATATATATACATGAAGAATCTAATACAGTGCCTAGATCAGTCAATGAATAGCAACTGTTTTAAGCTTTTAAAAAATAAAAACATATTTAATAAAGAGAATATAATTCAAACTAAAATGTTAATCAGGAAATACTTATAATCTTCCAAGGATAAAGTCAATCACAAGTACGATGACATCCAGCAACCTTGTTGACTAAGTTGGTGTAGATAATAAAACAGTAAAAATGTCAGATAAAGTAAAAAAAACTTTTATAAATAGTTATAGTTAATAAAGAAGAGGGGACAATGAGTCCCGGAAATATAATTACTCACAGTAGTGGCTCATTAAGTCACTCACTTAGCTGACATTTTAATACCCATAAGAAAAGAAACATTATCTTGAGCCCGTGAAAGGCAGGAACTAGACCTGAGATCTTACAAAAAGCTGGGGCTCTGAAAAGGCTCATGAAAAGGTAACTAGAGAATATCTGTTCATGGACTAGAGGATGTAGCATGAAAGTTGCTATCAACCCTGGTTGGACAAAAAAAAAAGGGTTTCATTAAAGTGCAAAAACTCAAGCTTTCCCACATTCCCATGAGATCCAAATATAAACTACCTATGAGGTATGAGAGCCTGAAGGGAAAGAGGTAACATAACACTGGCAGACTGTGTGTACAGACCTTGGGGAAACAGAACAAACTACTTGGGGAATACTTTCACTCCCTAGGAAACAAAGGACCCTCATAGAAAACACAATCCCTACCAATAATGAACACAAAACCACATATTATCTACACAAAGAAATGAGTAAGACTAAGAAGATAAAGGAAAGGTGGCACCCAAAGAGACAGAACAATATGAAAGAGACTCTAAAATGGTGAAAAGGAATAAAAAACATAAGGAAGAAAAAGTACAGTATTAAAAAAACGGGCATACAAAAACAAAATTAAAAAAAACTCTGACATGAGAACAGTCACTGAAATAAACACACTATACTGAATACATGAGATTAGAAAATGTTTGAAGAGATAATTATGAAGAGAATAAAGAAAAACTACAAAGAATATGGCATAAAGATTAATAGGTGGGACAGAAGTAGGAAAGATAGGTTAAGAGACATGCAAGACAGAACAGGTAAGTCCAACATAAAACTATTAAATTTGCAGTACAAGACTGTGAGAGTGGGGGAACTGCACCATGAATAAAATAAGACACATTTTGTAGAAACTAAAAGATGTCATTTTATTTGAAAAGCTACAATGAGAAAGGAAAAGGAAAAGTAAATAAAAAGAAATCTATACATAAATTATAGTAAAAGTGCAGAAACCAAAGGCAAAGAGAAACTATTTTCTGCAATGGGGTAAAAAAATGACAGATTTTTTTAGACTGAGAGCAGAGTTAAAACAAAACAAAACAAAACAGATCAGAATACCATGGAATAGGTCTTCAAGGTTTCTAAGGAAAGCAACTATCAATTTATATTTTTAAATCCCCTAACTGGGTAATGTCAAGAAAAATGAGTTAGAAACCTCTAAAAATCCACTTTTCCATTAAAGCAACAACAACACTGGCAAAAAACATTGTCAAAGTCAACTATGTCAGGAACATATAAGTAACAAGAAACGGTTGCAGAAATCTGGGAATGTTTACGGAAGAAAACAGATGACCTATTCCAATCCTCCCTTCCTTCCCCACTTCCTGGTTCTGCAGCCGACTTGACAATGAACAGCCCACAATCACTGTGAATACAGCAACCTGGCAGCCACTAGAGGGGACAAAAATGGGGACAGAGCTCTTTCAAAGCCTCATTTCTGCAGAATTATCACTCTTTGAACTCTTTAGTAGTTCATGGGAAGATCCCACTCTCAATTCTGTGTCTCCTTGACCTCAGACCTCACCTAGTGTGAACCGCCTACTACCTGGGGATGTTTCTCAAAAATAATCAAAATCAATTGTTAAACAGCAGCTGTTTAAATAATAGTTTACAATTTAAATAGGGAAATAATAGTTGAAGCAAGCAACAGACTAACCAAAAAGCTTAAAAGGAAAAGCCAGGGAATGTGTTGGGAGGGTCATAGGCATGCCCAGGGCTGGGCACGTGCACAGAAGAGAACTTACAAGAACTTAGAAGGCCCTAGCTCTCACCTCTGGCTAACTTGGAGGCTTTACACAAGTTAGGTTTAAAGCACAGCTCTGAACTACCTGGCTGACAGCTGAAGGCATGCTGCAACATGCACAGAGCCCTCCCTATAGACTGGAAAACCTATGGATTACAGGCACTTAAAGAAATCTATCTCAGTCATTAGTGGACCAAGAAGAGAAATCAGTGACTGCACATGACAAACAATATAAACTTTACATAATTAGTTCAGAAAAGTCACTAAATAAACAACAAAGAACAACAACAAAAAATCCTGAGGAAGGGGGAGAATGAAACTTTCAGAGTTGTCAAATTAAAGTGTTCAGTTTCAACAACAAAAAAGTATGAGACACAAAGAAACAAGAAAATATGGCCATACACAAGAAAAAAGCACTCTATAAAAACTGTGCAAGGAAACCCAAATGTTGAATGTGAGGCAAAAATTTTTAAACGCCTATTTTAAGAATGTTTAAATAACTAAAAGGAACCAAGTCCAAGAACTAAAGGAAAGTTGAGAATGATCAATCATCAAACAGAGACTATAAGTAGAAGTTACTTAAATGAACCAAATAGAAATGTGGATTTGAAAAGTATAATAAAATGCAACATTCACTAGACAACAAGCAGATCTGAGCAGCCATAAGAATCAGCAAACCAACCAGAAGACAAGTATCCAATCACAGGTACAAAAGGAAAAGAATGAAATAAAATGAACAGAGCCTCAGGGAACTGTGGAATACCATCAAGCATACCAACAAGAACACTGGTAGTCTCAGAAGGCAATTAGAATAGGGCAGAAGAGTTTTTCTTTTTTAAGTATAGCTGAAAACTTCTGAAATTTGATGAAAAACATTAACATACACACCTAAGAAGCTCAATGAATTCAAAGTTGGATAAACTCCGAGGAGTTTAATCAAACATTATAATCAAACTGTCAGGATGGAAAAAAAAGAGAATCTTGAAAGGAGTAAGGGGAGGTACATTATCACTTACTGGGGATCTTCAGTAGAAAACATGGGAGGACAGAAGGAAGGAGGATGACATTCAAAGCACTAGAAGACTGTCAAACAAGAGTTCAATATCCAGTAAAACTGTTCTTCAAAAACAAAGGAGAAATTAAGACATTCCCAGATAAATAAAAGCAGAGAGAATAAAAGATGGGGGACTCCTTATTTCAAAACTTGCTACAATACTACAGTAAATAGGAATGTGCAAAAGCAGATATGTAGATCAATAAAATAGAATTTATAATCCAGGAAAACCCTCTCACATTTACAGTCATTTGATGTTCTCCAAGAGTGCCGAGGCAATTCAATGAAGAAATAATCTTTTCAAAGATGATCCAGATATCCAAATACAAAAGAATGAAATTGGACTCCTACCACACGCCACATAAAATTATTTAACCAAAAATGTACTGATGACCTCCAATATAAGGGCTGAAACTAAAATTCTTGGAAGAAAATAGGTGTAAATCCTGATAACACTGGAATAGGCAAAGCTTTCTTAGACCTGGCACCAAAAACACAAACAAAAAAAAGATAAATTGGACATCATCAAAATTAAAAAATTTGCGCATCAAAGGACATTATAGAGAAGATGAAAAGCCACAGAATGGGAGAAAATATTTGCAAATAATGTATTTAATAGGGGTCTAGTATCCAAAATATACAAAGAACTCTTATAACTCAAAAATTAAAAGACAACCCAATTCAAAAATGAGCAAAAACTTACACAGATATTTCTCCAAAGAAAATAAATAAATGACCAACAAACACGAAAAGCTAGCCAAAGTTATTAATCATTAGGGAAATGCAAATTAAAACCCAATGAGAAAAAAGTTTTTACTATAGGCCAAAATAGACAAATGCCAGTACAATGGGAAGTTTTAACATACCTCTGAAGTGACAAATAGGTAAAAATTAAATGAGAAAATAGACATAGACATAACAAAATTGATAAAGGAGATATAACCTTACAGCTAATAATTACAGCATCTGGGTTCTTTTCAATCACAAATGATATTTTTAGGGAAATTGGACATTTATGTTAAAGCATAAGAAAGTTTGTAAGAAATATGACACTGATGTTATACAGACCACATAGTCTGACAATAATAAAATAAAATTAGAAATCAGAGACAACAACAAAAAAATTCAATGTGTTTGGATGTTTAAAATAATTTAAACTAGTCCAAGAGTTGAAGAAATAAAAAATGGAAATTATGAAACATTTAGAATCGAATTTTATATAGTTTAGTGTATTATTAAAGTGAGTTTAAATAAGTATATTGTAAAACTTGTGGGTTGCAGCTAAGGCAGTAGGAAGAGGAAACTTACGGTTTTAATTATGTGTATGAAAAAAGAATAGGTATTAATGTTCTAAGTGTTCACCTCAAAAATTCGGAACAGAATAAACACAAATAAAAGGAAGGAAACCATAAAGAGGTAATCAATGATGAAATATAAAACAAAAAACATCAACAAAATCAGAAGCCCATTCCTTTAAAATACTAAAAAGCAAACCTCTAACGAAAAACTAAAAAGAAAAAAACAGTGTATTACATTTTACCCATGCAAAAGGAGAAAATAATTAAACATAGCAGAGGTTATAAAATTACAAGAGAATGTTATAAAAATTGTATAGTAATAAATTTGAAGACACTGATGAACTAGACAATTCTCAGCCTCAAAATTGACTCAACAGGGAAAAAAATGTCTTTTAGAGTCAAATAACCATTGAGGATAATCAGCAGTAAGTAAAACCTAAACAACAAAAAATCAGCACCAGGACTCACCTTTTGTAGAAACAGAATAAGGGAAAGTACACCAAATTTAAAATTTTCAATATGAAATATAGGAGAATATCTTTAAAAATAAGATTACAGCGAAGGATTTTTTAAAATAATGTAACAAAGGCATAAACCTTATAGGAACTTTATAGCAGAGAGAAAATACACTACTTATAAACACTGAAAATACACTAAAACTACTAATTAAAAGAAATGCAAATTAAAATTCTGTAAGATACCATGTTATTACCTATTAGATCTGCAAAATTAACAAGTCTGAATGGCAAGGAGATATTTCTGGGTGGAAACACAACACTAACAAAACCATTTTGGAAGGCATTTGGACAATGGTGGTAAGCTGAAAATACACAGTCCTTATAATTTAGCAATTCCATTTCTGGCTATATAAACTAAAAAAACCTTCCCATATGTGAACAGAGATATTTAGAAGTGTGTAAACTCTCAGGAATTTGGGGGGGGAAAAAAAGGGACACAAATAGCTAATAGGGAGATGTGTAAGTTTTTATACTGATTCAAAGCATAAATAGAAAAGAGAAAATGAAAATGATGTATTAGAACTTCATGTGTTAATCTTAAAAAATCTCATTAAAATACTGTGAGAAAAATTAAACTGCAAAAAGTTACATGGGATACAACAGCAATCATTTAAAGTTCAAAATATAAAATGGATATATAATATATACAGTTGAAGCACATATATATATACACCTCAATATATAAATACATATATTTCAGCTTTAGAATAGTGGTTAATTCTTAGATGCAACAAAGGCAAATAGGATGAAATTCCTATAAATTAATAGGATTAACTTTATCTGCATACTTAATTCCTTCTTTTAAAAAAGAAATAAAGAAACATGGTAACATGTCATTTAATTGCAAAATATCTTTATTAGATATGGATGTAAGAATATAAAAATTGTCATAAATTATCTTTTATACTCTCATGTTTGAGGTAGTCCACAATTAAAAAAATAAAATACAAAAAACTAAGTAAAACATGAAGTTAATCATTATTAACTAGCATAGAAAAAAAAGTATGAAACTGTATGAACCCAACATGCTTAATGTTTTTTTTTCTCCTTAATTAAACAAAAAAAAGGGGGGTACATGCATCTGATCAACCAGCTATAAATCAGGGGTTTCCACAACCTGGTCTTCAGGTTTGATAATTTCCTAGAATAGCTCACAGAGCTCAGGGAAACTTTTTACTTACTAGTACTGATTTATTACAATAGTAATCATTGTAATTCTATTCTATAATTACTAATAATACTATATTAGTTTATTGTTATTAATACTAGTTATTAGTAATATTAATAATTACTTATAATTACTAATAATTCTATTACAATAGTAGTAAGTATCTACTATTTATTACAACTCAGAAACAGCCAGATGGAAGGGATGCAAAAGGGGCAAAGTATGTGGGAAGGGGTGCAGAAAACACCACCACCACCACCATTACCACCTGGGAACCTGCCCTCTGGAAACAACTAGAGAAAAGTTACATGATGTGGTGGGTACAAGGGGTGGGCAGGAGAGCCTTTAATCACAACGCTCAGAAATAATGTCTATTACCACTTTATAGTTTCTGCCAACATTTTAGTGTGTCATTTTTCAGTGAATTTTTAGTCTGATTGAAATAATTCTATAAAAATACTTCAGAATCTCAGTTGTATCATTTGAAACTTAAGATAAGCACTTTCTCCAAATTGTAGCCATCCTCTATAAACAGTATTTTTAAATACCTGAGATTTGGGTTATATGGGAGAGCTAGTAATTTTTAAAATTATTATTCTACTACTGAGCAAATGTTCAAAAGAGTGGTCCAATTATTTTTCTTGTAAATAAAGCAAAGATGAACATCTCTGTCATAAATCTCTGTCCACATTTCTAATTTTAAAGTACATTTTGAAAATACTGGATACAGTACAAGTAAATTTGGTAAAGACAGATTTATATTAATTTATAATAGTATATGAAAATACTTGTAATTTTGCTGCTTCAATGGTGTCTGTAATAGACTATCATTATCATTTAACAAAATCTTTGTTAGGAAAGAGGACAGAAAAATGGCAGAGTAGGAAGATTCTGAGCTCACCTGCCATGGATACACCAAGGCAACTACATGTAATGCTACTCACTCTGAAAACAACCTGAAGACGGACAGAAGAGATCTTTAACAGGTAAAGACAAAGAGAAGGCCACACAAAGAAGAGCAGAAGGGTCAGAGATGCAGAGATTTTGCAGACAAAATCCCCAATACAAGCATATTGAGACAGACAAGGAGGAGTTATCACAGGTATAGACAGAGAAGTAAGGGATCAAGCCCTACACCAAGTACCCCCAGACATGGTGGCTTGCACCAGGAAAATGAGCCTCCATAAAGTCTGGCTTTGAACATTAGCAAAGTTTAACTCTGGAAAAGCCAGAAGAACTACAGTTAACTGAGACTATTCTTAAGAGCCACTGCATTATATCACACTATTTGAGACACAGCACAGAAGCATCAGTTTGAAAGGGTCTGAGTTATACGAGGAGATTTCTTGGCTAATTTTAGGATGTATGCTGGAAAGGTCTTGGCTAATTTTAGGATGTATGCTGGCAAGGTAGGGATCTGTAGAGTTTTCTCCAGGAACATAAGCATTGGCAGGCACCATTTTTCTTGTCCTCCTTCAGCCTAGCTGACCAGATGCTTGGTGGAGTCATTTTTGACACTCTTCATCTATCAGGCTAGCATGCCTTACCATACCTGGTATTTCTCTGGGGACCCGCCCAGACAGGAGCCTCTCCAAAGCAACTCCTACACTGTCACACTTGTAAGCAGTCTCAGGTGGACTGACAACCCTTCAAAGCAACTTCTCCAGAGATAACCCCATCCACCTATCAGCCCACATCAAATAGAGCTGGGAACTCTCAGCCCTACCAAGGTACCCACAGCAGTTGCAGCAGGTCACTGCAAACAGCAAGCTGAGGGCAGACCCTAACCACCAGTTCACCCCAAGCAGCTATAGTCAGGCCTTTCAGCCAGCCATGCCTGAGGCACTCCCTGCCCACTGCAACAAAAGCAACAACAGGAGGGCACGTACAGCCCAGAGAAGAGACCAGGAGAACTGGCTACTTGGCACCACAGGATGTGTTCTACATAAGGCCAATACTTTCCAGACTAGGAGACATAGCTAACCTACCTAATACACAGAAACACAGAGATTCAGAAAAAAGAAGAAAACAGAGAAATAGGTTTCAAGTGAAAGAACTAAGACAAAACCTCAGAAAAAGAGCTAATGAAATGGAGATTAGCAATCTACCTGATAAAGAGTTCAAAATAATGGTCATAAACATACCATTGGACTTGAGAGACAAATGGGTGAACTCAGTAGGAATGTCAACAAGGAGATAGAAAACAGAAAAAAATTAGTCAAAGCTGAAGAATACAATAACTAAAATGAAAAATACACAAAAGGGAATCAGCAACAGATTACAGAATGCAGGAGAACAGATCAGTGATCTGGAAGACCAGGCAGTGGAAAGCAACCAAGCTGAAGAGAAAAAAGGAAAAAAAAAAAATTGAACACATGAGGAGACAGAAAGGGATCTCTATGACAACAATAAGCATAACAACACTGAAATCATAGAGGTCTCAGAAGAAGAAGAGAGAAATGAGCAGAAGACTAATTTGAAGAAATAACAGATGAAAACTTTCCTAACCTGAGAAAGGAAACAGACATCTGATCCATGAAGGATAAAGAGTTCCAAATAAGATGAACCCAAGAAAGTCCACATCAATATAATAAATAAAATGGCAAAAATTAAAGATAAAGGAACTTAAAAGCAGCAAGAGAAAAGCAAAAGTTATATGTAAGGGAACTTGCATACGGTTATCATCTAACTTTTTAGCAGAAAAACTCTGCAGGTCAAAAGGGGGTGATATGACATATTAAAAGGGCTGAAAGGAGCAAACCTATAACCAAGAATACTCTACCTGGCAAAGTTATTCAGTTTTCCAAAAGCACAAAAGCTACAGAAGTTAATCACCATTAACAGGCTTCAAAAGAAATGTAAAAGGGACTTCTTTAAGTGGAAAACAAAAGGCCAAAACTAGAAGAAAGAAAATTAGGAAAGGAAAAAATTTCACCGGAAAAAGCACACATACAGTAAAGGTAGTGGAATCACTTAAAAAGCTATTATGAAGGTTAGAAAATAAAAGCAGTAACATCAACTTAAATTTACAAAAAATAAAATAATGTAAAATGATATAATATACCTGAAAACTACCTGAGAAGTAGAGGGAGGAATAAAAATGTAGTGCTTTTAGAATTTGTTTTTAGAATGTGTTCAAACTTCAACAACCATCAATATTCTGCTATATACATATGGTATTATATTTTAACTTCATGGTAACCACAAATAAGAAACCTATAATAGATAAAAAATAAAGAGGAAGGAAAACAAGCATAACACTAAAGAAAGTCATCAAATCATAAGGGAAGAAAGCAGAGAATAAGAAAAGAATAGAGAAGAAGAAAATCAGAAAACAACTGACAAAATGGCAATAAATACATACCATCAATAATTACTTTAAATGTAAATGGAACAAATGCTCCAACCAAGACATATGGTAATGGAATGGATAAAAAACAAGAGCCATCAACATGCTGCCTAAGAGACTCACATGCCACCAAAAGACATATACAGTCTGAAAGTGAAGGGGCTAAAAAAGATATTCCATGCAAATGGAATACATAAAAATGATGGGGAGGAATGCTTGTATCATACAAAACACCATGCAAAACAAAAACTATAACAAGAGTCAAAGGACATTACATAATGATAAAGTGATCAATCTAATAAGAGGATATATGCAATTGTTAATATCTATGTATCCAACAGAGGATCACCTAAATATAGAAAGCAAATATTAACAGACATAAAGGGAGAAACTGACAGCGATACAATAATAGTAGGAGACTCTAACACCACATTTACATCAATGGATAGATCACCCAGACAGAAAACCAATAAGCAAATAGTAGAATGACACATTAGACCAGATGGACTAAATAGATATATAGAAAACATTCCACCCCAAAAAAAAAAATCAGACAGAACATGCACTTTTCAAGTACACCTGGAACATTCTCCAGTATAGATCATGTTAGTCCACAAAACAAGTCTCAATTTTTAAGAAGACTGTAATCATATTAAGCATCTTTTCCAACCACAAAGGTTAAGAAACTGGAAAAAAAAAAAACCACAAAAATATGGAGGCTAAACAACATGTTACACAAAACAATCAATGGTCAAGAGGAAATAAAAAAACACCCAGAGACAAATAAAAACAGAACTAAGAGGAAAGCTTATAGTAATATAGGCCAAACTAAAGAGACAAAAATAATCTCAAAAACACAATATAACCTTACACCTGAAGGAACTAGAGATGAAGGACAAAGCCCAAAGTTAGCAAAAGGAAAGAAATAATTAGAGTGGAAATAAGTGAATTGGAGCCTATAAAGACAATACAAAAAAAATAAAATCAATGAAACTAAGAACTGATTCTGTGAAAAGATAAACAAAATTGATAAACTGTCATCCAGACTCATCAAGAAAAAAAGAGAAAGGACTCAAATAAATCAGAAATTACATATAAGTTGAAACTGACAAGCTGAAATATAAAGGAAAATATAAAATGAAAAAGTATATGCCAACAATTGGACAACCTAGAACAAATGGATAAATTGCTAGAAACATACAATCTTCCAAGACTGAATCAGGAAGAAAGAGAAAATCTTGAACAGACTTCATATAACAAAATTGAACCAGTAAGTTAAAAACTACTGGACAAGACAAACAGAAGTCCAGTACCAGATAGCTTCACAGTTAAATTCTACCAAGCATTTAAAGAAGAGTTAATACTATCCCTCTCAAACTAGAAGAGGACAGAATGCTTCCAAATTCATCCTAGGAAGCTAGCATCACCCTGATATTAAAACCAACAGACACTACAAAAAAATATGTATATAGAGACCAATAACCCTGGTGATTATAGATGCAAAATTCCTCAACAAAATATCAGCAAACCTAATACAACAATACATTAAAAGGCTCATATACCAGGATTAATTGGAATTTATTTCAGGGATTCAAGGATGTCTCAACACCTGCACATCAATCAACATGATAAACTACATCAATGAAAGGATAAATAAAAATCATATGGTCATCTCAATAGATTCAGAAGATGCATTTCAGAAAACTCAAAATCCATTCATGATAAAAACTCTCAACAAAGTGAGTATAGAAGGAACATACCTCAACATAATAAAGGCCATATAAGACATATTGAATATGATGATTAACATCATATTCAATAGTGAAAAACTGAAAGTTTTTCCTCTAAGATTAGTAGTAAGACAAGGAATTCCACACTCACCACTTTTATAGTACTTGAGGTCCTAGGCACAGCAATTAAACAAGAAAAGGAAATAAATGGCATCCAAATTGATATGGAAGAAGTAAAACCATCACTATTTACAGATGATGTGATATTACATATAGAAAACCTTAAAGACTCCAGCAAAAAACAGAACTAGAAAATGAATTCAGTAATGTTGCAGGATACAAAATCAATATACAGAAATCTGTTGCATTTCTATATAGTAAAAATGAAGTAGTAGAGAAATTAGTTCTCTTCTAGAAACTATCCCATTTACAACTCCATCAAAAAGAATAAAATACCTTGGAATAAATTTGACCAAGGAAGTGAAAGTCTTGTACTCTGAAAACTATAATGACATAGATGAAAGAGACTGAAGAAGACACAAATAAATGGAAAGATGTACCATACTCATGAACTGAAAGAATTAGTATTGTTAAAATGTCTACAATAAAGCAATCTACAAATTCAATGCAATCCCTATCAAAGTATCAATGGTACTTTTCACAGAACTAGAACAAATAATCCTAAAATTTGTATGGAACCACAAAACACCCCAAAGAGGCAAAGCGTATTAGGAAAGAAGAAAGCTGGAGGAATCATGCCCCCTGATTTCAAACTATACAAAGTTATAGTAATCAAAACAGTATTGTACTGGCCTGAAAAAAAGAAACACAGATTAATGGAACAGAAAAGACAGTCCAGAAATGAACTCATATTTATATAGTCAATAATCTGTAGCAAAGGAGGCTAGAATATACGATGGGAGAAGCACAGTCTCACCAATAAATGGTGACTGGTAAAACTGGACAGCTACATGCAAGAGAATGATACTGGGCCACAATCTTATACCATACACAAAAATGTTTTTTTAATGGATTAAAGGCCTAAATATAAGACCTAAAACCACAAAGCTCCTAAAAGCAACATAGACAGTAATCTTTTGGACACTAGCTTGAGCAGTATTTTTCTGGACCTATCCCCTCAGGCAAGGGAAACAAAAGCAAAAATAAACAAGTGGAACTACATCAAACGAAAAAGCTTCAGCACAGTGAAGGAAACCATCAACAAAATGAAAAGGCAACCTACTGGATGAGAAAAGATATTTGTAAATCATGAAGGATTAATATCCAAAATATATAAAGAACTCATACAACTCAAAACCAAAAAACCACAAATATTCCAATTAAAAAATATGATGAACTGAAGAGACATTTCTGCAAAGACATACAGATGGCCAACAGTCACAGGAACAGATGCTTACATATCACTAATCATCAGGGAAATGTAAATCAAAACCACAACGAGTTATTACCTCACACCAGTCACAATGGCTAGTATCAAAAAGACAAGAACAGCAAGTATTGGCAAGGACATGGAGTAAAGGGAACCCTCCTGCACTGTTGTTGGAAGTGTAAATTGGTGCAGCTACTGTGGAAAACAATATGGAGGTTCTTCAAAAAATTAAAAATAGAAATACCATATAACCTGGTAATTCCACTTCTGAGTATTTACCTGAAGAAAATGAAAATGAAAACACTAATTTGAAAAGTACTCCTAAGTTTACAGCAGCATTATTTACAATACTCAAGATATGCAAGCAACCTGTCTATCAACAGATGAATGGATAAAGTGTGATGTGTATGTACACACACACACACACACACACACACACACACACACACACACATGAATATACTCAGCCATAAAAAGGAAATCTTGCCATTCGTGACAATGTAAATAGACTTAGAGGGTATTATGCTAAGTGAAGTAAGTGAGACAAAGAAAGACAAATACAATATGACTCACTCTATGGGGAACCTAAAAATCAAAACAAATGAATAAAGAAACAAACACATAAAAACAAACAGAATCATAAATACAGAGAACAAACTGTTGGTTGCTAGAGGGGAAGAAGCTGGGGGAGAGCAAAACAGGTGAAGGAGTTTAAGCAGTACAAACTTCCAAACATAATCATGAGGATGAAAATTACAGTATAGGGAATATAGTCAATAATACTCTAATCTTTGTATGGTGACAGATGGTAACTACATTTACTGTGGTGCATTTTGTAATGTATATAATCATTGAATCACTATGTTGTACACCTAGAAGCAATATGATATATAACTATACTTTGATTTTAAAACCTGTGCTAGGAAATTTGATATCCAATTGTTTTTCTAATTTGTACTTCTACTTTAGAACTGACAGTGTTCATGTAATTATTAATTTATTTTTATCTTGCACAAATAGCCTATATACATCTCTTCCCCATATATTTATTTCTATGAGCTCTTTAAATAGTTAGGATTATTATCCCCCTGTCCTGTTCATTATGAATGTGTGAGTCTTGACTTTTAATTTGGTTGGTTGACATTCAAATCTTGTATTTTTATGTAGATAAATATATCAACATTGTTTGCCATTATATTGTCATCTGCACTTCATCTTAGAAGATTTGATAATAATTAGTATTTTAAAATCCAGTGTTTCCTTTTGTCTTTTGCCATAAAACCCATCATGTTCACTCTCTAGACACAACAATGGTGGCAAGCTAAAAACCCTGAACCCACCTATACAACTCCCTTTTGGGAAGGTAAAGGAATCAATGTTACCAGGCTATGTAGGAAAAGGGGCAGGCCCTTCCGTGGCCTTGCCACTCCCACAACCACTACTGCATTCTCTCTGAGAGTACCTTCAAAACCACAGGTTAGAACATGATGCTTGCTTTGTGTCCAGGTTTTACTGGAAGATCAAACTTACTCTTTCTTTGTGGACTCTCCATCACATATATGAGTTCTACACCTGCTGAGGTTTCACTAAGATAATGTATTTGAGATTACACTAGGAATTGTAAAGTGCTATATAAATATTTTAGTAACTATTAATAATAATAGGAGGGAAAGAATCAATAAGAGGCCTTTAAATTTTTACTGTGGGAGTAACACAATATGAACAAAAATAAATTCACTAGAAATCTCACCGAAGATCCAGACCTGCTTCTTTCCAGAGTAAATCCATCAAGCGCAGCATTTGGAGTGTCAACATATCCTGCCGTAAATCTAAGGAGGAAAAAACACCCTGCTTTACTATAAGTGCTTTTCATTTTATAGCTAGTAACTTTGATATTAGCTAACACAGCCAAAATTAACTAAAACCATTGACAAATGCTGTGTTAATTTTTTTCCTAAAAACCTGGAGTTGAACGTATTTCATTGTGCTAAATATTAGGTTTGTTGGTTAGCATGTCCCTGTAACACTATTTCAGAAGTTAACTTTAAAGTATTTTTTATTGTTTACCTTGTGTAAGCTACTGCCTTGACTATATAGAGGCTGTAATACTGTTATAACACAGTAATGCTGTATTACAGCATCCACACAATTCACACTGCTAAGTTTTTTCCTTCTTGTTTACTTTTAGGGATGCACAGGAAGTTCTTAAGAAACACCTAAGGAATTGCATGATGGGGTTCAATTTTCAGGTAACAGGCTGTGAAACTGCTTACATCCATGTAATGATATTCATATGGTCAAATGGGGTTGTATGTCTTCCAAAAAACTACAATTTCTTATTAAAACAATTGTAAGCATATATTATGTTGAGCACATTTACTCATACTATCTTGTTTAACTCCCTTTAATAAACACAACATACAGATGCTGTAATCCTCATGGACATTTAAGATCTTTAAACTCCATGAATTTCTTGTGACTTCCCTGTAATCACATAACTAACAAGTGGTGCCAACCATGACTGCCTTCTGGTTGGTATACTTCAGAAGGCATTTGTTTTATTAAAGTACAAGTCAGTAACATATTTTAATTACAATACAAAATTATGGCAGCAGTATAAAAATTGCTATTACTGACACAGGATGATGTATATATAACTGAAAATATTCCCATGTTTTTTTTCACAAACTTTTTGACCAACGAGTAGAGACACTTCACATTTTGTAAGAAAAAGAGGTAGATTTATTAGAACAATATACTTTTCCTAAGAGGACAAAAAAGGGACTTAATGACATGCCAAATTCAACATAATTACCATTGATAGCTACCTTTTGGTTGCCATATTACAAATTTACACATCACCTTTCAAATAAAGCAAACTGAAAAGAAGTGAAGAATGCTAAGGAAACTTGCACTGTAAAAACATACATACCATCACCATTTTTGAAAATCACTCCAACTGAATCCCCACCAAATAACTTGTTGTTGTACACAAGCCACAAAGGCTTCATTTTGGAATCCATGTATTTACACTTTTCAACACTGAAATCAAACAAGGGGAAAATTAGCCCACTTTAATGTAAAGATACGGCAAGATTGGGATTTTGCCATTGATATCCTAGGCTTGGGAAAACCCCTTACCTATTCCTTTCAGGTCTGTAGAAGTCAGTATCAGAATATTTCCGCTTATTAGAAAAATAACCAGGGTGATAGCCTTAATTGGCATGCAGTGATGCCAGATGGGCTGGACTGAAAACCCAGATTTGCCCTTCTTACTACTCGTATTTGAAATTCCTTCTTTTCTTTCTTTCTTCTTAACTTTGTTATTATACATAGTCAATAAAAATATAAACCTATCATTGGATTAAAATTAGGAATATTAGGAGTTAATTTCTTAAAGAGGGATCAATTTTGAATACCAATATACTAAATACCCATTATTACTTTTCCATTATTATTTTTGTAGGGAATAAAAAGTGACAATTTTCCAAATTCATTCAAGATCTCATATTCAAATAGGAAAGTTAATCAGTAAATAACCTATGATGGTTACTAACATTTTGTTTACATAGGATTTTCAACTCTTAGAAAACAGAAATAGAGAAATTTTCCTATATAGAATAATATAGAAAACAAATTTCATTATATACAATTAAAAGATTAACCTGTAAAAAACGTCAGTAATACCACAGGTAAATTTAGATGGTAGGCATATATCCTACTGAACTCAAGAATAACCTTTGAAGACTTTCCTTCTTTAATTATATTCCACTGGCCCTACTCTCCCCCAAGGAAGTCATCCAGAAAACCTTTCTACATTGCTGTTTCCAGGGAGATTCACTGAGCACAGCATAGACAGTCAACTTACTAGAGTTCTGAGAGGATGACACATGGATTCAGAGGTGACTGTAGATCAGAGAGGGCTTCCCGGTAAGCATTCTGTTTTAAACAAGTGTGCATGGCTTCTTTCCCTTTGGCTCTGTTTAGCTTCATTGCATTCAGTTTGATTAAACTATTTAAAGTTTTTAACTTATTAAGTGCTTCAACCTGAAAAAATAAGTTTCCCCATCATGAAAATTCATTTATTGTCAAAAGTAATACGAAGTACTATAATATTAAGTGAACATAATTCATCAATAACCACTCCCATCCTCACCCTGACAAACAAATACGTGACAATCAGCTACAGTAAAAACTGTGTTTGGCTTGTGACAAAGATACAAAAGAATTAAAAAATTTATTTTTATCACTTGTTAAAGACATTTTTTCCAATGTCCTTTATCCCTTCTCTTAATGAAATCTTATAGAGAAAATCAAAGGGACACAGTTTGTGGGTAAGAAGTCTGAAACTTAATCTATTCAGAACTCTGCAGCTCAACAAATAATAGAATTTGTATCACAATTTATCTGAACTACTCACTCCAACTGGCCAACTCCATAGTGTAACAAGAAAACCTATGTACAAATAACCCTGGGTTCCCTCACACTGAACCTTAATATCTATTTGTTGCATTCTTATATGTCATCTTCTCAGCATATTCACTTTCTATGGGTACTACAGCTGAAATGAAGTATTGTATAATAAAACAAATATGAACATAGACAGCAATATTTGTTGTCCAAATCTAAATTACATTTTATGATGAGGTAACTCTGGCTTTCAGAACTTACGCAAATAAAAAAAAGATAAGTACAAGGTGAACCATCAATAGTGAGAATCAAACCACTATGTTTAAAAGACAACTTTATTGTTTAACAATGCCTTTCCCTGTCATATCATGTAATATTCCAAAAGACATGGCCCTGGCCAACCATATATCGTAAAAAAGAGTATTATCTTCATGTCATTAAAACTGAAAACAACAAATAATAAAAACCGAATACTCAACATGTAAATAGTACATAACAAGCATAGAAAGTATGTACACTGAAACATGAAAGCCACAGCTTAAATTTCCATAAACAAATGATTTATTTTACATCATGTTTTCATTTTTGAACTTTGCTTCTATATAAGGAAACCACTAAAACGCTGTAAGGATATGAATTCAGGCATGCAGTTTCTACAGACTAAAGGCTTGCTCACAAGAAACTGGGAAAGTTCTATGTAGCTTGGTGATAAAATAGAGATGGTTGGAGTTTGCCAAGTAAGTTAGCCATCTATTAAAACCACAGACACTCCATTTCTCAACAATTTCAGGAGCTGTACAAACAGTGGTGAAAAGGGAATCAGCTGAAAACTAGGCTACGCAAACAGGAACTTTTTGGAGTTATTTCAAATGTGACTTTCTTCTGTATTTGTACAGTTGCAAATTTTCAGGCCCCATCACTGATATCCATTTCCTGGAACAGTGTCCTAAATACCCACATGGACATAAGACAAATACTATGAGTGTTTCAACACCTTGTCTTTTTAGAGGTTTACAGTAATAGTAAGAACTGCCATGTAAAGGGTACAGTCTTCCCCTTGCTGCTCACTAGTCAAGAAAAAAAGAATAAGGTGATCATATGTCATATGTTTGCTCTTATAAAAGTCAAACTGAGGTTTCCAGTGAACCAAGAAAATGTCCAGTGTGGTTTGATTATACAAGTGAGGTCAAAGACGTAGGGGCATCATCTAGCCTTACAGACTTTGATAGAGTTTGGATTTTATTCTCCACGCAATGAAAATCACTGCAGGGGTTTTCAAAAGGGAAATGACATAATACATCTACATTTTTAAAAGATTACTTTATCTGCTGGGTAGAGAGAATGGAGTGTGGAGGGCAAAGCAAGAATAGAAACAAAGGGCACAGTTTAGAAGGTTAATGAAGACATCCAGGTGAGAAGATAATGGATTGGACTAGGATGGCAGCCATAACACAAAAGACACTGATAGGTATGAGATATACTTCAAAGGATTACAAAATTAAGGGGACTAACAGTACCTATGTCATATTGTTTTGAAGAATAAATAGCTCATAGTAAGTGGTGAATAAGTATTAGCACTATTACCTTAGTTAATGGCTTTCCAAAATGAAACAGGGTCAGATACAGTTACTTTCACACATTAAAAACCATACAAGAGGGATTAAAGATGGCGGCGTGAGAGGTGAGACAGAGGCTTCCTCCTAAAACCTCATATAATATGAAAATAAAGCTACATCAACTACTCTTGAAAGAGCAACGGGAAAGAGGACGGCAACAAACTGCATACACCTGGAGACAAGAGCACCCCTCACAGAAAAGGGTAAGTACTAAAGCTGTCCTGCGGGATCCAAGCCCTTCCCCCACCCTAGCTCACCAGTGGGAGGAACAGGAACTGAGCAGGGAGGGAGTGGAGATGTGGGACTGCTGAATACCTAACTCTGGAGATCTGCTCTGGGAGCACAAACCTACATTACACGGTACTTGCATGATACTCTTGTAATTAGGGGGTTGGAAAGCTAAGACAGGCAGAATTTCTGAAGAGACTAAGAATCCAGCTGCTTGTGAAAGCAGGGATCCATCCCCAGCTGCTCAGGGACAAAAGTAGGGCAGGCAGTCTGAGAGACTTCCTAACAAAGAAGCCCTTAGCAAGAGAGCTGCTAAAGGGGCAAGGATTGCACGGAGCTTACGGCTCAGGAGAAAGGACAGGCAGACTTGTGTGCCTTTCTTCTGGCCAGCCCCACTGGGCTTGCAAACTGGGACATCCTTCCCTGATGTGAGGCCAGCCAGAGGGAAGACCTGTCTATAGCAACTAAAAATGCAAAGCACAGAGGCTTATACCTATGTGCTCAGCCCACTGGTTCAGGCAGTGGAGACAGGCATAGCAGCCAGGAACCAGCAAACCCACCTTTCCTCCCCGGAGGCACCAATACCACTCCCCTACAATCCCCGCATTGCTTCAGGGGCTGAGCAGCTCCAGAGAGTAGAGCTTCTGGGCACTAGAGGGCGACATACAAAAATATGAAACGCCAAAGTAACCTGGTCCAGAGTAAAATCATGAACACAACTCCTGAGAAAGATTTAAATGATATGGACCTTATGACTCTCCCTAAAAGGGAGTTCAAAATAAAAATCATTAACATGCTCAAGGAGGTACTGAAAGATATTCAAGAACTCAGGAATGAATTCCGGTCAGACATCCAATCATTGAAGAACACAATGGACAGTATTAAAAGCAGATTGGGTACGGTGCAGGAGACAATAAATGAAATAGGAACTAGAGAAGAGGAATATAAAGAAGCTGAGGCACAGAGAGAAAAAAGGATCTCTAAGAATGAAAGAATATTGAGAGAACTGTGTGACCAATCCAAACGGACCAATATTCGCATTATAGGGGCACCAGAGGAAGAAGAGAGAGAAAAAGGGATAGAAAGCGTCTTTGAGGAGGTGATTGCTGAAAACTTCCCCAGTCTGGGGAAGGAGATAGTCTCTCAGGCCATGGAGGTGCGCAGATCTCCCAACACAAGTGACCCAAGAAAGACAACAGCAAGACATACAGTAATTAAAATGGCAAAGATCAAGGATAAGGACAGACTATTAAAAGCAGCCAGAGAGAGAAACAGGATCACATACAAAGGAAAATCCATCAGGCTATCATCAGACTTCTCAGCAGAAACCTTACAGGCCAGAAGGGAGTGGCATGATGTAATTAATGCAATGAAGCAGAAGGGCCTTGAACCAAGATTACTTTATCCGGAAATATTATCACTTAAATTTGAAGGAGCGATTAAACAATTCCCAGATAAGCAAAAGCTGAGAGAATTTGCCTCCCACAAACCATCTCTACAGTGTATTTTGGAGGGACTGCTATAGATGGAAGTGTTCCTACAGATTAATAGCTGTCACCAGAGGTAATAAAACCACAGTAAAGAAAATAGAACAGCTAATTACTAAGAAAATGCAAAATTAAATTGACTACTCCCAAAGTCAATCAAGGGATACACAAACAGTACAGAATATGATACCTAATATATAAAGAACGGAATAGAAAGAAAAAGGAGGAAACAAAGAACCTTTACATTGTGTTTGTAATAGCATACTGAGTTAGTTCTTAGACTTTTAGATAGTAGGGAAGATAACCTTGAACCTTTGGTAACCACGAATCTGAAGCCTGCAATGCCAATAAGTACATACCTATCCATAATCACCCTAAATGTAAATGGACTGAACGCACCAGTCAAAAGACATAGAGTCATTGAATGGATGAAAAATCAAGACCCATCTATATGCTGCCTTCAAGAGACTCACTTTAAACCCAAAGACATACACAGACTAAAAGTGAAGGGATGGAAAAAGATATTTCATGCAAACAACAAGGAGAAAAAAGCAGGTGTTGCAGTACTTGTATCAGAAAAAATAGACTTCAAAACGAAGAAAGTAGCAAGAGATAAAGAAGGACATTACATAATGATAAAGGGGTCAGTCCAACAAGAAGACATAACCATTATAAATATATATGCACCCAACACAGGAGCGCCAGCATATGTGAAACAAATACTAACAGAATTAAAGGAGGAACTAGACAGCAGTGCATTCATTTTAGGAGACTTCAACACACCACTCACTCCAAAGGACAGATCAACCAGACAGAGAATAAGTAGAGACCCCGAGGCACTGAACAACACACTAGAACAGATGGACCTAACAGATATCTACAGAACTCTACACCCAAAAGCAGCAGGATACACATTTTTCTCAAGTGCACATGGAACATTTTCTAGAATAGACCACATACTAGGCCACAAAAAGAACCTCAGTAAACTCAAAAATATTGAAATTCTACCAGCCAACTTCTCAGATCACAAAGGTATAAAACTATAAATTTCAGAAAGAAATCAAAAAAGCTCACAAATACATGGAGACTTAACAACATTCTCCTAACTAATCAATGGGTTAATGACGAAATCAAAACAGAAATGAAAGAATATATGGAGACTAATGATAACAACAACACAAAGCCACAACTTCTGTGGGACACAGCAAAGGCACTTCTAAGAGGAAAGTATATTGCAATCCAGGCCTATTTAAAGAAGGAAGAGCATTTCCAAATGAATAGTCTAAAGACACAATTACTGAAATTGGAAAAAGAACAACAAATGAGGCCCAAAGTCACCAGAAGGAGGGACATAATAAAGATCAGAGAAGAAATAAATAAAATTGAGAAGAATAAAACAATAGAAAAAATCAATGAAACCAAGAGCTGGTTCTTTGAAAAAATAAACAAAATAGATAAACCCCTAGCCAGACTCATTAAGAGAAAAAGAGAATCTACACACATAAACAGAATCAGAAATGAGAAAGGAAAAATCACGACGGACCCCACAGAAATACAAAGAATTATATAAGAGAATACTATGAAAATCTAGATGCTAACAAGCTGGAAAACCTAGAAGAAATGGACAACTTTTTAGAAAAATACAACCTTCCAAGACTGACCAAACAAGAAACAGAAAAACTAAACAGACCAATCACCAGCAACGAAATAGAAGCAGTAATCAAAAAACTACCCAAGAACAAAACCCCAGACCAGATGGATTCACCTCTGAGTTCTACCAGACATATAGAGAAGAAATAACACCCATTCTCCTTAAAGTTTTCCAAAAAATAGAAGAAGAGGGAATACTTCCAAAGTCATTCTATGAAGCCAGCATCACTCTAATACCAAAACTGGGCAAAGACCTCACCAAAAAAGAAAACTATAGACCAATATCCCTGATGAACGTGGATGCAAAAGTACTCAACAAAGTATTAGCAAACCGAATTCAAAAATACATCAAGAGGATCATACACCATGATCAAGTGGGATTCATCCCAGGGATGCAAGGATGGTACAACATTCGAAAATCCATCAACATCATCCACCACATCAATAAAAAGAAGAACAAAAACCACATGATCATCTCCATAGATGCTAAAAAGCATTTGACAAAATTCAGCATCCATTCATGACTAAAACTCTCAAGGAAATGGGTATAGAGGGCAAGTACCTCAACATCATAAAGGCCATATATGACAAACCCACAGCTAACATCATACTTAACGGTGAGAAGCTGAAAGCTTTTCATCTAAGATCGGGAACAAGACAGGGATGCCCACTCTCTCCATTGTTATTCAACATAGTACGGGAGGTCCTAGTCACGGCAATCAGACAAAACAAAGACATACAAGGCATCCAGATTGGTAAAGAAGAAGTCAAATTGTCACTATTTGCAGATGATATGATACTGAACATAAAAAACACTAAAGACTCCATTCCAAAACTACTAGAACTAATATCTGAATTCAGCAAAGTTGCAGGATACAAAATTAACACACAGAAATCAGTTGCTTTCCTATAAACTAACAGAAAGAGAAATCAGAAAAACAATTCCATTCAGAATTGCATCAAAAAGAATAAAATACCTAGGAATAAACCTAACGAAGGAAGTGTAAGACCTGTACCCTGAAAACTGCAAGACATTCCTAAGAGAAATTAAAGAGGACACTAACAAATGGAAATGCATCCCATGCTCTTGGCTAGGAAGAATCAATATTGTCAAAATGGCTATACTACCCAAAGCAATCTACAGATTCAACGCAATCCCTATCAAACTACCAACAGCTTTCTTCAATGAACTGGAACAAATAATTCTAAAATTCATATGGAACCATAAAAGACCCCGAAAAGCCAAAGCAATCCTGAGAAAGAGGAATAAAACGGGGAATTACGCTCCCTGACTTCAAGCTCTACTACAAAGGCACAGTAATCAAGACAATTTGGTATTGGCACAAAAACAGACCCACAGATCAGTGGAATAGAATAGAAAATCCAAGCATCAACCCAAACACATACAGTCAGTTAATATTTGATAAGGGAGCCTTGGATATACATTGGGGAGATGACGGCCTCTTCAGCAGCTGGTGTTGGCAAAAACTGGACAGCTACATGTAAGAGAATGAAACTGGACTACTGTCTAACCCCATACACAAAGGTAAACTCAAGGTGGATCAAAGACCTGAATGTAAGTCATGAAACCATAAAACTCTTAGAAAAAAATATAGGCAAAAATCTCTTGGACATAAACATGAGCAACTTCTTCATGAACATATCTCCCCGGGCAAGGGAAACAAAAGCAAAAATGAACAAGTGGGACTATATCAAGCTGAAAAGCTTCTGTACAGCAAAGGACACCATCAGTAGAACAAAAAGACATCCTACAGTATGGGAGAATATATTCATAAATGACGTATCCGATAAGGGGTTGACATCCAAAATATATAAAGAACTCATGCACCTTAACAAACAAAAAGCAAATAATCCAATTAAGAAATGGGCAGAGGACATGAATAGACACTTCTCTAAAGAAGAAATTCAGATGGCCAAGAGGCACATGAAAAGATGCTCCACATTGCTAATCATCAGAGAAGTGCAGATTAAAACCACAATGAGATATCACCTTACACCAGTGAGGATGGCCACCATCCAAAACACAAACAACAACAAATGTTAGCGAGGATGTGGAAAAAAGGGAACCCTCCTACACTGCTGGTGGGAATGCAAATTACTTCAACCATTGTGGAAAGCAGTATGGAGGTTCCTCAAAAAACTCAAAATAGAAATACCATTTGACCCAGGAATTCCACTCCTAGGAATGTACCCTAAGAATACAGCAGCCCAGTTTGAAAAAGATAGATGCACCCCTATGTTTATGGCAGCACTATTTACAATAGCCAAGAAATGGAAGCAACCTATGTGTCCATCAGTAGATGAATGGATAAAGAAGATGTGGTACATATACACAATGGAATATTATGCAGCCATAAGAAGAAAACAAATCCTACCATTTGCAACAACATGGATGGAGCTAGAGGGCATTATGCTCAGTGAAATAAGCCAAGCCGAAAAAGACAAGTATCAAATGATTTCACTCATATGTGGAGTATAAGAACAAAGAAAAAAACTGAAGGAACAAAACAGCAGCAGACTCACAGAACCCAAGAACGGACTAATAGTTACCAAAGGGAAAGGGACTGGGGAAGATGGGTGGGAAGGGAGGGATTAGAGGGAAAAAGGGGCATTATGATTGCAGATGTAATGTTGGGGGGGCATGGGGAGGGCTGTACAACTATGGGATGTGAACAATTTCCAGGGATGTGTTGTTTTAATTTGGCTGATTTTTCGCATACTATTCAAGATCAAATAGACAACATCATGGTATTGATAAACTTTCACAAATGCCTGGATTGTTAAATTGGTTTTCTTTGTTTCATTGGATATGGCCTATAATTGTAGGTCTAATACTGTTAGGCATTTGTATTCCTGTTCTCCTAGTGTGTGTGCGGAAGGCAGTTGTTGGTCTTTTAAAGCCAATACAAGCATATGCTACTACTCAAGATTTAACTTCAAGAAATAAGTGATTCCTTTTAAACAACTTTGTGAAATCATATACTGATTCCCCACCTGCATTTGCTGCAAGAAAATAATCATGTATATTGTGATTTTATCCAGAATTATAGCTGCTGGCTGTCCTCTCTTTCGTATTTTATCTCCCTGTTTGGTCCCAGGAGATGGCTTGTTAGCCAGAGATGGGTAAGATTCCTCATGGGAGGAACAACCTAAGACAGGCACAGTCGCAAGGGGCCTCAGGTGAGCAACGTGGGGGCCAACTGAGGTGAGGCATAGAACCTCACCCCTCCAGACGAGAGAGACATTGCCTGTGGCAAGCTATGTCAGAGGCCAAGCCCAGCTAATCATTATTCTGGTACCTTCCACAAATATATGCATATGCATTTGCGTCAATTAAAACAAAAAAGGGGGAAATGTGGGATTCACTTATAATTTAAGTATAAAAATCACATGAATAATCATAGTTGACTTGATTGATTATAGTAACTGAATTAGTTTCTCTGATATGACTGCCTTTGCATTGTTCACCTTGTGAGAACTTGTTCACTATGTTCCTTGCATTGTTCACCTTGTGGGCGCTTGTTCACTGTATTGGAACTTGTTCATTGCATGGTGAGCAATAATGTCTTGTGTATTGAAAAGTTGTTAAGAGAAAAAAACCTCAAAAGTTCACATCACAAGAAAAAATAATTTGTAACTATGTGTGTTGAAGGATGTTAACTAAACTTACTGTGATAATCATTTCACAATAAAAAATATATTTGCAGCTCAAAAAAATAAATAAATAAAAATAAATAAAAACCATACAAGAATCATCTATGGAAGACAATGGGAGTTACTCTGGCAATGCAAAGTTAGAAAAATGTAATAGAACTGGAATTACTATAGGGATCTGATAGCCAAATAAGGTGGGGCACCAGAGAGGTATAGGAATGATCAGAAGGTTAAGAGCAAGTTAACACATGGCCTTCAAATGAGATAGGTTAAAAAGGTACCAAGAGGTGGACCTTTGCCATGAGGAAAAAACTATGCACCAAAAAAACAAAGCGTGGGAGAGAATTTTTAATGCTGAAGAAAATTTTAGCTAAGTGGACTGAATATACTAATTTTAGATTGTACCTACTAGATGAAACTACCTTGGTAATACTCACTAGTCATATAAAGCTATGGTCTGATGTTTACACCATGATAATAATAAACAGCCCAGAAGTAAACCTTCAGGACACATTTCTCTAACATGCAACCACAGAACTAGACATACTTAAAGTGAAAATCCCCATAGTACTTTAATCAGTGCCAAATGACACCTGAATTCTCCTATACCAGACTGAAACTGATTTCTCCTTGGCTTACACAAAGGTACCTATGGCCTTTTCCCATGGTAACTACACATTGGGGAAAAGGAAAGAGCACAACATTCAGGGACTTTCTGGACACTGGCTCTGAGCTGACACTAATTTGAGGAGACCCAAAATATCACTTTAAGTACATCAAACAGAGCTGGGACTTAGGGAGGTAAAGTTTACAATGGAGTTTTAGCACAGATCTGTTCACAGTGGGCCCAGTGGGTATCAAACCTGTCCTGTGGTTATTTCTCCAGTTCTGGAATGAGTAACTGGAATAGATATAGTCAGCAACTCCCTATTCTGGTTCCCTGACCTGTGGAAGGCTATTCTGGTGGGAAAGGCCAAGGGGACATTACTACACCTGCCTCTACCTAAGAAAACAATACACCAATGAGTCCATAGCATCTTACTACACTGACAGACAGTGACTGCAATGGGAGATGGTGGGGGGAGCGGTAAGGACTTGATAATATGGGTGAATGTTGAAATGACAATGTTGTTCATTTGAAAACTTTGTAAGATTGTATATCAATGACACTTTAATTAAAAAAAATACACCAGAACAGTAATGCATTCCTGAAGTGACTATACTGTTTAGTGCCCTCATCAACTTGAAAAACACAGGGGTGGTGATTCCCATCACATCCTCATTCATCTTGCCTATTTGGCCTATGCGACAGACAGATGGGTATTGGAGAATTATAGTAGATTATCCTATTAACGAGGTAGTGTACCAGATGAGGTAGCTGGTATGCAACTACCAATTTGAAAAGTGTTTTTTTCTCCATACCTGTAAGGACCACCACAAGCAGTTTGCTTAAGTTGGCATAGTCAATGACATACTTTCACTGTTCTACCTCAGGGAATACATCAACACTCTGTCCCTATGTCATGATTTAGTCTATAGGGATCTTGATTGCCTTTCCCTTCTGTAAGATAACACTCTGGTCCATTACACTGAAAACATTATGTTGACTGAACCTAGTAAGAAGTATCAACTACTCTAGACTTAAAGAAATTTTTATGTCAGAAGGTAGGAAATGAATCCATCAAAAATCTGGAGTCTATCTCAGTGAAACTTCTAGGGCATGCAAAGATGTCCCTTCTAAGGTGAAGAATAATTTGTTGCTCTGCCCCTGCTACAAGCAAAAATGAAGCACAGCACCTATGAGGCCTCTTTGGATTATAAAGGCAACATATTCCTCAGGTGGGTATGTATTCCTCTTTACTGAGTGATCCAAAAAGGTACTAGTGTTTGAATGAGGTGCAGGACAGGAGAACGCTCTGCCACAGGTTCAGACTTCCAGGCAAGCTGCTTTGCCACTTGGGTTGTACGATCCAGCATACCCAGTGGGGCCTGAACTGTCCGAGGCAGATAGAGATGCTGTTTGGAGCCTGTGGCAGGCCCTTACAGGTAGCATCATAGCGTAGGTCCTTAGGTTTCTGAAAAAAAAAAAACACAACAAAAAATGCCTGCCACCCCTTTCAGATAACAATTCACCTTTGGAGAAACAAAACAAAAATCTCTTTTGAGAGATGGAATGTTTAACAACTGGCCACCAAGTAACTACTCAAACTGCGCTGCCGTCATGAACTGGGTGTTATCTGACCCATCAGGCTATAATACAGTGAGTAGAGCAGTGCTCCATCATCAAATGAAAAGTGGCATATACAAGACTGGACCCAAGAAGGCCCTGAAGGCAAAATAAGTTGTATGACATGACCCAAATGCCCATGGTTTCCCACTCTTGCTATACTATCCTCACTCTCTCCCAGATTGCACCTATGACCTTATGGAGTTTCCCACAATCAGATGACACAGGAAGAGAACACAACCATTATTTACAGATGATTCTACAAAATGGGTAAGCATCATAAAAAGTGGACAATTGTGGTACTACATCCCCTTTTTGGAACATTCCTGGAGGACAGTAGTGAGTGGGGAAATCTCTCCAGTGGGCAGAACTCTGGAAAGTGCACCTGGCTGTTCACTCTGCTTGGAAGAAGAAATGACCCTAAGTATGATTATATACCAGTACAAGAGCTGTGACCAAAGTCTGATTGATGATCAGGGACTTAAGAAGAACATGACTGGAAAATCAGTGACAAAGAAATTTGGGGAAGAGGCCACCTCTATCACCACCCAATGGGGTTCATGAAGTGGCAGGGATGGAGGTTATAAATGGGCTCAGCAACAAGGACCTCTACTCACCAAAGCCCACCTAGCTGTGCCACCAAATGAGGGCCCATGTGCCAGCAGCAGTAACCAACACTGGGTCCCCAATACGGTATAATCCCCTGGAGTGGTCAGCCAGCTACCTGGTGACAGGTTGATTACAATGCACTGCTCCCATTATGGAAGGGTTAGTGTTTTGTTCTTGCTGGAATAGATGCTTACTCTGGGTACAGATTTGCCTTCCCTGCACACAATGTTTCTTCCAAAACTACCATCCATGGATTTAAAGAACATCTTATCCACTGTCGTGATATTCCATATAGCATTGTTTCTGACAAAGGAATTTCAAAGCAAATGAAGTGTGGCAGCGGGCTATGACTTACGGAGTTCACTAGTCTTACCATGCTTTCACCATCCTGAAGTAGCTGGCTTGACAGAACAGTAGAATGGCCATTTGAAGACTGAGTTACAGTGCTAGCAAGGTGGCAATACCTTATTACAGGGCTGAGATATAGTTCTCCAGAAGGCTGTGTATGTTATGAATCAGTGTCCAATATATGATGCCATTTTCCCTATAACCAGGATTCACAGGTCTGGGAATCAAGGTATGGAAATAGAAGTGGTATCAAACACTATTACGCCTAGGAACCCACTATCAAAATTTTTGCTTCCTGTTCCTGCAAACTTGCATTCTGCTGGCATAGAGGTCTTAGTTAACAGAGGGAAGAATGACTCCACAAAGAGCACAACAATTACACTGAACTGACGTTAAGACTCCTGCCCAGCCACTATGGGCTCCATGTGCCTTTGGATCAACAGGCAAAGAAGGGTATTATGGCACTGGCTGGAATGGCTGACTCTCACTACCAAAGGAATATTGGCTTACTACTTCACAGCAGAGATAAGAGTATGTCTCGAATATAGGAGATCTATTAGTATTACCATGTCCTGTGATAAAGAGCAATGGAAAATTACAAGCCAATCCAGGTAGGACTATTAATAGCCCAGATCCTTCAAGAATGAAAGTTTGGGTTAACATAGGAGGTAAAGAACCACAGCCAACTGAGGTGCTTGCTAAGGCAAAGGGAATACAGAACGGATTAGAAGAAGTACTGATAAATACCAGCTATGACCATGTGACCAGTTATAAAATGATGACTATCATGAGCTTCTCCTCCTTATTTTCTTAGGAATATGTTGTTGGTGTGTTGTGAGTATATGCTATATCTATATAGATACAGATGAAGATGTAGATATATGCAGGTATCTCATTTTATTGGGCTTTGCTTTATTGTGCTTTGCAAATATATATCAAGTGTACATCACAGTGGTTCTACAGTCCCTCTCCCCCTCCTGTCCACTCGCCTCCCCCTTGGTAACCACTAGTCACTTCTCAGCATCTATAAGTATAATGCTGTTTTGTTCCTTCTGTTTTGCTTTATTTTCATATCCCACAAATAGGTGAAATCATGTGGTATTTGTCTCTCTCTGCCTGGCTTATTTTACTGAGCATAATAACCATCTGGATCCATCCATGTTGTTGCAAATGGCAGGATTTTTCTTTTTATGGTTGAATAATATACCACTGCGTGTATGTACCACTTCTTCTTTATCCATCTGCCTACTGGTGGACACTTAAGATTGCTTCCGTTATCTTGGCTATTGCAAAGAATGTGGCGATAAACATAGGGGTGCATATATCTTTTCAAATCAAGGATTTTGTTTTCTTAGGGTAAATTCCTAGGAGTGGAATTATGGGTCAAATTCAGTTTCTATTTTTAGATTTTAAGAACTCCACACTGCTTTCCACAGCCATTGCACCAATTTGAAGTCCCACCAACAGTGTAGGAGGGTTCCTATCTCTCCACACCCTAGCCAGCATTTGTTATTTCTTGTCTTTTGGATAGTGGTCATTCTAACTTGTGTGAGGTGATGTCTCATTGTGATTTTAATTTGCATTTCCCTGATGATTAGCCATGTGGAGCATCTTTTCACATGCCTCTTGGCCATTTGTATTTCTTCTTTCGAGAGATGTCTCTTCAGGTCCTCCACCCACTTTTTGATCATGTTATTTGTGTTTTGGGTGTTGAGGTGTATGAGTTTTGGATGTTAACCCCTTATCAGATGAGTCATTTACGAATATATTCTCCCATACTGTAGGATGCTTTTGTTCTGCTGATGGTGTCTTTTGCTGTACAGAAGCATTTCAGTTTGATGGAGTCCCACTTATTCATTTTTTATTTTGTTTCCTTTGCCTGAGGTTATGTGTCCAGGAAAAAATTGCTCATGCTCATATTCAAGAGAATTTTGCCTATGCTTTCTTCTAAGAGTTTAATGATTTCATGACTTACATTCAGGTCTTTGATCCATTTCCAGTTTAGTTTTGGGTGTGGAGTTAGACAATAATCCAGTTTCATTCTGTTAAATGTAGCTGTCCTGTATTGCCAACACCAGTTGGTGAAGAGGCTGTCTTTTCCCCATTGTATGTATCGATGGCTCCTTTATTGTATATTAATTGACCATATATGTGTGGGTTTATATCTGGGCTCTCTATTCTGTTCCATTGGTCTATGGGTCTGTTCGCGTGGCAGTACCAAATTGTTTTGATTACTGTGGCTTTGTAGTAGAGCTTGAAGTCAGTGAGTATAATACCCCCAGGTTTGTTCTTCTTTCTCAGAATTGCTTTGGCTATTTGAGGTCTTTTATGGTTCCATATGAATTTTAGAGCCATTTGTTCTAGTTCATTGGAGAACTGCTGTTGAAATTTTGATAGGGATTGCATTGAATCTGATCAATCTGCTTTGGGAAGGATGGCCATTTTGACAATATAAATTCTTCCTATCCATGAGCCCGGGACAGATTTCCATTTATTGGTGTCTTCTTTAGTTTCTCTCGTGAGTGTCTTGTAGTTTTCAGAGTATAGGTCTTTCACCTCCTTGGTTAGGCTTATTCCTAGGTATTTTATTCTTTTTGATGCAATTATAAATGGAGTTGTTTTCCTGATTTCTGTTTCTGCTAGTTTGTTGTTAATATATAGGAATGAGACAGATATCTGTGTATTATGTATCCTACAACTTTGCTGAATTCAGTTTATTAGTTCTAGTAGTTTTTTTGGTGGATTCTTTAGGGTTTTTTACATATAATATGTCATCTGCAAATAGTAACTTCTTCCTTACAGATTTGGATGCCTTTCATCTCTTTGTGTTGTCTCACTGCTGTGGTTAGGACCTCCAATACTATCTTGAATGAAAGTGGTGAGAGTGGGCATCCCTGTCTTGTTCCCGATCTTAGAGGAAAAGCTTTCAGCTTTTTGCTGTTAAGTATGATGTTGGCTGTGGTTTTGTCATATATGGCTGAGGTACTGCAATTTTTACAAAGTCAATGCTTGTGGCAATCCTGTGTCAAGCAAGTCTATCAACCATTTTTCCAAAGTATTTCTCACTTTGTGTCTGTATGTCCCATTTTAGTACTTCTTGCAATACTTCAAACTCTTTATTATTATTCTTGTTATGGTGATCTGTGATCAATGACTACTACTGAGAGTTCAGATGATGATTAGCATTTTTTAGCAATGAAGTATTTTTTAAATTAAAGTATCTTTGATATACAATCTTATACTGGTTTCAAATACACAACACAGTGGCTCAACATTTACCCATATTATCAAGTCATCACCCCCTCCAGTGCGGTCACTGTCCATAAACATAGTAAGATGTTACAGAATTATTAACTGTATTCTCTGTGCTGTACTACCATCCTCGTGACCACCCTATATTGTGACTGCAATTTATTGTGCCCCTTATCCTCCTCCCTCTCCCCCACCACCCTCCCCAACTCCTGCTCTTTGGTAACCACTAGTCCCTTTTCGGTGTCTATGAGTCTACTGCTATTTTGTTCCTTCTGTTACCAATGAAGTATTTTTAAATTAAGATGTGCGCATTTTTTTAGAAATAATGCTATTGCACACTTAAGAGACTTCAGCACAGTATAAACATAACTTTATATGCACTAGGATACTAAAAAACTCATTTGACTTGTTTTACTGCCATATTAGCTTTACTGCAGTGCTCTGGAACCAAACCCACCATATCTCCAAGGTATGCTTTTGTATAATAAATGCCTTTGTTTCCTTCCCATTCTTATTCCATTATCATGTAACATAAGATGTACTGACTTTATATCATAATATTTAAGTGTTGTTAATTTTACATCACAGTAAGTGATTTGCAGAATATAAAAGAGAAGAGTAAACACTACTCAAAAACATTACTTCCTCTTCTAAGAAAGAAATTAGAACATTTTTGGTTGTACTTAAGGAAGTTGTACCATGTTAGGCAGAATTTTGACCTTGCTGGTGTCTTCATTTGGAGATCAAGTACAGTTTAAGGAGGTGCATATGGATGCCAATTTAACCTGTGATGATTAATTTTATGCATCAACTTTACTGGTCCAATGGGTACCCAAATATTTGGTCCAACATTATTCCAGGTGTGTCTGTGAGGATGTTTTTACATAAGGTTAACATTCGATCTGTATACTGAGTAAAGCAGATTGCCCTTCCAAATGTGGATGGGCCTCATCTAGACATGAGAAGTCCTGAATAAAATAAAAAGGCAGGCCCTCCTGACAAGAAGAATGAACTCCACCTGCTTGACTGCCCTGGGCTGGGACATCAGTCTTTTCCTGCCTTCAGAGTTGAACTACAACAACAGCCCTTTTTCTTAGGTGTCAAGCTTGTCTGCTTTTGCACTGAACTTACATAATATTGGCTCCCCTAGTTCTCAGGCCTTTGCATTCCAACTGGAACTACACCATTTTCTCTCCTGGGTTTCCAGCTTGTTTGACTGCAGATCTTGGGACTTCTCAGTCTCCATAATCACATGAACCAACTGATTAATAAGTATCAATCTTACCTCTACCTTTACATAAGAGAATGAGAGAGCTTATTCTCCCCCTCTAATATACACACACATACATCTTACTGGATCTCTTTCTCTGCAAGACACTAACAAACTCTTCATCTAGTTAACAACAACTACACTATCAAAACCCACCGCAAGCGTCACCTCCACTGTGAACTCTTCCCTATTGCCCTAAAGCACATTATGTGCCTCTCTTTTGTGCTTCCATACTACCATTACAACACTTCTATCATAATACTTAAGCACTGCTTTATATACCTACCTTATGGAATAATGTAAACTCTTTGATGACAGCAACATAACTAATTTGACTTCAAATCATAACATCTATCACAAACCTGGCATATAGTAGGTTCTGAGTAAATGTTTATTAAGCCATTAAGAAAATCCTTTGTGTTAGGTTAGATACTACTCAAATCAGGAAAAATTACTGCTAGAGAACAAGAGCATATTATTGCTATTTGCCAATGATGGACTCCAGCATGAAGCTAGAATACAGAGTTCCTTTGTTTTGATGTCCGAAATGCTTTTATCTCACCCTTCAGGGGTCTAAGAACCTGCCAACAAATCAAGCATGGGCCATGGTTAGGCTTCTCATTTGCAAACAAGCTATTAAAAAACCATTGATTTTTTTCAACTACTTAGCTGTACACATCAGGATTATCTCCAAAAATATATATATATATAGAAATAATTGGATACTGAGGCTACAATAACCTGTAATTTTGAAGTTCCATGTTCAATAGAACAGCTTAATGGTTCTGTTTAACAGCTTGTTTTGCTGTAGCTTCGAAAATACATTTATACTGATAAAAACAACATTGTTTTCTATTTTATATATTGGATCTATACTGAAGTTTTGATTTTAAAAAGAGAGTTGTTGACAAAAAGCTTTGAAAACTCCCAGCATAGTAAAAAGAACTCTAGTTTTATAGGTGGACAGACCTAAGTCTGAAACTTATTCCTATTACTTAGTAGCTGTGGGTTTGAAGGCAAGTTACTTAATCTCTTAGAGCCTCAGTTTTTCCCCTTGTTAAATCCAGAAGCATTGGTAACTACTGTGGCACATTATTAGAAGAGTAAAATGACATATTTAAAACACTTGCATGGTTGCTGGCATATAGTAAGCATTTAATATCTGACCTATTAATATCATAATATCTCATCATATGCAATGACTAGAAAATGGGGGCCTGGGAAGAAGAAGTGGGACTACAGATGAATATCGCAATTATAGGCATGTACATATTGTTTGAAAAAGCAGCTTAAGGATTCTGAATTCTTTAAGCTATAAAGACTGTGGACTTAGGTGTCAAAATATCTGAATCTAAAACAAATAACAGAGCATATGAATCATAAATACTATAACTACTGGAAAGAGTAACTCAGGAATATGAAAAAACAAGGTATGAAGATTTCAGGACCTTTGTCACCATCACCAAGAAACCCAATGTTAAGTATGTCTAAATAGGTATTCCCTACTAAAATCTAAGGCACAGTATTAGTGTAGATACTATGAGGAATCCTGACTCATTTTTCAAGGAGCATTCAATTAACATTCTCCTAAGTTTGTTGAAACTTCATTTCTTTACTTAAAATTTTAGTTAACAATATATTAATCAGGTTCAGTTACTGAAACCGCTGTGAAACCAAGTGATGAGAGAAATAGCATATAATAAAATTTATCAAATACCATGTCACAAATTGAACATGAAGATTAAAACAAGCTAATACCTGCTTGGAAAGCACTTTCATGTGCCCTACACTTCCCCGGCAGTACGCTTCAAGTATGACACCAAACTGTACTGAGACAGCAGGAATGTGTACTTCTGACCTGCAGAAAGTTAGTAATATGAAGATGGTTTGTTTATCAAACACTTCAGACACCAAATAAAAATATACTTCTTTCTTCTATTACGAAATTAACTTATGAATGCCAATGAGGAACACACCATTTTGTGCATAATTATTAGTGGGACGGTCAACTTTCAATTCTTTAAACATCACACTTCAAGATGATTTCATGATTAATTCTTTATTCTAAGAAATGTGAAATATTTTCACATGTCACCTTCTTTGCTTTGGAAGTAAAATGGTAATACTACCAATTTAGGGACAATTAAGAGAAACACAGAGATCTGACTTACATCACACAACTGACTAATCCCTCGTTTCTACTCAATTTTTTTTTCAATTAAGGAATGGTGTACACATTTCAAAAAATTTTGTACATAAAATACCTTATTTTGTTATTCCCTAAGGGATTTAAAAATAAGATTTAACTGTATGAGAAAAGATAAGTTAAAAATAAGGAAAAATTATGAATAAAAAGGAAATCAAGATTCAGAAATATAATCCCTAAAATTAAATCAAAATAGTAGAGCTTATTTTTCTTAAGCTTAGCTAAAGAGAAGGAAATGTTTTTTCTGATAATCATTAGTTTCAATACTCTGATAAAAACAAAAATGTCTGAGTACAGTATCTGAAATGAGGAATCAACAATTTTCCTAGGCAACAAAATAATTTTAGTTCTCTTTTCTTGATTTTACTCTTACATAAAATCAGTGAAATAAGTTTCATGTATTTCTGAAAATGACCTAGTTAATAACAAAAGTAAAAAGAAGGTTGCTGTTGTTATAGGAAAACTTTAAAACCTTTCCCAGTAGTACCAATATTACTGTCTATAACCTTTTGGAAGGAGTAATCAAATCTGTTTTTAATCCTAACACAATTAAGTACACATTACTAGAAAACAGCAGTATGTTAATTATTAGTTTCAGTTTAAAAAATCAAGGCAGCATGGAGAGACACATCTAAATTACTTTGCCAAATCATGAAAATTAAGATTTTGTGTGTCAGAAATAGAAGACAGCAAGAGAATACAAATGTTATTGATGGCTCAGAAACAATGAAAGCAGCTGACCGTTTTTGCTAAGTGTCCTGTATTATACTAATTTATATTTACAAAAGCACAAGGTGGATTCAAACTGAAATATAAAAGACTTACCTAAGGTGCCAAAACAGAAACTGCCCTATCCTCCGATTAGCAAGTGCTCTTTCTAATAGGAATCTAGAGAGGGCACAATCAAGAAAAGGCTCGTATTTTAAAACTTGCACCAGTTGTAAAAGATACTGAGAGAGTTCTTCATCACTGAAAGAAAAAAAAGACAAGAGTAAGCCACTCAACAACTTGTGCCAGAAAAAGATCCCTTCCTATCAAACTACCAAATACTAACTTACTGCAACACAATGGTCCTTCTGGATCAGGCTTGTTACATGCTTCCATTCACTGTTGCACCGTAACAGTAACACAGGTAAAGCCGAAGATTTCATATGGGTAGGAGGGGGAGTTGAAAGGAGTAAAGAACAGATATTACGGGGCACTTTCATTAAATAACTAGGTTGATATGACTGATGATTTTATTTACAATCAGCCCAGAGTTACAGTAAAATTAGGTATTTTAATACTGATTTCCCATTATGCTGAATATGTTATATAGTCAGGCAACCGATTAATTTTTAAAATAAAAATTCCATCAGTACTTCAGCAATTTGTTTTCCTTTCCTATCATTAGGATTAAGTAATTCCTTCTAGATAATCAATGAACAATTAAAATCTTAATTTCAAATACTATGAAGGATAAGGAAATGAGTGTATATGTAAATGGGAACTGGCACTCTGAATTAATATAATGTAATATTGTAATTACATGAGCTGCTGGATTACTTAAGGTTAGTGGTTTTCTATTTTGTGTTCATCTCCAAACCATTCACATGTGTACATACTCCAATCAGAGGCAATTCCAGTACTTGGGTAAGATATGAATCCCAAGTCCTCTACTTATTGACTATATTCTTGGACAACAAATGGTTAAGAAAGTAATCTCAAGTAGATCTTAGACTAAAGCCCAGGAAACTACATATGAAGAAAAACTCTCATAATCAGAAATTTTAACATAGGAAAACAAATCAGAATTACCTATATGGAACATAGGGAGCCAACAATCTCCTCCTGGGGATCAATACATTTAAGAAAAACACTTGGCTCAACCCAAGGGGAGCTAGGTAGTTCTTACTGCTCAGGTCTCCAATGCAAACTTAGGGAGACTAATGAGCAACTGGGAGTTGTATTTTTTAAAACTATCTATACAACAATCTTAAGTTTATTGGGAAACCCATGTCCATTATAAAATCTACAAAAAGTGTAAAAGAAAGGAAGTATAGAAATAGAAGAAGGAATCCTCTTTCCTTACACTCCTAATTTCACTCCCCCAAAATAATCACTATTGAAGAGTTTGTGTAGTTTCTTTTGGATATCACATGGTTTAAAACATATACTATTTAAAAAAGAAGTATCCATATTTTTCTGAGAACTTTTTATTTTTCAAATAATCATAGTGTATGACCCAATTTTTGAGGCTAGAAATGGATACACTTGAAAAGTTTGAGGCTACTTCAATGTCATTTCTTCAAATAAATATCAGATTCTCATATGTATACTACCCAAAGGGGACTGTACAAGCGTGTTCACTGCATTTATAGTAAGGAAATCTGGAGAAAATTTAAAATATTTCTCAATGGGAAAATGAAGCAAATAAGATATATTCACATGACAGGTTATTAACACAGTAGTGAAAGGAATATATTAACATCAATATGTAATGGGAGAAACTGACCTCAAAAACCAAATATTGAATTAAAAAAATAGCAAGATGCAAAGCAATATATATGACAAGACAGAGCTTCATAATTTTTAAATGTACAATATTAATGTGCATCTGTGTTTTTATGGATACAAAAATGTGGTAAAACCAGAAAAATGTGGTATAGAAGAATACACACTGAATTAATGATAATGGCTGCCTTTGGAAAATGAAAAAAGTCAGGACTGGGTAAGGAAACTGGGAACTTCACCTTTACGTATAATGTTATTTGCTAAAAAATGACAAAAAATATTAACATTTAATTTTGGTGGTAGACAGAAAAGAGTTAACACAGTAGCAGGCCTGACCACTACCCTTTGAGAAAGCCTGCTTACAAAGCTGGCTCTTGGCTGGCATCCAGGAATGTCAAAAAGGCTTCCCACCACCCTAACAGGTAAGAATGGCTCACCACGCATAAACTGCTTTTACAAACAGTATGGTTTACGCTCCCCACCCATTTTTCTTCTGGGAGTCTAGAATTTTGGTATAGTTACAAGATGTTTAAGTGACTAGTCCCCAAGAAAAACCCTGGCCACCAAGTCTCCAACAAACTCCTTAGTAGACAATGTTTCAGACATGTTGCCACAACTTGCTGCTACAACTTGCTGCTGGAATTAAGTGTATTATGCATGACTTCAATGGGCAAGAATCCTTAGAAGCTTCTTCCTAGCTTCCTCCAAATTTCACTCAATGAATCTTTTTCCTTTGCCAATTTTGCTCTGTATCTGTTTGCTATAATAAATCATGGCCAAGAGTATGATTATATGCTAACTCCTGTGAGTCCTCCTAGTGCATCACAGAATCTGAGGGTCATCTGGGAGATTTCCTGACCCAATACGTTTTGGTTTTTATTTTAGAGTCAGTATGAAAGAATGAGAATGTATGAGAGAGAGGATGGGAACAAATGCTTTCAACTCTGAAAAATTCTGAGCCTTTTCCTTTCTTATGAGACATTTAAAATAAATACCACCTTCTCTACCCATCCCCAAGTTATTTCTTGCCCAAAGAAAGCCAAATGCAGGAGATACCTCATCTGTCGGAGGCAGCCCACAGCATATTCTCGCACGTACTGATCTGGATAGTTGAAATCCAAAAGCTCCAGGGCCTCCCGCGGGGCCAGTTTAGGCCAAATCTGAAGTAGTGCCTGAAGCTGTTTAAAAATCAAAACTGGTTCAGAAAATATAGGGGAGAACAGTGATCTATTTTCCTTTGGTTCACAGGAGCAGAAATGGGTCAAAAGAAGGGAGAAGCATACTTCAAACAACTATTTCTGAGACCTCAAAAATCCATCCCTATTAATATGAATTATTAAGTACTTACCTAAAATAGAATGATACAATGAATAGATGGATTCTACAATCATTAATCATTAAATCATTTTTAAAAGAGAAATGAAGATATACTTAAAGGTAAAATTCGAAGTGCAAATATAAGCTGCAAGGCTCAAGCCAATGGCAAGCAAAAAGTTAATAACTCAATATTATCTTGAGGGAGTTTACTTTTAGCTCTTAATATTTTAAGAGTATTTATCACTTAACAGAACTTTTTGTTGGCCATAACATGTTTAAACCCTTTAAATCATAATAAGTAACCTATAAGAAATAAATAGTACCTAGTTTATTTTTGATAAACAAGATAAACACAGCCAGTCTATTTACAGATGCCACCTAGAAATGATCCAGACATAGGATATAAAAGAATCCCCTGAGGGAAGACAAACTATAGACTGCAAGTGGAGGTTGGGTTCAGGGAGAAATGGCCACATCTTTGGAAACCCTAGTTCCAGAGGTAAAAGTCCTTTCTAGAGATTTGGGCTCTACCTCCCACCACAGCACAGTCACTCATCAGGGTTAATCCCCTCCTAGCAGTTTTCTTATGTTTACACTGCACATTCTTATCAGAGGTGGTAAGTGGAAAGATAAGTGGTTTAAAAGGAAAGCAAAAAAAATTTTAATAATTATGACTTGTGGCACTCTGGAGTTGAACCCTTTCTGAAAAAAATTTTATGCTTTAATATTTGATGTACCTCATTGGTTTGCTGAGTATTCACATTAGGAACACTGACACTGAGTCAAGGAGAATACACAAAATATATGCTAGATCAGAGCTACAAAAATATGGCAAACAGACAGTAAGGACTGGAAGACCTTCTCTCAATTGACTACTCAATCTCAAAGTCACGTTTTCAGAGGTGGCCTGTGAGTACCTGCTGGCTGCCTTGTCATTTGAGCTTTTGTGAGCTTTAGATTTTGAGAATTAAATTAAAATAGCTTCTAATTTGTTATTTTTAAATCTAAGGTCAACCCCTTGTTGATTATGTCAAGTATCCCCAAAAAAGTCAATAATACTGGAATGAATATCTAGCAGCTACCTTAAAAGGTACTTTCTCTTATCAAGCAAATTTACAGGTTAGGTTCATTAAAGATACTTTTAAAGAAATTACTTAATTTTTAATTATTTTACATTTGTCAAAAAACACATGAATTTTTAAAAAATTGATTATGTTACTATTAGTATACATTAATATAAATTGCTAAAGTAGACAAATTTGATATAATTTACATTACATAAATTATTCAATAAATACAGTAAAATGTTTTAATTTTAACTTAATTTTTGTTTATTCTTAAACTTACATTAAATAAAAAGACTAAACTTTATAGTTCCTTTTTACATATAAAGCACATATATAAATATAGTACAAAAACAGACATACGGAAACTATGGTATCAAAATCTCACGAAGATGTGGCTATTACGGGGAGAAACATGTAAAAAGGCTCTTAAGGAGTATAATAACGAAAAATATTTTATAAATATTGGCTTAAAAATATAAAACACCTACCTCACCCAACTTTCTATCAAAAAATGGGCCCTCTCCCCACTTTGCCCAAGGCCATAATAGACCAGCAGTCCTCTTTATATATAGAGGAGTTAGGGGGGACCATTTACTGAGGGTCTGAAACAATAGTAAACAAACAAAAACTCCCAGCATCCCCATTAACACTTGAAATACACACACTGCTCCACAAATAAAATTACTCTGAAAGACACATACCATTCTGTAATAATAGAGGTTCGACTATGTTATGGGTTAAAAACAGCCCTACTATTAGAAAATAACTAAGTACCTTTGGTAAGATTATTTACAATTATTAAAAAATCAATTATATAAAGTTAAGCAAATTATCAAAATTCACCACTTCCGTTTGGGGAAAGCTACAGAAAAAGGGAAATCTGACTCAGCCATATAAACAGTGAAAGCAGTGCTAAGTACCTGCCCACAAAGACTATGGAACCCCTTCTGCAATATGCCAATAGAACGCTTTCCTATGGATTAATAGGAGGCTATGCTTCTACAGAATTTTCATCCACAGGTTATGGCTCTAGAACCAGAGAACAAACTTTGCACCAAACTTCTGAAAGGTATTCAATTTACTGAAAACACAGTTTACTTTCTTTTGTACCAATTCACTGTAACTGGCAATGGCATAGGATAGGGGGAGCAGCCAAACATTATTTTTTATTGCTAAAATTTTTTTTCTAGACTACTAGATTAATATTGTGAAAGTCATGCTTTCCTACACTTGCTTACATACATTTAAGTGTTTTTCCTGAGTATTTGTTACACTATTAGCTTTCTTCGGCCAAAATGGAGGACATTAAGTTATATCTGAAAACCACTCTTTAGATTCCCCCATGGAAATGAGACAGGTATACTAAATTATCAATTATGAAAGTTTCTGTCCCAAGGGTTCAAATAAAGAAATACTAAGTGTAAACTGGCTCATTCCATTTTCTGACAGTTGACGTAAGAAACGTCTCTCAGATCTTTTTAAAAATACATCATGAGATTTTTCTATTCTAATTCTATACAAAATAATATGATGCATTTTGAGAATTAGGCATATGTGCCAACTAAAAAATGCTCATATTTTACATTCTATACCATTTTGGGAATTCATAGAAAACTAAGCCTGAATTAAGATAAATAAATGATTAGAAGATAACTATGTCAAAACAATTAAAACCTACCTAAAAGACAAATACAGTTCCTTTTCGGAGCAAGTTATGTTCATGTGGTCTAAATGTGTAAACAGTTTAAATGGAGAACATAACATGACATGATTCAAAAAAATGTTAGACACCAGAAACAAACTCAAAAGAAATCCTTTTCTAACATTAATTTGAGAAGGAAAACAATAAAATCAAAGATTGTAAATATTCATATGATTAAAATAAATGTGTATTTCTTTATTAAATTTTTAAGTCATAGATCTAAGATTTTTTTAACCGAAAACTTCTAAAAAGATAATTGAATTTGAGTAAGATGAATATATCTGGGTATTTTAATATGATAAATGTATTCATTGTGATTAAAGACCATTTCAAGGATCTTTCTAAAGAGCAATGAAAACCAACTGAATTTAATAAAAGTCAGTGCTTTTTGACAGGGTTTTGAAATTTAAATCAAGAAGCTAAAATTTGGTAGCTTTTTTGCAGCAAAATTTTTACTTTTCTGTTTTCCCTAAAGGCGAGTATTCATCAACACTATCTAAATGAAATAATGTTAAAATTGATCTGAACGGTTCAGTTCTAAAGTATTAACTTCTACAGAGGTAACTTTCAAACAATACATATTCAATTTAGAATACTCACTGCAGAGTCTTAAGATTGAAACTTTTGAGTTCATTGATGAAACTATCAGAAGTGGTCCAAGACCTACAACATGCTGGTAGTAATTATGGATGATTACATCAACACCAACATTTCAACAGTCTTTAGTGAAAGATATAGAAAGCCTATCCAGAATCTAGAATTTTAAAATCTTAAAACTTTAAGGTACATTTAAGAGTTTATAACCTTAAAATTTCTCCCACAGAAAATTAGCCAACCTATGGAAAAACACCTATGTCAGAAAGAACAATTTACATGAAATCAACAAAGTGAGACATATTCCCAAAAGGAGTTACAGAAATAATCTTTTATTACCTGAGCAACATCCTCAAGTTTATTCCACTTGATTGACAGTAATAATTTTGGCAGTGACTGTGGGAAATTCTCTCTGCAGTCTTGTCGCAAAGTCCAAATAAGATCCATTTCATTTTCACACAGTTGAGACAAGGGATCCCTGTCCAAGATTTCTTTTAAAACAGCAAGAAACTTTTTTCCACCTCGACTCTAAACAAAAATGAAGTTACTCATTACAACACTGAATTATGCAAAACAAATACCAATGGCAAACCCTTAGCAAATTTATATACAATGAATTTACAAGCAGTTTATGAGCTTTAGCAGATGAAATATTAAAGCTCTAATTCCTTAAAAATATTAAGAAAGATGGATATGCTTTTTAAAGTTCTTATCACTTAATAATAAATCTGTAAGTTAAAGATGAAGGAAAGAATTCTCAGAGTTCTAAAAAAGGAAAAACAATACTGTGTTTTAAAAATCCATTGTGATCACTAGGTGGCAGAATTACAGTTCGGATTAGAAAGAAGTAATGTATTATCTAAACTGAATTTCTCTTTCCTTCTTTAATTTTCAGTTTCTATAAATAACAACAAAAACAAAACAAAGATGAACAAAACATATAAAATTTTAAAAAGTAATAGGTGTCTTCTTGACTCAGAGGAATAAAACCATTTAAATTAAGATTTAATCTTAGCTAAAACGACACATGAAAAAAAGTCATCCCATATTCCTTTCCACTACTTATATGAACTATTAAAACATGGTATGTGCTATTTTTTGGATTTAGACTCTGAACTGTTAGACTAACAACTGTATCTAGACTAACATTAAAAGAAAGACATGCATTTCCCATACTTAAAGAAATACTTTATCAAAACACACATACACACACCCTGCAAAAAAAAAAAAAAAACTTCTAGAGAGTCATCTGACAGATTCTATAAGGAAATATACTCTATTATTATATTATTTCATACCTAACATTATTTTAACTGGGATTTCATATGAACATTTTACCAAGGTCTATATAAAGTCATTTTACTAATTTTCTAAAGTAGTGAGATTCAAAATAGTACATGTATCTGTAAAAATGAGGAAATAGGATTGTTTATGCAGAAAACCTGAAAGAACCAACAAAAACAGTATTAGAACTGATAAGCAATTAAAGCAAGTTGTAGAATACAAGGTCAATTTATAAAAGTAAACTGCTTTCCTATATATTCAACAAATAAATAAGCGGAATTTGAAGTTAGAAGCGATACTATTTACATTAGCATCTAAAAATATAAAACTTAAGTGTAAAACTAACAAAATATGTACAAGATCTATATGAGAACAACTACCAAACTCTGAGGAAAGAAATCAAATTAGAACTAAAATGGAGAGATATTCTATGTTCATGAATTGGGAGACTCAGTGTTGTCAAAATGTCAGTTTTCCAGAACTTAATCAGCAAACACAACTAAAAAACAATCAAAATCCTAGTAGGGTGTGGTATCATCTGATTCTAGAGCTAATATGGACAGGCAATACCCATAATAATAATATTGAAGAAAAAAGAACAAAGTTGAAAGATGGACACTACCCTATAAAATGTGAAACACTAAACTATAAAATTCCTATTAAGACTACTATTGAAAATCTACATGACCTTGGGTTTGATGATGACATTTTACATATTATGCCAAATGTATTGTCCATCAATAAAATAACTGATAAGCTGGACTTCATTAAATTTAAAATTATTATCTCTGTAAAAGACACTGTCAAGAGAATGAAGACAACCCATAGACTGGGAGAGAAATATTGCAAAAAGACAAATATGATGAAGGACTTTATATTTTCCAAAACATACACACTCTTAAAACAACAATAAGAAAATAAACCATTAAACTAAAATATGGACCAAAGACATGAACAGACAGGCACCTCATCAAGTAAGATATACAGATGGCAAATAAGCACATGAAAACATGCTTAACATCATATGTCATCAGAGAAATGCAGATTAAAACAAAAATGAGATACAACTACATACCTATTAGAATGGCCAAAATCCAGAACACAGACATCAAATGCTGTGCAGAAACCCTTACTCATTCCTAGTGGAAATCCAAAATACTACAACCACTTAAGAAAACAGTTTGGCAGTTTCTTACAAAACTAAACATACTCTTGCCATACAATCCAGTAATCATGCTCACTGGTATTTGGGCAAGGTTTCTTTTTTTTTCCAAAGACTAGCTGTGAGAGACAGACACAGAGGAAGAAACTCTGGATTTTAGTGCAGTGTTCTAGACTAGTGGTTTTTGAGTTTTTATATTGGTTTTAAAACCTGTTTTTTAAACAAAAGTTAAATAGACATCTTAGAAAGTTCCATTCTACCCCACCCTCTAAGGAAGCAGGAGGCAGCACAGATTCCCCAGTGACACTGACTAGGCACAGCAGGGTTGGGGGTGAGCCGAGTGTCTACCCCAACCTGGCAGCAATGGGCACAAAGAGGTAGAATGAGGTAGTGGGAAGTAGCATTCCATCTTCCCCCAACCCCTCCCATGGTATTAGTCAGGGAACTGAGCTTACAAGCCCACCTGCAGGCAAGGAGGTTGTACAAGTCAAGGTGGGGCAAGCTGGTGCCCACCTTCACCATGAAGGTGGCAGTGGGACCAAGGGGGAAGCTAAGCTTCCAACTCATCTGTCTGCAAAGAGATTGCATAAGCCAGTGCTTCACTTCTGCCAGAGGAGTGTTAGAGGGGCCCAGATGGAAGCTGAGTATACATATCTACACCATACCTTGACAGGGGACTGCCTGCTAAGAAAGATCAAATAAGATCCAGAGTGTTATAATATTCCAAATGTCCACAGATTTTATAATTTTTGAAGTTCTTTATCTGCATATTGGCTATGGTCCCTGGATACAGGAGCATGCAGCATAAGAAGGTAGAGAGTCACGGGCATAAAGTTACAACACAGTGACATATGTTGTTGATAACACAGGACCGTAGAGTAGAAAGGTAGTCTGACCCTGTGGTGATACCAGCAAGAAAAAATAGATATTTGTTTCCTTAAAGCCCGTTTACTGATCCTATTATAAGTACCCAATAAATACTTACAGATTGACTAGTAAGAGTACTGACCAAAGGTCACTTAGTGAATTAGTCATCTTTGGCTTGCTCCCATCCCTCTTAGAATGAGATGACTTCAGATATACAAGCCTTGACAAAAACTCCACAGCAACTCAACAAAGGGTACAGGGGAAGAATGACCAATGCAATTATATTTATCAAGGTTTTTAACTAATGCCAACACAAAAACCTGCACACTGATATTTCATAGTACATTTATTCAAAATTGCCAAAACTTGGAAGCAACCAAGTAGATAAGTGAATACTATAATACACGCAGACAGTGGAATATTATCTATCATTAAAAGAAAATAAACTGACTTCCGGGAAGATGGCGGTGTGAGCAGGGCGGCAGAAATCTCCTCCCAACACTATATTTACCTACGAAAACACAGAAAATACATCTATTCCTAAAAGAGAGACGAGAATACACAGGAAAGCGCACAGCATGCAGCTACACCCGAGAGGACTCAGCACCCCAAGAGGCGGGTAAGATATGGAGCCGGAACCCGGCGGGACCCGAGCCCTCCCCCACCCCAACGCACCGGCGGGAGGAGAGGATTCAGAGCCGTGAGGGAGTGGAGGTGCACCCCGCGAAGTAGCCAGCCCCGGGGATATGCGCGGGGAGCGCTGACCCACATTGCGCAGTGCAACGGAGATTGGAGAGACAGAGGGGCAGGATCTGAGCGGGGAACGCGCCAGGGTGCTTGCAGCCGGCTCCCGGGAAGGAAAAAAAAAATTCACGCTTTCTTCAGCGGTCTTAAAGAGACAGGAGCCCAGCGGAGGAGCCGGATCGCCCCAGCACACTCAGCCCAGCAGGCTGGGAGCCCTGGGGAGTTTCAGACGCCTTAGCTGGTGACTGAGGAAGCGTAGCCATACTTAACACTTCTCACTGAGATCAACAGCCTCCTATTCGTTCCCACCCCTGCCACAGCGATAAAGGGCCCTGCGGAGCGGCACAGTCACAGCTGTGGAATAGTGGGGCAATAGCGCCACCTAGAGCATTCCCACAGAATCTACGTCCGGTGGGCATTTTTTTTGTTTTTTGTTTTGTTTTGTTGTGTTTGTTGTTTTGTTTTTGTTTTTTCTTTTCTTTCTTTTTTTCTTTTTTTTTCTTTTTTTGTCTTTTTTTTTCTTCTCTTTTTAAAGTCTTAAAGAGCCCAGCTGACATACGTGGCAACTATCAGTGACCAAATTATACAGCCAGGAAAAGACAGAGGAATATGGTTCAGACCAAAATCAACCAGACAACCCCAGAGAGGGAGTCTGAAGGGATGGAAATACACAGCCTCCCTGAAAAAGAATTCAGAATAAAAGTCATAACCATGCTGATGGACCTACAGAGAAATGTGCAAGAGCTGAGGAAGGAAGTGAGGGAACTGAGGAAAGACAATGCAGAAATCAGACAAGCGATCGACGGGCTTAACAGCAGAATGGATGAGATGCAAGAGACTGTTAATGGAATAGAAAACAGAGAAGAGGAGTACAGAGCAGCTGAGGCAGAGAGAGATAAAAGGATTTCTAGGAATGAAAGAATATTGAGAACTGTGTGACCAATCCAAACGTAATATTATTCGCATTATTGGAGTACCAGAGGAAGAAGAGAGAAAGAAAGGGATAGAAAGTGTCTTTGAAGAAATAAATGCTGAGAACTTTCTCTCGCTGGGCAAGGAAGTAGTCTCGCAGTCCACTGAAGCTCACAGATCTCCCAACACAAAGGACCCAAGGAAGACAACACCAAGACACATAATAATTAAGATGGCAAAGATCAAAAATAAAGACAGGGTATTAAAGGCAGCTAGAGAGAGAAAAAAGATCACCTACAAGGAAAACCCATCAGACTATCATCAGACTTCTCAACAGAAACCTTACAGGCCAGAAGAGAATGGCATGATATATTTAACGTTATGAAACAGAAGGGCCTCGAGCCAAGAATATTGTATCCAGCACGATTATCATTTAAATATGATGGAGGGATTAAACAATTTCCAGATAACGAAAGTTAAGAGAGTTTGCCTCTCATAAACCACCACTACAGGATATCTTAAATGGACTGCTCTAGAGGGAAGCACACCTAAGGCTAAAAAGATGTCACCAGAGAAAAAAAAATCATAGCGAAGAAAGCAGACCATCCAAATACCAAATAAGGGAAAGAATAAAACACCTATTATAGAAAGAATGGAGGAGGAGGAATAAGAAGGGAGACAAATAAAGAAACATCAGACTGTGTTTACAATAACTTAACAAGAAAGTTAAGTTAGATTGTTAGATAGTAAAAAAGCAACCCTTGAACCCTTGGTAACCACGAATCTAAAGCCAGCAATGGCAATAAGTACATACCTATCAATAATCACCCTAAATGTAAATGGACTGAATGCACCAATCAAAAGACACAGAGTAACAGAATGGATAAAAAAGCAAGACCTATCTATATGCTGCCTACAAGAAACTCACCTCAAATCCAAAGATATATACAGACTAAAAGTGAAGGGATGGAAAAAGATATTTCATGCAAACAACAAAGAAAAAAAGCAGGTGTTGCAGTACTTGTATCAGACAAAATAGACTTCAAAACGAAGAAAGTAGCAAAAGATAAAGAAGGACATTACATAATGATAAAGGGGTCAGTCCAACAAGAAGATATAACCATTATAAATATATATGCACCCAACACAGGAGCGCCAGCATATGTGAGACAAATACTAACAGAATTAAAGGAGGAAATGGACAGCAATGCATTCATCTTAGGAGACTTCAACACACCACTCACTCCAGAGGACAGATCAACCAGACAGAAAATAAGTAAAGACACAGAGGCACTGAACAACACACTAGAACAGATGGACCTAACAGACATCTACAGAACTCTACACCCAAAAGCAACAGGATACACATTCTTCTCAAGTGCACATGGAACATTTTCCAGAATAGACCACATACTAGGACACAAAAAGAACCTGAGTAATTTCAAAAATATTGAAATCCTACCAACCAACTTCTCAGATCACCAAGGTATAAAACTAGAAATAAATTTTAGAAAGAAATCAAAAAGGCTCACAAATACATGGACACTTAACAACACTCTCCTAATTAATCAATGGGTTAATGACCAAATCAAAACAGAAATCAAAGAATATATGGAGACTAATGAAAACAACAACACAAAGCCACAACTTCTGTGGGACGCAGCAAAGGCAGTTCTAAGAGGAAAATATATTGCAATCCAGGCCTATTTAAAGAAGAAGAACATTCCCAAATGAATAGTCTAAAGACACAATTACTGAAATTGGAAAAAGAAGAACAAATGAGGCCCAAAGTCACCAGAAGGAGGGACATAATAAAGATTAGTGAAGAAATAAATAAAATTGAGAAGAATAAAACAATAGAAAAAATCAATAAAACCAAGAGATGGTTCTTTGAAAAAATAAACAAAATAGATAAACCCCTAGCCAGACTCATTAAGAGAAAAAGAGAATCTACACACATAAACACAATCAGAAATGAGAAAGGAAAAATCACGACGGACCCCACAGAAATACAAAGAATTATAAGAGAATATTATGAGAATCTATATGCTAACAAGCTGGAAAACATAGAAGAAATGGACAACTTCTTTAGAAAAATACAACCTTCCAAGACTGACCAAGCAAGAAACAGAAAAACTAAACAGACCAATCACCAGCAATGAAATTGAATCGATAATCAAAAAACTACCCAAGAACAAAACCCCCGGACCAGATGGATTCACCTCTGAATTCTACCAGACATATAGAGAAGAAATAACACCGATTCTCCTTAAGTTTTCCAAAAAATAGAAGAGGAGGGAATACTTCCAAACTCATTCTATGAAGCCAGCATCACTCTAATACCAAAACCGGGCAAAGACCTCACCAAAAAAGAAAATTACAGACCAATATCCCTGATGAACGTAGATGCAAAAATACTCAGCAAAATATTAGCAAACCGAATTCAAAAATACATCAAGAGGATCATACACCATGATCAAGTGGGATTCATCCCAGGGATGCAAAGATGGTACAACATTCGAAAATCCATCAACATCATCCACCACATCAACAAAAAGAAGAACAAAAACCACATGATCATCTCCATAGATGCTGAAAAAGCATTTGACAAAATTCAGCATCCATTCTTGATTAAAACTCTCAACAAAATGGGTATAGACGGCAAGTACCTCAACATCATAAAGGCTATATATGACAAACCCACAGCTAACATCATACTTATTGGCGAGACGCTGAAAGCTTTTCATCTAAGATCGGGAACAAGACAAGGATGCCCACTCTCTCCACTGTTATTCAACATAGTACTGGAGGTCCTAACCACAGCAATCAGACAAAACAAAGACATACAAGGCATCCAGATTGGTAAAGAAGAAGTCAAATTGTCTTTATTTGCAGATG